>JAFJYJ010000043.1:5012500-5381572 GCA_019022615.1 Acacia melanoxylon
GTTCTAGCTGACACTGGAGACCAAGGAAATTCTGAGGCTAATATGAATCTTATTGATGACAACTACTTCAATAGAACGAAGAGGATCCTTTTTGAATCACTAGAACTTGACCAGAACCGAAAACAAGCAACTCGACCTACAATCAAAGAACCACCTGTGCTAGATCTCAAACCTTTCCCAGAACACTTAAAGTATGTTTATCTGGAAGATAACAATACACTTCCCATGATTATCTCTGCACATCTCACAGAAGAGTAAGAGGCAAGTCTACTCACTGTCCTGAAGAAATTCAAACGAGGATTTGGATGGACCATCACAGATATTAAAGGAATTAGCCATCCATATGTATGCATAATATTTGTTTAGAAGAAGGTTGCAGAAATTCTATAGAATAGCAGAGACAGTTAAATCCTATAATAGAAGAAGTGGTTAGGAAGGAGATCATCAAGTGGTCAGACGCTGGCATCATTTACCCTATATCAGATAGTGAATGGGTCAGGCCAGTCGAATGTGTTCCGAAGAAGGGAGGAGTTAAAGTGGTGAAGAACAAGAAGAATGAACTAATTCTCACAAGAACAGTCACAAGATGGAGAATATATATGGATTATCGTAAGCTCAACAAAGCCATGTTAAAGGATCACTTCCCTATACCATTCATAGATTAGATATTGGATCGACTAGTTGGTAAGGAATACTACTGCTTTTTGGATGGTTATTTTGGGTACAACCAGATTGCTGTAGCACCACAAGACTAATACAAGATCACATTTACTTGTCCATATGGTAATTTTACCTTCAGACGAATGCCCTTTGGACTTTGTAACGCTCCAACAATGTTTCAGCTATGCATGATAACCATATTCCTTGATATAGTAGAGAAGTCCATTGAAATATTCATGGATGACTTCTCTGTGTTTGCCCACTCTTATAAAAATTGTCTGCATAATCTTGAAGCTGTCTTAAAACACTATAAAGAAACTAACTTGGTTTTAAATTGGGAAAAATGCCACTTCATTGCAACTGAAGGTATAGTATTGGGACATAAGATCTCTTAGAAGGGCATTGAAGTAAATAGGATGAAAGTAGCAGTTATTGAGAAGTTGCCAACTCCCACCATGATCGGAGGTATCAGAAGCTTTCATAAGCATATTGGATTCTGCAGAAGTTTCATTAAGGATTTCTCAAAATTATCAAAGCCTCTCTATGCATTGCTAGAACACGATACTCTATTCAAGTTTGATGTAGCATGTACGGAGGCCTTTACTATTCTAAAACAGAAGCTCATAGCAGCACCTGTGATAGTGGTGCCTGATTGGCAACTACCTTTTGAATTAATGTGTGATGCAAGTGATGTTGTAGGAGTAGTTCTGGGATAGAGACATGACAAGGTCTTCAACTCAATTTACTATGCCAACAAAACACTGAAAAACGCTCAAACGAACTATACCATAACAGAAAAGAATTGTTAGCCGTGGTTTTCGTCTTTGAGAAGTTCATATCATACCTGGTTGGCACAAAAGTCATAGTTTTTATTGATCATTTAGCTATCAAATATTTGATCACCAAGAAAGATGCCAAGTAAAGGCTCATAAGGTGGATTCTACTACTGCAAGAATTTGATATGGAAAGAAACATAAAAAGGGGACAGAAAACCAAGTGGAAGATTATCTGTCCATATTGGAAGACCACATACTTGATCAGCTTGAGAGACCAATTCAAGAATTTTTCCCTGATGAACAGCTCTATGCTATGTCATGTATCTTTACACCCTGGTATGCCAACATTGCTCTAATTTCCTAGTTACTGGAGATCTATCAGAAGTGATGACATATCATTAGAAGAAGAAATATTTGTGCTGTGAATTTGGCTGTGAAAAATATTTGTGCTGCATAGAATGTGGAGAACAATCATATAGTATATGAGGAATGTAGTTGGATTTATGATATTGTAGGAGATATTGCTGTAATAAAGCTTTTCATTATGAATCATTCTATGAGATTGTCCATCTATAATGAGTTTGTGAGTTTGAAGTTGCTTTCTTTGTTGATACTCATTTTGCTTCAATAATTATGATGTTGAAGAGGTTTAAATTAATAAAGGGTGGTCTACTAAATATGGTGATAAGTGAAAAATGGAGTATTTATAAATATGATAATTTTGGGAGGGCTAGATTTGTGAAGGAAAAAATATTGGATGATGGTTTTTGGGATTCAATTAATTACATACTTGCTTTCATTGCTCCTATTAATGATATGATTAAAGTGTGCGACACTGATAGACCTTGTCTTCACTTGATATATGAAATATGGGATGGGATGATTGAGAAAGTGAAGAAAGCTATATACCATAAAGAGGGGAAGAGGGGTCTTCTCTTTTTATGATATGATGTATTAGATTCTTGTGGATCGTTGGACAAAAAATTCAACTCTACTACATTGTTTGGCGCATGCTTTGAATTCTAAATAAGTTTTTAAAAATGATTGAGTTTACAATTAATACTTCTCTTGAAATAATTTGATTTTTTTTTTGTTTCTCTTTTAGATACTATAGTCACCAAGGCACCAAGAAGATTTTAGTCGAGTTCCTCCACACATGGATGTAGAGATTACTCAAGAACGACAAAAATTCTTAAGGAGATTCTTTCCTAGCTCGGAGGACCGAAGCAAGATTATAGGGGAGTAAGTAGCTTTTATTACCAATAATGGAACTTTTGGTGATATATATGTCATCAATTCTAAATCCACTATGGACCTAAAATCTTGGTAGCTACTGTTAGTTCTCTATTTGTGTTTTGATGATGATTAACCTTTGGAAATAGTGTATGGAAAGATCCAGACTTATTGATTTAAACTTAGTTGAAAAAATGGTTTTTATCAGTAAAAACTTTTGCTGTCAAATTGGCTCGAGCCAATGGTTAACAGACTCGAGTCAATACCTTTCCTTCTATTGCCAAAATAACATATTGACTCGAGCCACTGAAAAGTCTGTCTCGAGTTTGTGACAAGACTCGAGCCATGATATTCTGAGACTCGAGCCAATTGTCTTCGAACTTAAAAAGATTTCAAAGTTCCAGTTCTCTTGCCTCAAGCTAATGTGTGTTGACTCTAACCAGAATCTTGACCATTATATTTTAAAAATCAAGTTTGACTCGAGCCTCCACTAAATGACTCAAGCTAGAGACTTGTCTATCGGGCTTTCAAATGTTTTCCTTCGCGATTGACTCGAGCCAGATTCCCTACCTTGAGTCTAGAGGTTGACTCGAGCCTCATTATTTTGCCTCGAGTTAAATCACTTCTATATTTTTGAATGATCATTTGAATTTGACTCGAGCCATATTTTTCTGTGACTTGAGCCTAAGACTAGATTCGAGTCAATGTTTTTGCCGCCTCGAGTCAAACAACATTTTCAAAACTTCTCTGTGCCTTGAACGATGGATTGACTTGAGCCAGTGATAACTTGACTTGAGCCAATATGTCTCTATTTTTTTTTGAAAGTGCTTAACAACATTTTGAGAATCTCTAAGTATGTTTTTTTGGATTCTTAGTATCATGTATCATTACTATTCTTAACTACATTTAATCAGTTTGTTAATGAGTTCCAAATGATTAGAATGCAGATTAACTTTGTATTTTGAATTAAGTAATCCGACGTGTCATAGAATTTAATGCACTTACCCATTCGAGACACTCAAAGAACATATATACCTCTGTGCTTCCGAAAGACATTTTGGGCAAGATTATTTCATTCCTTCTACTGAATCCCCAATGGTTATAATTGCAGAAGCAAAACGGATTAAAGAATATTTATGATGGCGATTATACAGTCCTTTATTTTTCCAACGGATACATTGAAGAGTCTCAACAGACAAATCATCAAGCTTCTTCAACGGTAATAAATGTCATCAACTATAAATACCGAAAGCTTTGAATTTGCCAACTACCAAAACGTTGTGCAATTAATTCGACTCAACTACATTTTACTATTTCATTAAGTGAGCCAATATCTTTGAATATTTTTGATTTCACTTCAGTGTTCATCATTTTATCTACTCTGTGAGAGAGTTAAACACTTATCAATTTATTGCTCATTAGTTAAATCTTAAGGTTGTGGAACCTTAAGTGTGGGTGTATAGTTACAGCTTGGAAGGGGGAGTGAGTCCTAGTGAGAGGATCATCCGAGTACTAAGTGTGTAATTGTATCAGTTTTTGAGATAGTGAAAAATCCAAGGTGCTTGGGACTGGACGTAGGTCGTGGAATTATACCGAACCAGTATAATCTCCTGTGTTCATTTTCTCTTTTCTCTGTCTCTATTTTATTGAGGGCTTGAGCAAAAAGATTTTTATAATCACCTATTCACCCCCCATCTAGGTGATATTCCACCTTCATTTGGTATTAGAGTATGGTTTCTCAGTTGGGCTTAACATCCCGAGAAATATTATACAAGGAATATTACCTGACGGAGCTTCTATCAATCGCCTTCTTGGTTTCAACAGAGAACACTATGCATTTTGGAAGGCCAAATTTAAAGTGTTTGTTATGACTATTGAATTTCGCCTATGGAAAGTATTCGAGAGAGGAGACTATGAACCTTCTATCGTTGAAGATGGAGTTTGTGTCGCAAAGCTGGAAGAAGAATATGATGAAAATGACATAAGACTTGTCACTCTCAACAACAAAGCTATTTTGATGCTCGAAAGTGCTCTCAGTCAACAAGAGTATTTTCGAGTATGCAATCTGACTAGTGCAAAGGACATGTGGAAAGCCTTGGAAATAACTTATGAAGGAACTTCTGGTATAAAGGAGAATCGCATCAACACTTTAATGACTGAGTACGATCTTCTTCGCATGAAGACTGGAGAATCCATCGAGGATTTTCAACTTCGCTTCACACACTTGATCAATCAACTGTCATCTTTGGGCAAAACGTACGAGCAAGCACCTCAAGTCAGAAAGATCCTCAATGTCTTATCAAAAGATTGGGAAGCTAAAGTCATAGCAATCGAAGAAGCCCGTGGAGAATCTATGTAATCGAGTCGCTCTATTCGGAAGTTTATCTGAATATGAAAGCAAATTAAAATTCAAGAAGGGCTTGGACGAAATCAACTCCAACAAAAACAAAGGTATAGCTCTTCATGTTGTGAAAGAGAAGGAAGCTAAGGACGAAGATGATGATGATGATGATGACGATGACGAAATGGGGATGTTCGTGAGAAGATTCAAGAAATTCTATAAGAAAGATTAAGGCTTCAGAAATCGATGTCAGAAAAGTAGCACGAGCAACAACAGACGAGATTTCAAAGATAAGGATCAAATTATCTGTTATAAGTGTGAAAAGCCGGGTCATATCAAATCTGAATGTCCTCAGTTAAAAGGCAAAGAAAATGAAAAGAAGAATAAGTTGCAGGCACTTTCACCATTATCATTGGAATCAAGGACAGGCCTAAAATTAAAAAAAAAATTTATCCAATTTTATCATTATTTAAACTCATTTAGTGTAACTTTAAGAAGATAAACTAATTTTAAATAAGATAATACGAGACATATAATAAATAAACCGTATATGTGCCTTGTAAAAAAGATTAAAAATTTCTTATCTTGTAGAAAGATTGGAGGGAGTAACTTGAACTTACTAATGCTTTAATTTGCACAAATAAATCACGCAGTGACATGTTGCCTCATACAATCAATTAATTCAGTGGAAAATTCGAAACAAAATTCAATTAGCTGCTCTGATCTGTTACTTTCCTACAACTTTCAACAACTGATGGTAGGGTCACTTGTGTTCGGAAGCGTGTTAAACAATAGTATGTGCATCAGTGCATGTGAAAGGGTGTACGTGATGGAGCCTACGTATAAAACATGATATTGATGCTTTATACCAATGGATGTTCTGTTTCTTGAACTGCCACTTTCTCATATTTACTGTGGGGTGATATGATAATTCCTTTTTAATCATTTCAATCATCATTATTAGAATTAAGAAGAGCCATAAAATTCATCATTCTTTTTAAAAATTAAAGTACGTATTCATTATTGTCGTTATTTAGACTCATTTAGTGTAACTTAAAAGAATTAATATGAGATAAAGATAATATCAGAAAAGTATAATAAATAATTTTATATGTGCCTTATTAAAAAGAATGAAAACTACTTATCTTGTAAGGCATCTTTTGTCGCTCCTGACTTCTCTCCCTGACTATTACGGTCCATTGCTCCTCCTTTATCTACAACGATAGCGTTTTTGTGTAAAGTGAGACCAATGGGTGTTCTAGTGATTATCTGATGCATGGAATTGAAAATAAAATGAAATCTTAGGTCTTAATGTTTTTTAAAACTTTTACGCTTTCAGATAAAAATTTAAAATAATATAAAGATATTATTAATTGATAATAACATATTTATAAAATACTCCATGGTCTTTATAATGTAAGAGCCATTTAACAAATTTTGAGAGATTAAGTATGTTAGATTAATTTAATTATTAAAAATATGACTTGATCACCCCAAAATGCCCATGTGTAACATTCAATTTTATAATAAACATAATTAATAGACATGACAATTTAACCTAAAAAATATGACTTAATCTCCCTACAATACCCATGTCCATGTGTAATATTATATTGTCTAATAAAAATAACAGACATATATCAACATAATAATTTAACCTGCAAAAATATGACTTGATCTTTTAAAATGCCCATGTTAACCATTAGATTACGTTACATATGGCTATTTTTGGGGGATTATAAGTTATATTTTTCAGGTTAAATTGTTATCTCTTTATTTATTATGTTTATTATATAATTTAATGTTACGCATGGGTATTTTAGGAGGTTCAAGTCATATTTTCTTAATCTCTCCAAATTTCTTAAGTGTCCCTAACATTAAAGACCATGGAGTATTTTATAAATATGTTATTATCCATTGATAATTATTATTTTATCCAAAATTGTAAAAGACATTTTTTTTAAGAACTAAGATTTCCATTTCATTTTATTTTTAATTACATGCACCAAATAATCACTAGAGCCCACTGATCTCACTCTACACAAAAACGTTGTCATTGCAAAGAAAAGGAGGGGCAATAGACCTGAATGGTCAGGGAAAGAAGCCATGCGCTCTTTTGTCCCACTTCCCAACGGTTATAGGACTTCACATTTGAAACCATGTTACATGATAAGTTTTAATTAATACTACCTCCTATCTTAAGTATAGAAACTATATGTAGGTTTACTTTGATTCTAAATATAAGATCTCCATTTATTTTGTCACATAATTTATAATTTTTGCCCCAAATTATTCCATTGACATGCTAAAGGGTTTCTATATGGGAGTAATTTCCATATATATGATTAAAGAGGATTTTTAAGTAAAACTAGCACAAATTTTTTCATAAAAAAACTAACTTGAATAATTTTATTAATTTCTATAAATTCTTTGTCTATATTTAGAATTAGAGAGAAGGGAGCTGTCATTTTTCTGGTGGCTATAAAAATTAATTAAAAAGTCAAGTCTCTGGGTGGACTGCATTTGCAATTGAAAGATTGTACGTAGTGTACGTGTGGCCTAGGTAGAAAAAATGATGTTGAAGCTAGCTTCATACCAATTGCTTTGCTATACTCATGTCATTGCACCTTTCTCTGTCTAAATAGTTACTACTCTCATTCTATTTATATATTCAAATTATTTAATTTTCACATACTAAGGAAAGTTAGTTAACTCAATAAATAAAGAATAATATATTGATAATTTTTTTCAACTTTGCCCTCATTTATAAATGCGTATTTTTCACATCTTTCACCTTTCTCTACCTCTAATAAGGACAAAACTGTAACATTCTCATTTATTATTCTGAAAATTAACCTATAACAAGAACCATTTTTTTTAAAAAAAATAGACTTATAAATAAAACATGAGCGGTACTTTTGAACTTTCTACAACTTCCCCACCTGATGATGGTAGGGTTATCATTTTAATAGTTAGTCGATGGAAATAGATAGTCTACAAATCCGAAGCTAGTAACGTTTTTGCATCTGACCGATGATTTGGGTAAGTGGGTATTATAATTTAGTGCACCATTATTCACTCTATAAACTTTTCCTACGTGGAATGGTCAATTTTTTTCCTCTACATCTTTTACTCTTATAATTTAGTACGGCTTTTTATTCATTTTTACAGGGAGAATGACATAAAATAACTTTGGAACTTGGAAGTGCAAAATTTTAAATTAGGTATTTCTCATAAAATGAGTTGTGAATTGCTTATCAAATCTCATTATTACTTTATCAATTCTTGGTAACAAATCACATTTAAGATTTTACAAATCCAAAATTCTTTTTCTGCCATTTTCTCATTATTTTTATACCACCAATAATTTTGGCTAAGATAAATCTTTTTAGTATATAGGGCATTTATAAATGATTATTGGTAGTTTTTATGTGTTTAATGGCCCTAGTTCTTCATTACTGTGAGATTGTAGGGCGTACCTACAGTGCAATCTACTATCGTGATTCCCACACTAAACTGGATCACAGTCGGACATGATTATAAATGCACAACAAATACACAGAGATGGAAAAAGAAGAGAGAATGCACCCCACTTGTGTTCTAGAGGAGAGAGGCTCAAATGCCATATGGCTTAATGGACTTAGACTAATATATAAGGGTAGACCAGTCATAATCCAACAATTACAAATAATTATAATGAGTGAAGAAATTATTTTGATGGGTTGAATAAAGTGGTGTCCAGTTTTACCCTTATTTAAATCCATATGGTGCACACATGGAATAAGAGATAAAAATATACTAAATATTTTATACAATACTTTATAAAAAGAATAAACAATTTGTTATCTTATGAAAAAGATTGGAGAGGTACATTCAATTTGTTAACGCTTGTTTAATTTAAACAGAAAGATCATGACATGTTGCCTCACACATTAAATTCAAAGAAATATGTATCATAATTCAATCTAGTGTTACTTCTTTGAAACTATTTTTTCCCCGCCCACAAGTATCTTCTTATTCTTATTGGAGGTAAACTTGTTCAAAGTAATGTTGAGCATTAAATGTGAGCACATTTTTAGATCAAATTAATATATGTTATTTAGAACTTGCAAGTTGCAAGTCTTTGGTAGAATTGCATACATTGGCTGCCATGTTATATTAGAACATTTGATTGGACTTATAACACACACTACACATATAATGACATAGAAACCTGTGGGAAGTTGCAAACTCTTTCGAACCAAATTTTGAGTTTATCCATAGAAAAATTAAAGTGAGGTTTTTAATACCTTCAACCCTGAAAAAAAACCAAGAGTTCAAAGAAAAGAACTCTTAATTCATATTACTTAATTTTTCATTAATGCTTTGTATTGTAAATTTGCAAACTTCATTTTTTTTCTTGAAGTATATTTTCGATGATGCTACACTAACACTAGAAAGTTTAAGTTATAGAGCCACACAACTTGATTCAATAGGCTTCTTCTAACAGCTGAGAAAAAGAAGAAAGCTTACCAAAGAAAGGAAAAAAGGTTATGCAAGCGGAAGAAAGCATAAGGGTTGAGAACTTACTGTTGTGCTCCTGCACTTTCAAATTATGTTTGACATTTCTTCAAAAACTAAAAAACGTAACAGCATGAACAAGAAGACAGCTATTTCAGTCCTAGACTCCTTCATAGTTCTAGCTTAAGTATGTAGTGATTGTTGATGTATTGTTGTTGGTTTAATGATGTGAATGAGGTTGATGATAATAGATTGTCTTTTTAAAATTTGCGTAATTTGGAGATGTAAGTTAAACCAGGGGAAGTGCTGCTAAATGTTAAGTATAGAAAGCTTGATTTAAGATTAAGGACATGATTAGAGATTGAATTGTGGTAGTTGGTGGAGTGAGATGTTGAAAGTTGTGTAGTGTACAAGTGAGAAAGTAAACTTTGGAAGCAATCAAAGTGAAAAAAATTCCCCTTTATGTACCATGTTTCAGTTTTGGCCTAGATAAAAGGGAAGGAAGTTTATTTTGATCCATTAGAGCTCAAAAATGAATTCCTCATGAAAAATTGTGTGGGAAAATGATGGAACAATAATTTTTAGAGTAAATGATGGAACAATATTATCTAAACACATAAATCAATAAAAAGAGCATTTTTTTGCATTAAAAAATGCTTCTTCTTTTTTTTTTTTTATCAAAAAAGCCCATCGGGCCTAGGTCAGTGGAAGGTGCAGGGAAATTGCAAAGCAATTACATCATCTTTTTGGTGCGCGACGCGGGTCGAATTTGGATTAGTCGGGGCGAAGCCCCGGTGAACCGGGTGGGCAACCAAAAAAAATTACATCATCTTTTTAACATAGGCCCCACATTTTGCTGGACCTTATTTACATGCAAATGCAATTCTGCTTGAAACTTTATACTTCATTTGACCCCCCCCCCAAAAAAAACATGTATTATATGGTTCCGTTCTTAATATAAAACCTCGATTAATGATTTAGGTATATTTATACATTAAACAATATGTGTTAGCTCCTTAAAATACTCATTTAATCATTTCTATTGAAAATTACCACACTGATAGAAATTCACTTCAATATGTACAATAACAGTGATAATATAACGGAAGAAAATTACACGTTAAAAAACAAAAAAGAAAGGGTGAAGGTGCAATTTTACCAACAAACTATTAGAGAAAGAGCATCTGACACAAGTATTTATTTAGGGTATCTTATATACAAACAAACTATTAAAAGGGGTAAAAAAAACACAATGGCCGTAAGTTTTTTTTAACGGACGTTTATCTAACTGTGGATGGTGAGAGAACTGGTATCATCTTCTTCATCGTCCTCTCTTCATCGTTCTTTGCGCGAGCCAAGATAGGAACACGGATCGATGACGGCAATAAACTTCCTTCATTTGCGACGGTGGTGAAATGTTATGGTATCACGACCTTTGATCTCTATGCTCTTAACATACCCAACACAGTAGCTTTTTCAAAACACTCGCCGGAATCTGGAAATATTGCCGGGAAATGCAAAGAATTTCCGGAAACTGGAGATATCGCCGGAAATGCAAAATCTCGACGGAAACCACAGAGAAATGACGCCCAAACAGAAAAATTCCATGTCACGCATCTTTTTCATCATTTTGTTTTTCAAAAGTGAACGAACTATTCTTCCTTCAAATAATTCAAAACAAAGAGCCGAATTCGGGACAGGATTCTGTAATCACATGTCGAACTATGAATCAATTTGTTTCAGAACTTAAATTGAAATGCAACATTTCTTTCAGGGGAAAAAATTTCTCAGCTAACTTCCAAAGCAGGCAGAACAGAGAAGTAGAAAATGTTGAGCTTAAGAACTTTATGACAGTCACCGGCTACGGTATATATGCTTAGCTAACATTACCACCATGAACTCTGAATCAGGTACTTTTAAAAGGAAATTTAGTTTTAAGTCTTGTGTTAGATTTTCGGAAAGATCCGAACAACTTTTCTGAGTAGCTAAAATTTCCAAAGCAGGCGGTATGTTTGAATTCAATTAAATCACTGTAAAGAAGATGAACGAGAGAGAGAGAGAGAGAGAGAGAGTTCCTTGCAAAAATGGAAGAAGCAGCAACAGCAAGAGAAAGCAGAAAGAAAGGTCAAAACGATTGAGGAGCTTCAGGTAATGTGATGATTTGCTTCCACGAGATGACGCTAAGCTTCCGAGGGAGATAGAAGGAGAAGGTCATAGCCATTTTTCTATGACCAGTAGCAATTAATATTGATTGGGTCTTAAAAGGCGCTTTATCCATTTTGCATTCTTAAGGCCATTTGAGACATTTGAGAGTCACCAAACCAGCGTTACAAAACGGAGCTAACGCCATTGTGTTTTTTTACCCCTTTTAATAGTTTGTTTGTATAAGATACCCTAAATAAATAATTGTGCCAGATTCTCTTTCTCTAATAGTTTATTGGTAAAATTGCACCTTCACCCCAAAAAAAATAGACCGGTTGTCTTATATTTATAGCTAAAGTAATTCTTCAACTAGCTCCATTGTAATTTATTTTTTATTTTTTTCCTAAACTAGCTCCTATATAATAAAATAACATAAAGGGGTGAAAATGAAATGGACTCCAATGTGAAAAAAGTGAGTAAAGTTCCACATCCTGTTCATTAGGCTAGGAAGACTTTGAAAGTGTGAGTAAACTCTAATCGCTTCCATATAAACTCCTTCATCACTATTTTCCATTTCACAGCAAACAAGAGAGAGATCAGAGAGAAAGTGAGAGAGAGAGAGAGAGCAATCTGTTGAACACGTACCAGGGGTGTTGCAGCTTCATCTCGTTCTTTGTCTTCGAAGAAATATGAAGTGTTTCTGAGTTTCAGAGGAGAGGACACTCGCAGATCCTTCACCAGCCATCTCTATGATGCCCTAAGCCGAAGTGGTATAGAGACATACATTGATGATGAGCTCCCAAAAGGCGACAACATCTCCCAATCACTCATCCAAGTAATTGAGAATTCAAGCATATCCGTTGTGATCTTCTCAGAAAACTACGCCTCCTCCAAATGGTGTTTGAATGAGCTCACTGAGATCCTTCGCTGTAAGCAACACCAGAAGCAGCATGTTGTGCCTATATTCTACCAAGTGGACCCATCTCATGTACGGAATCAGAGGGGAGCTTTTGAGGAAGCATTTGCACAACATTTGAAGAATAACCCTGCGAAGGTGAACCAATGGAGACATGCCCTTTTTGAAATTGCAAGTTTAGGAGGATGGGACTATCACAACTTTAGGTATGTCTTCATTCCCTTCCTTTTTTTTTTTTTGGCCTTTCGTCTCCATTTTTTAAAAGTTACTCGTGGTTGCCAATTAATTAGCTTGAGATTTATTGTTTAGTACTGGACCTTTGGTTTACCTTCCTCATCAGAATCGCTTTTTCTCTGCTTCAGTTCATACAACAGCCTTATTAGTTTATCTGACAACTAATTAGAAATTAGGCTCCTCCTTCAAAATGCGCAAGTCAAATTTTTGAAGGGTTTTGGTTTTCTTTATAATAATGCGTTTTTTTAAATGCCCCCCGCCCCCCACCCCCCCCCCCTCCCCCCCCCCCCCCCAAAAAAAAAAAAAAAACACATAGCACCTTTCAACCTTTTTTTCCTCTCTCACACTTATTATTATCTACATAAAACAAAATTACACAATATATTGTGGGTCAGCCATCCATTGCAGCAGAGATGTTTAATGAGGGGGCTGAGCACAGTTTTTCTTTTTTAATAAACATTAAATTACAGTGATCCTTTTTTAGATATAAAATTCTATACCGGATAGATGGATGGATCTATGTTTCCATTCATATAAAACAAATCCTTGATTTGGTTAAGAAAGACTGGAACAGAATGGGTTCCTTGTATTCTTTAACTTCACCATTCTTTCCTTGTCTCACTAGGTTTTGGATAAAAAATATTGTCCATTCACAATTTTAATTACAATTAAGTACAGTTACAGTTAAATATGGACCCTCTATGCAAGTCGGGGTAGAGGCCTGCTTAATCTAAGAATGAAAGAAAAGGCTAGGGAGAAGGGTGGAGTTTAGTATTTTTAATTTTATATTTTAATACTTGGTCACTACTACAAAAATTCGATATTACTACCCTAAAAAACGTCCTAAATAAGAAATAGGTAGTAAAAAATGATAATTATGAGAAAAATGAGTGTGCAACGTCCTGAATTATTATTTAGGTCTTCTAAAATTGATTTTAGGCGTTCTAAGCTTTTTTTAGGACGCTTTAACTGCTTCCCGCCATGAGAAATATAAGAATTTTGTTTGGCGCCATGGTATTAGTTTTTTTTTTGGAATAAAATTAATTTTTTGCGTCCTGATATTTTTTCAAGACGTCTAAAATCTGCCAAATATTTTGGCGACAGAGGGAAATATGTGGGAGAATTTTTTGTTTGCGTCATTTTATTAAATTTTGCGTGAAAAATTGGCGACCTGATATAAAATCAGGTCGCCGATTTTAAATATTTGGCAACCTGATTTTTAAATCAGGTCGCCAATGATCATTTAAAAACCTAAATTTAAACTATCCACGCACACCAAAACCTTCGTTCGTCATTTCCCTCTCGCGGCCGCCCGATCTCCGTCTCCGTCGCTTGGCCGTCTGTCTGTCTCCAACTCCGAGATTCAATCGGCGGTACCAGTTCCATCGGCGCCAAGATCTTCGCTGCTCGTGTCTCCACTCTCAAGCCCGATTGTCTCTGTTTCCCGACTCAGCGACTCTCTCCCCTAGTCTCCAGCTCTCGGGTCTTTGCTACTCTCTCTATCTCATCTCTAGCCCTCAGCCACTCTCATCTCCGGCTTTCAGGTTTCTTCTTCTTCTCCCTTATGCCTATTTGTTTGCTGCAATCTTTTGTTGTTTTTTTTTAAAAAAAATCATTTTTCAGTATTTCAAATATTATTATTTGTACTTCCTAGATGTGGCATGCTGGATTTTGAGGAATCATTGTTACAAAATGAAGGTGCAACTCAATCATATATTTGTATGTACGTATCTAAGAATGGCTTTAACCCATCCGGAATTCTTTGGAGAAAGAACAATATATTTAATGTTGCTTATGCATCTGCGAGTTACGTATCATATTGTAATTTTTTTGCTTCAACAAGATACAAATTCTTAAGCGCACGGAAAAACAGATACCAAACGGGGAGAGGATGATACTAGGAAAATTGGGAATTGATGAATCCTCTAACATTAGCATATCATAGAAGGTGAAAACCAAGATACAAGAGCAGGTTTTAGCTATTTGAAGATCAAATCATAAAAGTATTACTCCTTGGTTGATTGTGCAGTTTTCAATCCAAAACAAGGCTTTAGCACTGAAGGTGAAAAGGTATATCCTTTATGTAATAACGAATATATAGATGATTTGTCACATTTCTATCCTCAAGCTCTGTTAGTAATTTAGCCTATTTGTTATCATTTGAAGTGCCATTGTAGTATAATTGTTGGCTTGTATTGAGACATCTGGGCAGGAAGTTGAATGATGATTTTGTTCTTGAGCAATCTTTTTTCTAAACTTGCTAACTACTTGATGACATATATTGCTTAAGCTTCATTTTGGAGAAGAAATGGGCAAAAAATGTGCGTATGATTGATGCTTGCCACTCACCGGGAAAATTTTATTCACTATACCCATGATTCTTATAAACAGTTAATGCTATTGTTGCCTTCGCCATCTAATTAACAGTTCATGATTCTCTATTACACTATGATTTTTGGGAGCTACAATTTTACTGTGCTAATTGTTTGTGTTTCACTTTTCAGGTCTTGCTCTCGATTTGGTCCCTCTTGAAGGATAGTCATCTTTTTCTTTTTTGACTACCTGCTGAGAAATCTTGGTCAAAGGTTTGAAGCAAACGGTTGCGCTCCCAAATTAGGTCAGTTGCTTTCATTTTATGCACACACATATATTGTCCAATTGGTTCAAGTGTTTTTAATCCTGTCCTTTTTTTTGTCTTTCCTTTACTATTAGCCATATGAACTACGTGAACTTGATTAAACAAGTGATGGCTTCATGGTTTACCATTTCCATTACCATTGATGTATATGTCAGTAGGAATAATTGATATTGTTGGATTTAATAGTTGATATTATTCTGAATTGCTTTAGTTAGTAAGTTTTGTTGAATTAAGCTGAAATTAGTTGTTATTGAAATTTTGGAAATGTCGTAGGTGGTAATAAAATGAGTCATAGTTGGATGAATGCGTTGAGAACTAGTGAAGAATATGAGAATGGGGTGGAAGAGTTTATTGAATTTGCTAGAAGAAATGTGGCTACAAAAAATGGGATGTATTATTGTCCATGTGTTAATTGTTTAAATGGGAGTCGAATGGTTATTCTTGATATAAGGGATCACCTACTTTGTGATGGAATACACCTTCGATACACAACGTGGATATGGCATGGTGAGGAAGTAAGTACAAAAGTGCGTCCCACGAAAATGAAGTTGAGGTAGATGATGATGATGGAATGGAGAAAATGATTAATGATGTTGAGGCGAATCTTTTGCACAATCGGGTGAATATGAAAGCGTGCGGAGTGATGCGAGAGACACCTTTGTTCCCTGGGTGTACTAAGTATACACGGTTGACTGCAACCTTACATTTGGTCAACTTAAAGGCAACTTGTGGGTGGACCGATAGCAGTTTCACGTCTCTGCTTGAATTGTTGTGTGATATGTTGCCAGATCATAATGTACTTCCAAATCGTATGTATGAGGCCAAGAAAATCTTGTCTATGATGAGAATGGAGTATAAAAAGATACATGCTTGCCTAATGACTGCATATTGTACGTAAACGAGTACGAAGGCCTCGTAATTGTCCGAAGTGTAAAACTTCACGATACAAAGTGAAGAAAGTTATTGTTTTTGGAGAAGCGAGACAACAAAAAGGCAACCTTTGAAGGCATTGTGGTATCTTCCAATAATTCCACGGTTTAAGCGTCTTTTACTAGTGAAGCAACGGCGAAGAAGTTGAGATGGCATTCGATGAGAGAATATCCGATGGAAAATATCTTGCACCCGGTGACTCTCCGCAATGGAAGAAAATAGATGAAATGTTCCCTCAATTTGGGAGTGAGCCAAGAAACCTTCGGCTGGGGCTTTGTACAGATGGCTTCAACCCTAATCGAACTCTTAGCAGCACCCATAGTGCATGGCCGGTTCTCCTTGTAATATACAACTTACCTCCCTGGCTATGTATGAAACGCAAGTATGTGATGCTTTCTATGATGATTTACGGACCAAAACAACCCGGAACAATATCGATGTGTACTTGCCGCCTTTGGTTGAGGATTTGAAGGAGTTGTGGGAGGAAGGCGTAGATGTGTTTGATGCATATAAGAAGGAGCACTTCAAGTTGCGTGCAATGATTTTTACCACGATAAACGACTTTCCTGCATACGGAAATTTGTCAGGGTACAGTGTGAAGGGGCATAAAGCATGTCCAATATGTGAAGCAGACACAAACTTCCATCAACAAAAGCACGGGAAAAAAACGGTCTACCTCGGTCACAGGAGGTTTCTTCAACGGTTCCACCCATATCGTAAGTTAAGAAAGCGTTTTAACGGCTTACCGGAGCATAGAACGGCTCAAAAGGCATTAACCGGAGATGAAGTTTATAGTCGGGTGAAAGATATCAATGTCGTATTGGGTAAGCAGCAAAGGATTAAGGGTGAGAAGAATATATGGAAGAAGCGATCAATTTTCTTTGATCTTTCATATTGGCGTAGTCTTGATGTGAGACACAGTCTTGATGTGATGCATGTGGAGAAAAGCATTTGTGATAGCCTTATCAGTACTCTTTTGCACGTACCAGGGAAGACTAAGGATGGAATTAATGCAAGACTAGACCTGGTTGATATGGGAATAAGAGAACGGTTACATCCACGAGTAATGGAAGATGGTAAGAGGGCATACATGGAGCCAGCAACCCATACACTATCAAAAGCGGAGAAGAAAAGTTTGTGTGGGTATCTATATGACATTAAGGTGCCACAAGGATATTCTTCTAATTTGAGAAGGTGTGTTTCAATGGACGATTTGAAGTTAGTGGGAATGAAGTCCCATGATTATCATGTGTTGATGCAACAACTATTACCAATAGCTATTAGAGGCATTATGAAAGATGAAGTGCGATCCTTGTAACAAGATTGAGTATTTTCTTTAATGCTATCTCGTAACAAAGTTATTGACATTGAAAAGTTGGATGAACTGGAAAATGAGGGTTATATTATTTTGTCCCAACTTGAGATGCATTTTCCTCCCGCTTTCTTTGATATCATGGTGCACTTGATAGTGCACTTGGTAAGGAGGTAAGGCTCGGTCCGCTTTACCTAAGGTGGATGTACCCTTTCAAGCGATACATGAAGATCTTAAAAGGGTATTCAAAAAATCCTTATCGGGTAGGAAGCCTCAATAGTTGAGAGATATGTAGTTGAAGAGGCTATGGAGTTCGCAAAGATTATCTATCGGGGCAACGATACAATCTCGGATGACGAGGGGATAAGCGAGGGAACTCGAGGCATCAAACTGAAGAATATGCCTCGTGAAGCCGTGTTGCGGTGCACACTTGTACATCTTGTATAATATGGAAGAAGTTCAACCATACATTGATAAACACAAAGAGTTTGAAGGATATGAATCCAATGAAGAATGACATGCGAGATAGCTAATGAGCAAAAGAAGACATTCATAAAGTGGTTCCAAAGATTGCACGAGACCGGTGTGTCGATACAATCGAGTGGTTAGCCTGGGGGCCTTTTTTCGTGTCATCACTTGGTGCGGTTATGATATAAACGGATTTTCGTTCTACACAAAAGACCAAGATGATAGAAGTTCTGTGCAAAATAGTGGGGTGATGGTTGTGAAATTTGAATCCATGCACTTTTCGAGTTCGAAAGACAAGAACTCGGTGTTAGCATCAATGGCCTATTATGGAGTCATTGAAGAAATATGGGAGATAAGCTACAGCAAGTTCAAAGTTGCTTTATTGAAATGTAAGTGGGTTAGCAATAATGCTGTTGTAATAGATCCTAAATTTGGATTTGTCTTAGTTGATCTTCAAAGACTTGGTCATAGAGACGAGCCATTCATTTTAGCAAGTCAGGCGAAACAAGTGTTTTATGTAACAGACCCTGCAAATAAAAAAATGTCCATCGTACTTCAAAGTAAAAAACAGAAGTATGGTGAACAAGTGTTTTGTGGTCGTTTAACATGTTGGTTCATTTTATTAATGTTTTTTATGTAATAACCTATCTAACATTATTGATTTGTCTTTGATGAACAGGAATATGTCCTAGCTCGACGAGTCATTGGGTGATAGGGTTGATGTGCCCGTTGTGAGAAAGGGGGAGAGGTAGCACACACATGGGTGCGCTAATTGCTCGTTGTGACAGTGAGAAAAAGAGGCTGCATGTGGAGTTCGATGAAAATATGAATCCAATCGGTAGGGAGGAAGATAGCTTCATTAGCTATTTAGGCTATCTAGCTCGAAGCAAAGTGCGTATTGTTTACTCTGCTTGGAAGTTCGTTCCTGATAAAACGAAGGAGTTGATTTGGTCACAGATTCTGGTATCTCACTTTCGATATATCTGCATTTGTATCTTTAGTCTTATTGCTTGATTTCTTTCATATCTTATCTTTTACTTTGCAGCAAACGTTGATGTCCCAACAATAAGGCAATGTACAAACATTGGATGGGTGAAGTTCGTCTCCGTTGGAAAGACTTTAAGAACAAGCTAAAAAACAGTATATTAGAGGGTCAAAGAGGAACGAGGATCCCTGTCAGACCTATGATTTCATTTCTCTAGAGGACTGGAGGGAGTTTGTGGCGTCACGGCAGAATCCTGAATTTATTGTAAAATTTTTGTCATATCCTATCTTTTATTTGAATCTACTTGACATTGTAGGCTCAGTTTTATTTGTTTTCGTGTCACAGGAAAAAATTCGAGTCAATAGAGAGAGGCAGGCGAAAAATAAATATCTGCACTGCATGTCTAGAGGTGGCTACAGAAAGCTTGAACGGAAGATGATGGAGGAAGAGTTAAAGCGAATGAAGGAAGCTTCCCAATCCGATCCTTCCTTTGCTATCCAGGCCCCGAGCGTCCTCCTCGTCACAAGAAATGGAAAGCTGCGAGAATGAAGGGTGACAAATACATCAATGAAGATGTTGCTGAGGTTGCCTCAAAGATTGTAAGTTGTTAAATTATAAGTATTAAATAGCCTCAGTTGTTTCATACTATAAGAGTTTAGTTATTATTTATGAAAAATCTTATGGTACGGGATGAACTTGAGCAACGGAGCAGCCAAGGCTCATTCACGCGGTACACGGCGGGACATTTTGTCAACGGCTATTGGGAAGCCGGATTACCTTGATCTTTGTTCGAGGGGAGACAAGGGGAGTTAGTGTAGCAAAATATTTCGGACGGCGTTCACGTTTGCATGAAGGAGCGAGCCATAAGGAGCTTGAAGCTAGAATTCGAGCGTCCCTCGTAAATGAGGTTATGGCACAACTACGGGGTGAAATGATGGCTATGGAATACAAAACGGCATTGACAACCCACGAAGCCCCGATCGTCCCCGGCAGTAAAGGAAAGTTTTCACCCTTCGAGATGTACCTATTGGTGAACCTTCTCCCCTCCGATGTACATATTGGCGAGCCTTCTCACACTCCACAGGGAGGTATACCTTGCACTCTATATTTGGATGACCCACGCCAGCGTATTGTTGCCGATGGTCTTGTTTACCCAAAACAAGACAAACAACACAACAAGCAAATTCCAGAAGACCAACGTCGGGTGACTGTGAGTAGTGTGCGAGAGGGGGAAGAAGAGACATCCATCTCGATTGATGATGAGGAGGTTACCACACTAGGCGCTGCCATCACATGGTTCATCCTCTGGCCGCATCATCTTATTGAGATGGGGACGACACCTCCAATGGTAGGAAATACATTATCGATTGATGATGAGTAGGTTCCCGATTGATTTACATTGCTAACCCACTCATAATATGTTTTTTATGTTTTCATAGCATGAAGAAGCTGCGAGCTTATTTCCCTACTTAGCACAGCTGCAAGAGTTGTCCAAGGACATTGACTATATAAGCTTGAATATGGCTCCGGGAATTGTCGGTGCAGAAAAGACATATCCGATAACAATTGACAAGAAAGATTTGAAAGATTTCTTGCATATGGATTGTTTAGATATACAGTTTCTTCAAGTTGCAATCCTGTAAGTTTTTTTAACCCTTTAATTATGTCAGTACTCTTTTTTGTTTTGTTTAATATATTCAATAACATTTATCATTTCATTTCATAGTGTCTGCCATGAAATATGCGCCAACAAAAAGCGAGCGGGTTCGTATGGATACTTATGTCCTGGATGCACGGCTTCGGCTTGCCTTAAGTTACCCAGGAGGTCAATTTATGTTGGTTTAACAATGAGCGACGGAGGCAAGTCTTGTTATCTAGCTCCAATACATGAAAGGTGCGTACTTTTGTTTTGTCTATATAATATTTTTGTGAATAAATTGCTTTCTTATCTTAATTTAATATTAATACGTATATGTTGTAGTGGTCATTGGACCCGTGTATTGTTTGTCCGTCAAGAACCCCTGTTATTGGTTCGATTCAATACATGGCAATCCAACCGAGGATATCAAAAACATGTTTTCCGAGTAAGTAAATTTTTGTCTGAATCATCGATTCTTCTTTTAAATGAATAATTTAACATGTCGTTAATTTCCATTTTAATGATAGGGGCCTCAAGAAATATAGACAGCTTGTTGGAGCAAAAGAGCAGGGTGGACCGAAGTGGTTTTATCCGAAGGTAAGTAGTTTCAATTCAAGTTATTTCATTGACATAGTTGCTTTCGATGTGCCTTTATTCGTTTTAACAATTTGCTTTTGATTTATAGTGCCATCAACAACCGGGGACACCGAGTGCGGATACTACATTATGAGTTGGATGCAATCCATCGTTAGCAGCGGACGTATTCAAGGTTTTCAAAGTGTACGTAATCGCTATGTGATCCTCAAATGATGATATTTTTGTAGTTGTACTTGAGTTGTTAATTATGTTATCCATTTCATTGGTTTATCTTATACCTTGTTTTCCTATTTACAGTTTTTGGGGACTGCGGATCCGTACTCGCAGGATGAGATCGATTCGGTTCGGGACAAGTTGGCTAGACATCTTCTTCAACACATAGGCTAGTTAGTAGTGAGATGATTAGTATGTTATTGTGTTAGTGATTGTTTGCTTATTGTGTTTGTATCTGTTTGGTGTTATTGTGGGTATCTGTTCAAAATCTGCGACAATTTGATCAACTTTCTTGGAACTATGAATTCTTGTGTTGCTTGGTGGGTTTTCGGTTATGCAAAACTTGGTAGATATCTTATTGTTGCTATCTCATTGTTAGTTTTGTCTTTGCAAGTTTGGTGTTATTGTGGGTATATTACCGATTCAAATTTGATGCAAAACTTGGTAGATAACTCATTATTGCTATCTCATATAGTTTGTCTTTTCAAGTTTGGTGTTATTGTGTTTGGTCATTTATAGTCTTAAAAGTGGATTTATTATGCTTATACTTTTCTTTCGAGGTATTGTGTGAACTAGTGGACCAACTCTCTCGGTTTTGAATCCATGATTTTGTATTGCTGTAGAATATTAGGGCAGTACTTGTTGTAGTTTGATTCGTATGTAATTAGGATTCATATATAGCGTTTGTCCTGTTCTTTTTTTGGGCAAAATTAAAATATGCAGCATAAATTTAAAAAAAAAACTCAACAAAGGCGTCCCGATTAAGTAATCGGGACGCCTTTGTTCATTTTCTTTATAAGGCGACACGATTAATATTAAGGTCGCCTTATGATTTAATAAGGTGACGATTGTAAATCAAGTTGCCTTTTTATTTAATAAGGCGACTTGGATTTACAATCAGGTCGCCTTATAAGGGCCCCGATTTACAAATTCAGGTACGCCTTAAAGCGACGATTTAAAATCGAGGTCACGTTCGAATATTAATCCGGTCGCCTTATTAAGGCGACCTGATTTAAGATTCAGGTCGCCAAAAGCCACGAAAACCACTACCCCCTCCGAGACGTCCCTCAGTAAAGGGACGTTAATTGGGTCTTATTTAGGTCGTTTTTTAGCGTTTTTGTAGTAGTGGGTTCTTTTAAAAAATTATGATTTTTATGGTCTTTCTCAATACATATATTTTATCTACGTCGTTCACCCTAATTTTCCTTTCTTTTAATTAATTCTCTATACAATAACTATATATGAGAAATTGAAGGAAAGTACCCATTAAAAATTTTATTCATGAGAATCATTTAATTGAGAGTATTGGTATTCTGTGTGCACAAAATTTACGAAACGCCAATACCTTCTTAAACTTAGGCTAAAATATACAAAACTTTAAAAGTTTAAATTAATTACCTTGATAACCACCCTTTATATACAGAAATTTAGGCTAAAATATGCAAAATTTTCCTTCGCATGTTCTACGTGGTATGGATAGCCTCCTGAGCAATGATAATGTTGATGACATATGTCTAAATGAAACTACATTTTAGCCTAGATCAAAAAAGTCTCTCCATAGCTTGAGCCTTGATGATTTTAGTAATAATCTTGAAGATGACATTGAAGAGAGAGATAGGTCTAAAATCTTTCAGATTCATAGGATTATCAACTTTGGGAATAAGGACTATGTGGGTGTAGTTGATATCCTTAACCTTTTCTTAGTCCCGCCAAATCTCCTAAATGAGATAGTAGACTCTACCAAAAACATGGTTCCATTAAGTCTGGAAAAAATGGACTCGTAATCCATCCAGTCCAAGAGCCTTAAACGCACCCATAATGATAGCAACATTCTTAATGTCAATGTCAATCATTTCATTGTGAATTAGCTCAACATCATGAGTCTTTAGTGGGGCAAACTCAGCAACCCAGTTGGAGGAGTCCTATACATTATAGAATCACTAGTGTACAAATCTTTAAAGAAGTACCATTTACTGCTCCCTTGTATTTGTGATCCAATTTCCACTCTCATCTTGAAGGGCTTCAATACATTGCTTTTTCCTCCTGATCAAGACATAAGTGTGGAAAAATCTAGTGTTCTTATCCCCCCAAAGCAAGCCATTTACACCTAGATTTTTTTGTACCAAATGAGCTCCTCCTATGCATTGAACTTGTTGTACTCTTTCCAAAGTCCTTTCTCAAGCTTGAACAAACCATTAGATGTGTTATTCCGTCTAGCTCTATCTATGCCTTCTAGCTTATGGCACTAGTGCAAAAAAGGGTTTTAAGACCGGACAAAAGAGGCATCGTAAGACCGGATCCGAGACTAGGTCTTGTTCCGGTGGTATTAAAAGTCCACATTTAAGACCGGACTCAAACCGTCTTAAAGAAACTCTTTTAAACCGGACATTTAAAACATTATGTCTTAAAAGTCGTACTAAATAAAGCTGAAATATTTTTTGTTCGGTCCTAAAACTTAACTTTTAAGACCGGACAAAGAAAATCTTAAAAGATCAGAATTTTCTAAAACAAAAATAAATCCGGTCTAAAAAATAGTGGCTTCTAAGACCTGATGACTAATTATACGCGGTCTTAAAAGACGCTTTTAAGACTGGATAATAAACATCTACGGTCTTAAAAATTGAATTTTTAGACCGGATGGATTAATACACCGGTCTTAAAAGACCAACTTTTAAGACCGGCTTAATATCAAATATGTATGACCTTTAAGACCGGACATATAAATACATCCGATCTTAAAATTTAAACATTTAAGACCGAGCATATTTATTTTCGGTCTAAAATTTCTTGAATTTTTTCCTTGTTACGTTTCTTCTTGATCATATATATACACAAATCCACCACCCAATCTAGCACATAAAAGTCGATACTTTAAGCTACAAGCTATGAACAATTATGAATAAATTGAATTGGGAAAAAGAATACAAATATTATTCACAATGAGTTATGTGGCTTCTTAATTAATGATTATACTATGACTACAACACCTAAATTAATTTATACAATATAATAAGATAATACAATGAGTTACAAATACAATAAGTTACAATTACAACATACATGCTTAATATAATATTCACCATGCCTTCATCTGATTCCCACCCAACAACATAACATCCTCTTTTATAACATGTCCTTTAATTTGGATCGGATCCCGCCACAAAAATAAAACAAGAACAAACTTCATAGTCAGTGACGTTGTTTAAGAACATATAGAAGGAATATAATATAGTTAAAACCTTGAAGTTTTCAAAGAATTCTGCATATGAATATTACTTTACGAATTGACTCTTTTATAAAGTGATATCCTCCCATATCCCTTCTTGATGATCATTTCTTATGCCAAGTTCATTATCCGCTTCATCTTCTTCGTTCATGTCCGGTAGACCCCTTGAAAAAGGAGTACTCTCAGGAAGACCATAATTTGAATGACTTTTCTCATCAATATCAATGACCCTTTTTCCTTGGAGAGCTACAGACCACATTTTATTTTCTTGATCGGTGATATAGAACACTTGTTTCGCCCCGATCTGCCATAATAAAAGGTTCATCTCCAAAACTCCTACCATTGACATCGACTAATGTAAATCCTAGCCGATCGATCTGAACACCATTATTGAAATTAACCCACTTGCATTTGAAAATGAGAAATCTAATTTTAACATAGTCCACCTTCCAAATCTCTTCAATAACCCCATAATATGGCATGACTGCCAATAAAGGCCTCTTGTCTTTCGAACTGGAGAAGTGCATAGATTCAGCCTCTAACATAACACCTTTGTTTTTTGGACGATGCTCCTATCATCTAGGGACTTCGTGTAAAATGTATACCATTGATCACATACGAATTCCAACTTATGACATCAACCTCGGGACCGCGTGCTAACCATTTTATTGTATCGAAACAAATTCCTCTCCCTCGACCTTTTGTTTGAACCAGTTTGCAAAAGTTCTTATGCTCATTCGATGATTTGCTTTTCTTACAACTTCTTTAATCAACCTTTGTTCATCAACATTATTCAAGATGTATAAGTGGACTTGTGACAATTCATCGGGATCCACACTCTTTAGTGAAGCCCCTCATCTACCCCTTTCAAAGATGCGACGTTTAGGAAGCCCAATATGTCTTACTTTGGCCAAATAATTTTGACAAAATTCCATGGCTTCTTCGAAATATATTTATGAACAATTGATGTTTTTCCGGCCGGTATGCGTTCTTCACATACCCTTTTAGGAATTTCATAGATCTTTCAATTGGGTACATCCACCGTAAATGGATAGGGCCGCACAACTTTATCTCCCTCACTAGATGAACAATTAGATGAACCATGATGTCAAAAAATGTAGGAAGAAAAAGCTTCTCAATGTGGCACAAGATGAGATATCCTTCATTCTCCAATTCATCCAACTTTTCAATGTCGAAAACTTTACTATAAACCGCATTGAAGAAGGCTAAAAGTCTAGTCAAAACGTTGAAGATCATATTCGGGGATGCCTCAAATAGCTATTGGGAGTAGTATTTGTTGCATCAAGACATGACAATCTTGAGACTTTTGGCCTACTAATTTCAAGTCCTTCATCAATACAAGCCTCTTAAAATTTGAAGAATACCCCGAGGGAACTTTTGTGCCATGTAAACACTCACAAAAACTTTGTTTCTCATCCTTAGACAAAGTATGAGAAGCCGAGGGACAATAAGTTCTCTTCCCATATGGCCTTGGATGTAAGTCTTCGCGTATTCCCATTACTTGCAAATCCAATCTTGCCTTCACACCATCCTTGGAACTACCTTGTATGTTGAGAAGCATGCCAACAATACTATCACATACGTTTTTCTCCACATGCATGACATCAATACAGTGTCTCACATCAAGATTGTGCTTATATGGAAGATCGAAGAATACAGATATCTTTTTCTATATATTTGTTTCTTTTCTACTTTTTGCAGTCTTACCGAAGATGACATTGATATTTTTTACCTTTTCATAAACTTGCTCCCCAGTCAATGCCACCGGAGCGTCTTCATACTCGTGGCCACCAAAAAAGGCTTTCTTTAATCGACGATATGGGTGGCCCCGTCTAAGAAATCTCCTCTGTCCAAGATAAACCGTGTTTCTTCCATGTTGAAGTTGATGGTAGCGTGTGCCTTCTTCACAAACTGGACATGCTTTATGGCCTTTTACACTATACACTGACAAGTTCCCATATGCTGGGAAGTCGTTTATAGTACAAAATATCATGGCTCACAATTTAAACACCTCCTTCTTGAAAGAGTAAAAACATCGACACCTTCTTCCCACAACTCCTTCAAGTCTTCGATCAAGGGCTCAAGGTAAACATCAATGTCATTTCCGGGTTGTTTTGGTCCCGAAATCAACATAGACAAGCATGATGTACTTTCGTCTCATGCATAACATAGGAGATAAGTTGTAAATAATCGGGAGTACAAGCCATGAACTATGTATGCTTGCTAAGGCTTCCATATGGATTCATGCCATCGTGCTAAGGGCAAGCCTAAGGTTCCTAGGTTCTTTGTCAAAGTTTGGAAATAAATGATCGATTTTCTTCCACCGAGAAGAATCGGCCGGATGTCGAAGCTTTCCATCGAAATCCTCTCATCCGCATGCCACTTCAAATTTTTTGCATCATTTTCATTAGCAAACAACCGCTTGAACTGTGGTATGATTGAAAGATACCACAACACTTTTGCAGGCCCCTTATTTGACTTATACCTTAAGGTTTCACATATCAGACAATTCTGCTTTTCTTCAAACTCTTTTCTATACAATACGCAATCATTTGGGCATGCATGGATCTTTTTGTACTCCATCCCCAGTGGACAAAGTATTTTCTTAGCATCATAGCATCGATGTGGCAACACATTATCATCCGGAAGCATGTCCTTAAAAGCCTCAAGCATTTCAGAAAAACTCTTGTCGCTCCATCCATGACGTGCCTTCAAGCTTACCAATTTCAATACGGCGTTCAACAATTGGTATTTTTACACCAGGGTATAGCGAGGTCTCTGCATCACTGCACATATTACCATATGCATGTGATTGATGAATAGCCTATTCTCCTACATCACGAATAATGTCCTCTATGCGATCATCCATATATGTGTCATTATCATCAAATGCCACTTCCCCATGTTGAGACCCACTTGGTATTTTTTCACCATGCCATACCCATACTATATAAGTCTTACAAAATCTTTCAGAAATTAAATGTTTGTGTATAACTTCAGGACTTTGTCCCCTCTCATTCAAACATTTTACATAAGGGCAATGAAACTTCCCACTATCATCATGTGCATTTTGTTTAGCAAATTTTATAAAGTCCCTCACCCCATTCTGATATTCAACAATCGTCCGTAAAGCATTTATCCAACTGTGATCCATAGTAGAATTCCTATAGACGGAAAGATTTAACATACATAATCCGAAAAAATTGACACTTGCATATAAAATATGGCAACACCAAATGCATATTTATGCTCAATGTCGGTTATGTCTTTTTTTTTTGTTTACGGAGAAACTTGCCCATTAAATGCATAACGAAGAATCACTTTTGGTCATAAATGTATCACACTGAATCCAAGAAGCAAAATAAATGCATGAAGAGGAAATTAAATGCATCGCATGAAGGTCTTGTGGACTCACCTGTAGCATATAAATTCAAATGTGTTTGCTGAGTCTTTCTTCTCCCGCCACGAACGTTGATGTTGTAGACAACATGAGTAACCTAAAACCATTTGTTGGTTAGTTAGGTAGGTCTAAAGTGCAAATATAATCTTCAAAATAGAATATTCATTAACAACAGTGAAACCCACAAGAATATTTCATCGATTTCGTTCAACCCAGAAAATCATAAAGTTATATAACCGAAACACCTTTTACAGCTTGGTCTATAGACGTTTAGCTAAGGAACCAGAAAGTGATTGTCGAGAGAGCAACGTGAAGCAGGGACGAAGCAACACACAAACACTGGAGACAGAACCTGAGTAATAACTTTCGGCGCGACAGGAGAAGTTTAGAGAGGGAAATTTAATATTCCGTGCGACAAAGACATGTTTTAGTATTTTGGATTTTATTAAGACCGGTTAATTATAAAGTAGCCGGTCCTAAATATATAATTAAAGTTTTAAGACCGGAGGTTTAAAAGACTCCGGTCCTAAATTTTTATTATTCATTTAATTTTAAGACCGGAGTTTTATAAAACATCCGGTCCTAAAAGTCTTCATTAAAAAAGAAGAAGAAGAGGATTGGCTTTGGCGAGCGCAGCAGCAACTGAATGAATAAAAATTAAAGGAAAACTGAAGAATAAGCTTCTTTCATTACTGGAGAATATGAACAAAAAAAGAGATACAAGCTTAGTTCTTAATGCTTCATACATTACTGGAGAATATCCACATACACAAGAAAAAATACAAAAGAAAAACAAGCAGAAAATTATCAAATACAAGAATCTGACTAAACATCCTAAAGCTTATTATCCTCCAAAGCCTTAGCGATATCGGCGTGAGCAGCATTAACTTCCCGCCGGAGATCAGCAAGTTCCTATCTTATTCGCATCAGCGCATCATTAGAGGAAAGAGGAGAGGGGTCAGCGGTAGGCGCGCTGGGGCCAACTGGTTGGAGAGGGGGAGCAGGAACCTCTTCATGGTCTAAAGGCTGGAGGGGGGGTGCGACAATCTCTTCATCATCCAAAATAACAATGGGTCCAACAACCCGAGACTCTTCTGTCACAATAGAACGTAGTGTGGAGTTACGAGATTGTGAGGAGTTTAATAAGGACAGAGAGGTATGAGGAGTTAATAAATATGCGGTCTAAAATTCTATTATTTTTTTCAATTCAGTTGATTTTAAGACCAACCTTTTATAATATATCCGGTCCTAAA
Source organism: Acacia melanoxylon (assembly GCA_019022615.1). NCBI lineage: Eukaryota > Viridiplantae > Streptophyta > Magnoliopsida > Fabales > Fabaceae > Acacia > Acacia melanoxylon. The sequence continues at coordinate 5,041,985 of JAFJYJ010000043.1, forward strand.
ATTCTATTATTTATTTTTTTCAATCAATTCAATTACTTTTAAGACTGACCTTTTATCTTGTATCCGGTTCTAGAATTCATTTATTTTTTTCAATTCAATTTTTTTAAAGTAAGAATTTTTTCTTTAAAAATATTAGTTTTAAGAACGAATCTTTTACAATATTCGGTATTAAAGGTTCATTCTTTTCAAATTACTCAGATAGCAGAGTCGTATCCTTACACTCTGTTCAAATGAATGATTCAAAGTCTCTTTGACTTCCAGATAAACTTCCCAACTAGGTGTCTCCTCGTATTCAGGAAGGGTTCTCTATTTAAACCCGATGTTACTTTACTTCCTTCACATTCTTCTCCATCACTTCTAAAACCTCCACCGTATTGGCTGCTCCACCACCACGAGGTCCTCAACCACCACCAGGTCCTCCTTTTCCTATTAATCCTCTTCCACCTCCGTACCCTCCTCCGTTGCCTCCGGACCCGACATTCTACCAGATGATGCAGCACCTTCTGGCTCGCGTCGATCATATAGACCGATGCTTGGGCCAACTGTTTCAGGTCTATCACGCCGTCAACAACAAGATGACCGTGGTACTCGACGCCCATGATGTTGAGTACCATCCTTCAGATGACGACTCCCTCCCCTCCGACAACGATGGGGAGGAGTAGATGTTTTTTTTCTTTTTTTTTTCCTATACTGTTGCTGCCCCTCACGGGGTAGCATTAAAAAAAATATAATAAATAAATTTTTGGTTTCCATATTCGATCACCTTGTCCTTTTCATTATCTTCTTTCTTTCTCCGACAAAAAGGAAACAAACAAAACATTGTCCTCGTGTAAATCAACAATAAAAATTTACGGAATACAGTTAAGAACATACAAAAAAAAGATCGTTTACCTTATTCAAATAAAAACAAACAAAGTGAATATTCTTCTTAAGGTTGGACCGTCGTTGTCGTCGGTTTTACCCTCGCCCGATTTGAATATTTTCGGTGTCCTTTTCATTATCTTCCTTCTTTTTTCCGACAAAAAGAAAAGAGACAAAGAAAAGGGAAAGCGATAATGCCGCTCAACATCGGAGAGGTAACATCGACGACAACGAAGGACCTAGCTTGAGCGAACGAGAACCTCGGTTGTCTTGAACCATAATAATTTGTCTAAAAAACGAGTCAACGAGACTATTAAGACCAGGAGATTTAACAACTACACGGTCCTAAAGGTTAAGCCATATTTTACCAAAAAACGAAGGGACTTATGGGAGCGAGACAATAATAAAATATACGGTCCTAAAAGTCTAGACATATTTTTTAGAATTAAACGTAGACTTTTAGGACCGGTCTTCAAATAAATATGCGGTCCTAAAAGTCACGCATATTTTTAAAATAAACGAACAATTTTAAGACCGTACTTTAAATAAACATACGGTCCTAAAAGTCTAGCCATATTTTTAGAATTAAACGTAGACTTTTAGGACCAGATATTTAAATAATATGCCGTCCTAAATGTCTAGCCATTGTTTTAAGAAATAAACGAAGACTTTTAGGACCGGATGTTTAATAAATATGCAGTCCTAAAGGTCTCGCCTTATTTTTAAAATAAACAAATACTTTTAAGACCGTACTTTTAACAAATATACGGTCCTAAAAGTCTAGCCATATTAGGAACGAAGACTTTTAGGACCGGATCTTTAAAAAATATGCGGTCATAAAAGTCGCGAATACTTTTCAGAGTCTCTTATTGCTCATTTACAACATCTTGTACCTCAAATTTCAAGCACTAAATAGCTAGAATGAATGAATGAATTCTTCGAAAAAATAAACAAATTTATTATTGAATTACACATTGCGTATGTATATTTACAAGTGAACGACTTGTTAGAAAAAATAAACAAATTTACAGAAGATTATTGTTTCAACAACATATATTTACAAATGAATTTAGGACTTAATTAGGTCATACAGATATTGACAAAACACATTGCTTATGTGCTCCACTTTATCATCAGGAAAGGGATTAGGATAGGCAAACCTCTGTAACATCAAAGACAGAAACTGAATTAACTTGCGTGCATATTTCACAGAAACTTAATTCAGCTATAATATGTAACACCAAATACATTTACCTTTGCAGTTAATTTAGTCCTTCGTCCTTCCGTGATAATATCATATATGTGTTTCATGACGTACATGCCACATAAGTTGGACCCCGTTGGATGCCGACGGGTCTAAAATGAACAAGAAATATATATAAGAGCTAGCATATATAGCTTACTGACCAAGTTCACAAGGCAGTGTGTCAATGTCCAAATATGTACTAACCTGTGGTTTGAGCCATTTAGGATAAGTGGCCTGATACCGACGCTTTTTGTTTACCTCGATTTGGAAGGTCCTCATGGCACTATCATCAAAATCACAAATTTATCAATAATGTTCACTGAAAATTCACAGTAGAGATTTCAGACAAGAGAATCAAAATGACATGCTTACTCGTTGACGGTCTGCATCAACGTAGGCCCTGGATCACTGTGAGTGGAGCATAAGAAGATAACTTTATGATCCTCCATGTACATGAGGACCAACTGCCAGTGGCGGCTGAAAATTCACAGCAGTAAAGTACTTAGTGATATATGTAGCAGAATTAAGTGAATTGCATATAAGAATTGTGATATGTACCCGTGGTAGTATGGAAACACGTACACCTTTCTTCTCACTTCACACACCCTCTTTGATATGTATTCTTGTCTCTCCACCAAGGGTGTTGTACTTGCATAGGCGGGGACAAGAATCCAAAATCATTGATTCTCGCCTGTTCAACCAATTCTTGATGCATTAACCTACAATAATGACATCGATCAGGGAATTAGTATATATGTATGTGTGTCTAAATGATGCATTTAAATTATGTACTCATAGAATCATATACTTACTTCATAAACAGTTGAAGGATTGGATTAGTAAGCTCCTATCCAGGAAGCAGCAGGGACGTTACATCTTCGTTGTCAACGTAAACCGATTGAGGATGACAGAGGCCTACTACTTCATTGACAGGCCACGATTTATCTTTAAAATATTCACTCTTCACCATATCAGATATTTTTTCCTTGGCAGTCAACTTAGCAATAGGGGATAGAGCTTGAGGAGGGGATGCAACTTGACGAGGGGATGGAACTTGAGGAGGAGGGGATGAAGCTTCAAGAGGAGTAGAGACATGTACAAGCTTCACTGGACAAGAGATGAAGGTTCCCTTGACATCACTCACAAGCTTCAGCTGATCAGTTGGGAGAAGGAGAGGTGCATCAATGATCACCTTTTCAATTGACACTCTGACTTCATCATCAGCCATTTATTGGTGGTGTACAGTTGATCCCAAGTTGTGGACAGTCCCTTTTGCAACTAATCGTCTATGACTATCACGATCCTCCACATACAGGTCATAAGGTTGCTCTGACTGTCCAACAATGCAGCTCCCCCTAGTGCTCTACTGCATAGGTGCAGGTGAATGTGTGAAGGGAACACTGGTCTCTGGACGAAAGCTTAAAAGAAGCCTCATCTGATTCATTTCCTCCTTCATCTGGCTCATCTGGGATTGAAACATTGCTTCTTTAGTCGTTGCTTCCTCACTTAATTTGGCCGCGTATTGTTCCATCTCCTCCCGAGTAACCATACTTTATTTGTGGCGTTTGGATTTACCAAAGTATTCCTTCAGGCCTACCCGTCCTCTAACCCCCCTTACACGCCCCGTGTGATCTGGTTTTCCAGTCGCAACGGTTAGAACATCATTCCTCCTGTCCGACACAAAAGATCCCTTTGCTTCTTTCTTTTTAAGATCTTCCTGTAAGATACAGATAACGAGAAGCTTAGTAATGAAACATGTTTACTAATTAAAAAATAACAATAACGATACTTATAATCCTTTCAGCAACTACATGAGTTTGTTCCCTCGTGTAGGCACCGCTTGGCTTTTGTCGAATTTGCAACCACAACTCCTCGCGATGTATTGGAGATGACTGATCAACTATCGCATAAGGATTGGATTCAGCTTCATCTTCCAATCTCTTCCGCTTGGCCGCCATCAATTCTTTTTCAGCCTTTTCATATCCACCGCGAGAAGCCCTATGCATGCAATCATTCTTTCTCCTTATCTCTTGTGCTTGTTCCCTTCTTTTCTGTGAATCAGAATTGAAAAAAAAAACTATTAATTATGAATTCCAGTCATGTCACTTACAGAAATTAGAGAACTTCTGCTTCATATGAACGTCAAACATTAGTCAAATTCACTTCATCAAGTTTTAACATTTTATTTAAGAAAGATGTAGAATTGTAGAAGAAATTGGGAGAAACAGAGGAAAAGGAGTTGCGTAATTGCGCCAACTCGTCAATTCATTCATTCATCATAACTGGTTCCTACACATATTAGACTAACCTCTTATATATAGTTAGAGGCTTGAATTTTAAGGCCCAATAACAGCTTGCATCGAAACCATTACACAGTTAACATACTAACTAACTAACAACAATGTCTAACTACTACCTACTATAACAGAACTAAGACTATAATAATGGCTTGACTCTTATGCCATTATTATTTCCCTAATTATCTTCTTAGTATTTTACCTTTTCAGGGTTTACATATCAGACTTGCATAGACAAAGGCAGGAAATGTAGACTTCTATTCATACACCAAACCATTTAACTAACATGATTAGATGAACACAATAACATTCACATATCCGTACAGGTTAATAAGCAAACAAAACTAAATATAAACTCACCAGAGCTTCAGGAGTGGTCCATGACCTGAACAAATTGTTGCCAAGTTTGTTCATCAATAAATGTGTACTTGTCCCAAGGATTTTCTTCAGGCTGAACCTCGACAAAAATATAGTTGTTAGCTAGAAAGGTCTTAAACTTCCTCCACCGATCAGCACAATAAGACAATGTCTTGTGTTTCAACTTTTGACAATCAGGGACAGTGTATGTAAGCCGGATAGTGTCCCAAATATGATCCTTTACTGTGCCAAAGTCCACATTTTTCCACTCATATGTTAAGATGCTAACCTTGCTGCGTGCTAGGTAGCCAACAAAACTAGTATATTTGCATTTATTGGGATCGAAAGGTTCCAACTTTTCATCAAACTGAATCTCAAGCCTTGACCCGAAGTCCGACTTAGGGTTACATCCATCATTCGTATGCCTCTTCTACCATGGCATGCAAGGCGGTTACGAGTCTCATTGTGAGATGAAAAGGGTTCGTTTTTGACTCACACCGATGAATCGGCATTCCCGAAACATGAATAGAATCGTTTTCACCATTCATTTTCGAGACAAGAAGAAAGGAATGCCTGAGCAAATGAGAGAGTAACAGAGGCTAATGGTACGTGGGTGAGGAAGAGAGGTAATGCAACAGGAAGGGTATCGCAACATGAACAGAGGTTCTTCAGTAAGAGTAGCAAAAGCTTTCACGCGAAGAAATGTATATTTGACGCTTCATTTTTAAGACCGGATAAACAAAGAAACGGTCTTAATATTTAACATTCAAGACCGGTCATATTAAAGTCCGGTCTTAAAAGTATTTAATTTTTTATCCACACTCTTTTTCTATATTTTGTACCGGCCGCGTTTTATGTCCGGTCTTAAAAGAATAACTTTTAAGACCAGCTTTTAAATATGTTCGATCTTAAAACTTTATTACCTTTATATTTAAGAGTAAATACCCTTTTGGGTCCCCGACAAAAAACATGGACCCCGGGGACTAAAATGAGATTTTTATGGATTAAAAAGGGTTTTATTGGAAATTTGCGAAGGACCAAAATGTTCACCAATCGACCCTTATTCGTCCTTTTCAGGGACTAAAAGGGCATTTCTTTGTGTTAGGGACCAAAATGGGGTCCGTTTTTTTTTTCAGGGACCCAAAAGGGTATTTACTCTATATTTAATTTTTTCCTTATTATTTTGGACCGCAGAAAATATTAATCCGGCTGTTTGAGATTTCTCCATAAAGTAATTGATTTGAATTTTTTTAATAACATTTTTAAGACCAGTTTGTTTTTTAACGGGTCTGAATAATATATTTAAGACTTATGAAAAAATGATCCGGTATAAGAAGTTCTTTATATTTACAAAAATGCCACCGGTCATACCTTTAAGACTGGGGCGCGATAGTCCGGTCTAAATGAGGCGGTCTTAAAACCCTTTTTTGCACTAGTGTGGAGAAGATTCATTCCCTTCTTGGGGATGCTACCAATAACACTGAAACTCCATTTAGTAGCTTCAATTTCAAATTTCCTCTTCCCTTCATACCAATCCACATTATCCAAGCTTTACACACCACATCAAAGAAACTATCTTCCATTGTTTATGCAGAATGGTATTTGAAACGATGCCTTTGCCTTTTGAGGAGCTTTTTTTGGGGGGGGGGTTAGAGACGAAGATAGTTCTATGATCTGATATGTATCATATATTATGGAATACTTTATAATTTGGATGTCTTAGCTCCCATGCCAAACTCCCAAAACCCAGTCCAGTCCTTCCTTCACTCTATTCTTTTCCCATGTGAAGCGCTCCCCAACAAAAGGAATTCCCAATAAATATGCTGCTTTGATGCAGTCAGCAATTTGTTTCATAGAACGAATTGAGGGATAATGGCTTCCTAGATTATCGGCTGGTTCCAAGAAAGTGTTAAAGTTCCCAATTAGCAGCCATGGCTCCTCAACATTAATGTCCTGAAGCAAGTACAACAAATCCTCCCTTCTATTAACCTCCAGCTTGCCATAAACAATAGTGACAAGAAATGTGTCATACCCCACTGTTATATTGGCATTCATCAGAGTAATAATACAGCTCAGTAGGCGAACATAATTGCATTAACATACTGATATAATGTACTTGATTACATAACAGGAATACCCACAATGTTATACTTATTACTTACAACTTATAAATAAAATTCCACCAAGGAACAAATAACCCACAGTAGCCCTTGGTTTAATCCAGAATCCTCATTCACCGGTATCTGTCATCTTGCCCTGGGAGTTACGTCTAGTGCACCATCTATTTCAAAAATAATAACAAGGACTGGGATTCAAATGAATCCCAGAGTAACAATTAATTTCACATAAAATGCATGCACAATACATGGTAGTTATCCAACAACAATACAATCAGCATTCAGAGATCACAAATCACACGCAGTAACGAATGCATGAAGAATCACATGCAATGTTAACTGCGAATGTAGGACTCAAAAGTGCTCTCGTACTTTGTAATCATGAGGGGACATTTGTCACATTCCCATTGGACCAACACAAAAATTGCGTCATCATTAGTCATAATGACTTACTTTATTAAAGTTACTTTATCGTTGCTCACTTGGCATTCTGCTCGAGTTTTACTCAGGATTGCGGCATGCATACCGAGACACTCCAAATGACAGCAGGTTAGACTCTGTGTGTGCCCTCACATGGCACCACATATCCGTGTCTTTTCCCCAAAAACGCAGGGTACACATGTCTGCCTTGGAAATGCCATGTGCACACCTATACTAGCATATTTTTGCTCAACCAATCTTCCCATACCTTATAACATAGCTGGGTGGCAACTTTCTACCAACTCAATCGCACTGTATATGTGTCTTGTGCCCTTCTGCATCGACACTTTAGTCCTACCACCTACGCATACTGGGTCCTCTGCCCATTAGGGACAAATTACATAGTCCTTGAGAGTCATTCTATCTCTTGACATTCTTGGGACTTTTTTTTTTAACTGGGCTTAATCATTTGCTTGATGTAGGCTCATCCTCAAGTCGCTAAGCCCAAAATTCAGGATATTATGAAAATGTATCGTTGTTTTTCTTATCAACAAGTCTATATGGAACAAGTTGGGTAGTAGAGAGAAGATATTGCACATAAGAATTATTATCATCCTAAAAAATCCAAATACCCCCAGGAAGAACTGATTGCTTCAAGCCTGATCCAATTGCTGAAGCCTAGCTTGCAAGTCAGAATATCCGCCTAACCATCACTGATCCGGGTTTCAAGAAGACACAAAATACCAACTTCATTGCTTTTCACCAAATCTTTGATGGTAGTGGGAAAACTTCTGCTCTTACCACCTCTACAATTCCAAGATGCAACTATCATGATAACTAAATTTCCTAAGAGAAGGCACGAGAACTTACTTAACAATCAGGTTTTCCTCATCCCATGTAGGACAGTTAGTAAAACCATTTTGTCCTAACTATCACACATCCACATTCATGAAATCATCTCCAACATCATCATCCAACATTGTAGACGGTGAAGGTATGAGGAGTAGTATATTGAAAACTTGGCGCGCAGTCTGTTCACATTTTTCCTTCAGGAAGGCATCAGGTTCGCTCATATTCATGTCTTTCAGCTCCTCCAGAAGCAAAAGACTTTTGTTTTGTTGGGATCCACTTTCCTTTGAAGAAACAATTGGGTTATAGCCCATTTGAAGAAGGTTTCCACCCACCACCACGTGTTATCTTCGGCCCATAATAGTTTTGGTAGGCCCATCAGGTTTATTGGGGGATTTTACCTACTTAAAACCCCTTCCTCATTTATGACCCATCGTCCTTGGGTTCAACTGGCGAAGGGGTCGGACTTCCTCACCAAAAGGGAGGGGTTCGATCCTGGAGTTGGTCAAGGCGCTGGGGGAGGCATCCTAGGGGTCTACGAAGCAACGGTAACTGTGCTGTGGACTGGGCTCCAAGCGTCCTACCCTTGAACTGTGGGTGACCCAACCCCTTTCCTAAAATTTTCTTATAAAAAAAAACCCCCTTGCTCTTTTGCCTTCTTGGTATTGTGGGATTTTCCAACCACCTTTGGCCTATTAGATTTATTATTTTCCTTCCCTACACCCTTGGCTAAAGCTATGCCCCACCGCCACTGATTTGATCATATACCCAAGCTTGGGATGTAACTTCTCCACTGTTGATGGAGCCTTCCCTTTCTCTTTTCGGCCACTTAGTTGCTACTGCTCCTTTGCCACAACATTTGTAGAGTCTAAATCTGTGTAAACTTGATAGGCTCCCGCCGTCAATCATCTCCTCGTTTAAGTCGGCCAGCGCCTTGAATCATGGCTCCCCTTATCCTCTCTTATTTATCTGAACATTTCTCAGTCATTTTCCTTGCTCAGATGAAACACCCATTGGATAATTTCTCCTCGAGGACCCAGCCCTGTTTGAACTCCCTACTATCATTCACTTGCCAAAACTTTCCTTGCCTTTGGGGGTTTGGTTTGCTAGCGATGGCTTTAGCTATAACTAGTGATGGCGCTTGGAGTTGCTTCGAACCCTTCTTGCTTGATTCAGCATAAGTCCATTAGCAATTTTCTTTCCGATGACCATATCGACCATAGCAAAGAATATGAGTCCGAAACCTTCATACTCTACATGATAAGCAGAGTAAGCCGCGATTACACGAGACACGAACTTCTTCTGAAGGTCAAGCTTAGCACAAATCCTAGCGGGTACATTTTTGTACCAAAATGGTGTGATGTTGAACAACCCAAGGACCTTCATAAAGCACTCTTTGATATAATGAGCCAATCTTCCTTTTGAAGAAAATGAACTATGAAGTAATTATTTAGACAATCCACAAGGTCAAAGTCAGGAGTGTTCCATATGCGGCATAGGTAAGCTTTCGATGTACACACATTGTATCTCTTACCTAACACAGTGATAATTAATGGCATGGATGTTGATATTTAAAAGATGAAAAACCATGCTTAATTTAAACTTTTAAAGGTTAGGGAGGTGGTGTGAAATTAGAACAAAGTTTAGGATAACTTTGTATAATTTACACTTGTTTTAGTGGAACTCATGATAATTTTGTTAAAAACTTCTTAGAAGTTTTGAAATTGAACAAAATAATATAAATTTTGATAAAACTCTTGGGAATTGTATTAAATGGTTTTAATATTGTTGGCTATCACTTCACTTAAGAACTAATTTGTTATTTCTTTTTGATCATGTGTTAATTTTTCTTTCGCGTTTCTTTAATCATTTTTCAATACTAGGACAGAAGCAGAGCTCATTCGAAATATTGTCAATGACATTCTGCAAAAACTGAATCAGGGATCTTCGTCCGTAGTAGCAAATATTGTTGGAATTGACGAGAATTCCAATCATATTGATTCACTATTGAATTTTTTTCCATAATTGGAATTTGGGCATGGGCAGAATAGGTAAAACAACTATGGCTAAGGTTGTATTTACCAAATTTCACTCTCAATTTGATAGTTGTTGCTTTATCGAAAATTTAAGAGGAGAATCTAAAAAATATGGATTAAAGTAGATATGTGATAAACTTCTCTTTGAATTATCAAAGGATACAACTCTTGGGAGATTCTACCATAAAAAAGTCTTCATAGTGCTTGATGGTGTCAGTAATACATATCAATTAGACTACTTGCAAAATGAAGCTCCTTCATTGGGATATGGGAGTAAAGTCATCATAATAAGTAGAGATAGACATGTACTTAATGGAAGAGTTGACAAAAAACATGAGGCCACATCATTGAGGTATTACAACTCTCTTCAACTTTTCAATCTCAAAGCCTTCCGCAAACATGATTGCGAAAGTGAATATAAAGAATATGTTGACAAAGCAATTGCTTATGCCCAAAGGAACCCATTAGCCTTAACCACTTTGGGTTCGTTTCTTTATTCCAAAACTGTAAAGGAATGGGAAAGTGCATTGAGAAAATTAGAAACGACAGCCAATCAAGATATTCAAGCTGTGTTAAGATTGAGTTATGATGGACTTGATGACGAAGAGAGAGAAATATTTGTAGACATTGTTTTTTTTCTTGAATGGTAAATCTATGAGATATTTAATGGCAACACTAGAGAGTTGTGGCTTTAACGCAAGCATTTGTTTGAGAACCCTTAGGGATAAGGCGCTTATAAGTATTGACTATCTGGTACATATGTATGGTTTAATTCAATCAATGGCTTTTGAAATCATTCGTCAAGAGTGTGTGAAAAATCCTGGAGGACGCAGTCGACTACAAAAATCTGATGAGGTCTATTATGTGCTAAAAAAAATAATAAAGTAAGAATTCACCTTTTCAATTAGATATTTGCGACTACTAAAAAAAGAAATTGTTAATCTAATGTAATTTATTTGCTTTCTTTTGGATTTTTTTGTTGTTCAGGGAAGTGATGCCATTCAAGGCATGAGTTTGAATTTGTCTGAAATTAGATTTTCACAATTGAGTGCAGAGGCCTTAAAAAGATTACTAATTTAAGGTTTCTAGAGTATTATTTACCTAGTCCTAAAATTTTGTGTACTATACATCTACCTTTAGGGCTTGTTTCATTTTCCAATCCATTGAGGCACCTTCCGTCTCACAATTTTTTTCAAAGTCTCAACCATTTTTATTTTGTGCTGAGAAGCTAGTTCTTAAAGAACTATGGCGTGTCGTGCAGGTATAACATACAAATATGAGTTAATTTGATTACTTCTACAATTATTTGAAATTTAAGGCTCTTGTTTCCTGAGTAATATTTATCATTTTCATTGTCGTAGAACTTGGAGCATTTTTTGTCTATAATGTTGTCGAATCTCTCTGAGGCTCAAAATATTAAACTGCTATCTCTTGGTTTAGAAAGTTATGTGAACTTCATCAATACATTTAATCTCTACCGAGATTGAAATATGTGGAACTCAAGTATTGCAAGAACCTGAAGAGTTTGACATTTAAGAGTCAATAAAAATCTCTCTCATACCTACGTCCCTCGGTTTGCTATAGTCTCAAGGAAGTTTCAATATCATCACATGAATTAGAGGAAACAAGTGTTGAGACATTGGACATTTCAATTGGGTGTATGGAGAATCTCTAGATGCCCTATCCCAATGGCTTAACACTAAAGAATCTTCCAATTATTAATGAGATTTGCTACATGAGATCTCTTCAACAGCTTCATCTTTATGATTGTGGAGGAATAATTGACAAATCAAAGCTTCACGCCTTATTTGATGCTTTGCTATCTTTAGAATCAATTTGTTTGAAAGGGACAAGCAAATTAACTAAACTTCCAAACAGTATCAAGCATATCTCCAGGCTACAATCTCTTGACGTAAGTGATTGCAATGACCTTCAATCTTTACCATAGCTGCCACCATCCATAAAAATGGTCAGAGCTAATGATTGCATATCCCTGGAGACTGTACCCATTTCAATAACTAGTGCACCACAACTAATGTATTTCATTATGTTGATACAAATGCTTGAATCGCCCTATTTCCTAACTTAAGCTTTGATTTATTGTTGGCTTATTCTAGTGAGCAAGTTTATTTTCAGGCTAACATCGTTGACATTTTCCTTGATGCAGTGTGTGGCAAATAAGCAATATGCAGTTGAGTAGGATTAAAGGATAACAAGAAACTTGGTGAATAGCCTTACTTCGTGGTATAACATATTCAATCATCACAAACCATTTGAAAAATAATCAAACAAAACTTAAATTGTGGCTCAGAATAGCTACTCTTTTCATAGTTCTCTACTTTAATTACTCCTTGTCACAAGTCCTCCTTCTTTGTATGATTTATGATATTTACTACACAACTTAATCTCTGCTTAAGCTGTTGATTTCCATAAATGCCCTTATTGCTTTGTTCATTAGTTTACTACACAATAATACTCTTGTATTTATAAAACTAATAAGTTGGTTTGGTATAGTAGTTTTATGAACTCTGTTTCGTATGATCAAATGTGGTGTGGGGTGTTGATTATGCAGTTGCGAAGAATTTGAAATCGTTTCCTTTTTACTTACTGTTTCATTTTAGACAGATGTTTCTCAAAATAACCGTTGTAAACGTTAGTGATGGCCCCCACACTCATGAATTTCCTTTGGAGTCCTTGAAATGAACAATTTGTTCTGACCACCGTATTTGAATTTTTCAGGTGAAATTTCTTATCCCTTACCATATATATAAACACAAAGAAAAAGAGCAAATTGTTGTATATCTTCACTATCTGCTTCATGAAATGGGATTAAACTTTGATAGCTCAAACAAACAGCATTGAGAGCTAGGTACTATTTGTTACCTATGAAGCAAAGTACCAAAGTGATGAATATATGACTTTGAGCAGATTAACTTCTTGTTGCCTTTTCTCCCTTGCTTTGAAAACAGTAAGTATATTTAGAATTACTTCTTCTTTAACACTATGAAATAATTGGAAAGTATATCCTATGAAGAAGAAAGCAAAGAAAACAATATTATCTTTGAAAACTGTTCAACATTTGCAAAGATTATTGTTGTTTTTATATTACTATTGACAATAATACTGAAAATCTCTTTTAAGAGAATAATTGATGCTACCAAAATTTTAACTAAGCACCACAAGTGTACGGGTCATGAAAATAGTAAGTGGCAAATCAAGGTCATCCCACGAGCTCGGTCAAACTAGTGATTAGGTGTTAAATTTCCTTCTTTTCGTTTAAGTTGAGAAAATCAGAATTGTTTCCAATAATAATAAAAAGAACTTTAATAAGAACAAAAACTTTCAAATAGAGAGAGAATTCAAATATCAAGGAGGACAACTTAGAGATACTAATCCCTTTTTTGTTTCTTAGATTTTATTCCCACTAAATTAATTCTAACTTAACTTCATCAGTTAATCTAGAGTATTAACGTGTATAAATGCATGTCGGTCCACTTATACACCTACCTCAAATAATTATGCAATGTCTCACACAATTAATTAAGATGCAATTCAAATCGAGATCACTCTAATTTGATTATCTTGAAGCTTCAGGTATATGCTCATCCTAGACGCAAATTAGATTAAAATCTAATTCCACATTATTTAATCCAATGTCAATTTACGATTTCCTTCGTCAAGTTTAATCCTAAATCCCCAAAACATGTTTAATGGTGGCCAATCACTAAACAATGAATAATCAAACAAGATTAAATAAACTGAATTAATATTAAGCAAAACTAATTAGTGGGAATAATTTTTAAGTAACAAGTTCATAATACTCTAAGTTGCAAAGGAAAAGTTAGCCACATATATGGCTTTAATAGAATCAGCCTCAGCAAAATCAAAACTCAGGTTCAACAACACACTGGAAACAAATAAACAACTGAACCGGAGTTACTTGAATGACAAAACCAAAGACAAATAATCAGTAAAGCCTCTTCATTCTGGTTCGGAGATGCAGGTTTCTGGAGAAGACAATGATGACAACCCAACAACAGCACCTCTCTCCTCTTCGCAGATTAAACAAGAAAAGAATGATCGGAGAAAAACGCCGCCGCTGCTCTGTTTCTCTCCTTCTGCACAGTTGTGGCGACGACGCTCACCGACGTGAAAGGATGAAGAGGGTCGAAGGTCTGGACTGCTGCTCTCTGTTCTGATTTCTTCGCTCAAGTCGTGGTCTCGCGTCCCCAGTCGTTCTCCTTCAAATCGTGAATGTCCCCTCTGTACAGCGAAAAATGTCTCACGCTCCAAATTGCAAAAATGCCGCCTCTGCTCTCTTAGCTTTTTCCAATATATTTAGGTCTTCATATTGGTACAGCCACAAAACGGTGCCACTCTGATTCCTTCTTTTTCAATTTGTGTCCAGCTATCCATTTAGGTCTTCATGTCCATTCAATGGGCCCAATTGCATTTCAATCCCCAAATAGTCCAAAGCTTTAATCCAATCAATTATTCTGGAACAAAACCGAGCCTGGTCCTTACGCCACAATATGAAAAAGAAAAGGAAATTATATAATAATAATAATAATATATTTATTTCCTAAACTCAAACTCTTATTTTAAATTGAAACCCCACAAATGATGTATTCAGATTGATATCTCTTAAAATCTAAAGAAAAGCTCTTTAATTTAGCATTGACAACTTCTTAAATATATCAAAATATGTCTCAAATCTATTAAAAATATGAAGTCATCAATAATAAATAAATAAATAAATTACTTATTACCTGACTTAAGAAACTTATGTTTGGAAAAACATATCATGAAGATGCTAAAAAGCAAAAGCTTGCATTATTAAAAATATGGAAATAGTTTGTTCATCACAAAGTAAACCGCGTGATTTGTTATATTAAATTAAATAGTTCGTGACGAAGTTCACGAGAAATTTGACAACAGTTCCTCATTAAAAAAGGGGGACATGTTTGGGATTATTTTTAAATTTTATTTAGATATAAAATAAAAACAGCAATAATCCTTACTATTCTGTGGTAGAACACAAACGTCTAACCTCGATGGGCTAGTCGATTGTCTATATAGGATCAAGAATACTCTCTGGAATATATATGCTCAGATACCGAAGAGATTGTGATTGTTCTACGATGTCTATAAGGAAGACACCGAAGAACAACAGGTGATCAATGTGCTACACGAGAATGACGTTTAGCCAAAAAAGGGGTAGGGTGTGTACACAGTGAGATTGAATTGTAGAATAGATGAATAGAGAATGTGCACCTGATGGGTAATCTCCTATTTATAGAGATTACTTCTAGGGTTTCGGGGCAAGGGCCATGCGCGCCTCCAGCCTCTCGTGCGTGCTCCAATACCCTACTCCACTACCTATATTGTCCGTGATTATCGGCATGGTTATAGGGTGATTAGCGTTTTACCTGATTATGGAGGGATTTTGTCATAAAGTGTCTCTGTTGGGCCACATAACACTGGGCCCAATATGCTAGTCCATAACAGTTGCCCCCAAGCTTGATAGTTCAGGACTCTAAGCTGCCGAGATTAACTGACTGCTTAACCCGAACTTTATGTCCGACTTACTTAGCCTGCCTTTCGTGTTTTTCTCTCACTTTAACTTGGAGAATTGCCAAATTTCTGACTCATTTGCAGCTTGCCCTTAGACATGTATGCTGAGTTAATTTGCTTTAAAAACTCCCTAGCTTTCATGATAGCCGGGATTTCATTTGCATCTTCAAACTGCCGAATTCATATATTCCAGCCACTCGTTGCCCCCAATCTGGGGTGTCATGAAAAAATAGAATACAAACGGATTCCATTTGCCTTTGCCTTTGCCTTTGACGTCATGGTGTAAGGCTGCCATTTTCTGCGTACTGGCCACGATCGTCATCCTTGAAATTCGTGCGCATTAAATGGGCTCGTCGTTTCATAACAGTCATCATTGTACTTTTAGGTTTTCAAATCCGATTCTCAGTGAGAATTTATTTCATAGCTGTTGGTCGATTTCCTTGATGGTAAGTGAACCAGTCGAACAAGTAATAAAGTGTAAGTAGAGTATCGTCCCACGAGACCGAGATGCGAGAAGTGATGCTCAAATGCTTTGTAATAGTTGCGTGAATAGAAAGTAAAATATGATTTGGTTGGAGGTTTTTGTGATTACGCTAAATAACAAGAAAGTGAAAGAATATTGAAGTCGTAAGAAGAAATCGGTAGGAGAATAAATTTGAGCTCGGAATCATTCTTAAGCATATCAATCCCCGGTTGCTTCACACATTGCTATAGCACTTATACTGCACAGCTTCCGCAATGCTACAGCATAGGTGCTATTTACACTGCTATTCAGCTAACCCACCATTATAGTCTATCAAAGCTTCCGCGTCCGATACATGTAATACTAAGTTTACTTCTCCCATATGCCTATGGCAATTTTCTAATTAGATCTACATTACAAAGCAAGGTGTTATGGTTATGAGTGGTAGACCCATTCCTGAAGCCTACAATAATAGGTCAAGCTTTGCACCAGCCTACCTATCAATCACTGTTTCTCAGAGGTCTAACCCCAACTTCTTTCCAGTAAGCCAAGGCCACTAATCTAGCCCTTAGCTTCCTCTAACCGACAAGAATTTAAATCACTGATAAGCAAATTGAATTTATTTAATTAAGAACTAGCAACTGGGTTCATTCCAAACTTAAGAAATCTTCCTCGCTCAGCCATAGGAAATTTAGTTCATGACTGACGAGAGAAACACAAAACAGATAACAACAAAATGACCCATGATCACAAGATTAAAATGAAAGAAAAAGAGAAAGCTTGACGAAGTTTCCGACGGCGTGGAAGAAGCCCTGTCACGTCACTACTCCACGTCTTCTTCTCTCCGTCTCACTGCAAGGAAGGATGCTGGGTTCTCTTGAGGGTTTCGTGCCTTGTAAATTCTCTCTTTCTTCTTCTGAGTCTGGCCGGATATGAATGGGATTTGGCTCTCAGCGACTCCCCTTTTGGGTTGGCTTGCTGTTTCTTTTTATAATCAAGCTTTCTTGCGGCATAAGTTCCAGCAACCTGGGCCTTCCTAATCTGTCGAGGTCCGATTATATCTATCTTCCAATTTGTGATAGATTGATTCTGCTGATCCTGCAGGATTCTTCAAATCTTTTAGTTCCGATCCTCCACATCTTCTATTTAAATACATCAGCAATCTACCTTTTCTCCT
Organism: Acacia melanoxylon; assembly: GCA_019022615.1. Lineage (NCBI taxonomy): Eukaryota > Viridiplantae > Streptophyta > Magnoliopsida > Fabales > Fabaceae > Acacia > Acacia melanoxylon. The sequence goes on from JAFJYJ010000043.1 coordinate 5,059,382, forward strand.
CGACCTGCATTATACTTCCTGACACAATCTTGACAAAAGATTAGAATATATATGCTGCATAGCACTACGTCACTTACTATGCTATATCTTCAGGGATGCATTGTATTGCACTTCGATAAGGCTGTCCTGATGCTATAGCACGACATCGGCTATGTTATGCGACTTTCTTATAAAACCTCAAAAATTGCTTCTTTCTTAGCACATGTTTAGGATGTAAACAAAATTCACCCTTAAGTTCCCTGTACAATGAATAAATGCCTTTTTGTTAGGATTACATGCACTTAAGATAATATTCACCATACAATTCAGTCATAAAATACAGGGAAAACATGGCACAAATCATGCTCATTAGTAGCCCTTGACCCATTGAATTCAAAATGTCTATATAATCCAATTTCTTCCTCTTCTTACATTTCACATTCAAAGCTTTCCTAGCCTTTATAGAAGAAATTCCCTCATCTGCAGAAGTCTCCACTCTCGATACTTCGTCTTGCATTCCTTAATCTTCTCCAACCTTTTCCACAATCAGGTACTTTCACTGTTTCCCTGTCCTCTTTCATTTCCGCTTTAATTTGTCCATCATCTTCCTTCTTCTCCGACTGCACTCGCTAGAAATCACTTTTCTAGTTTTCTGGGAAGGCTTTTATGTTTTTTTGGGCTTAGAACTGTCAATGTAATAACTCACTTCTTGCAACCCGCATAATTCCTCCTTCTTGACTCTTTTCTTTAAAGTGTTTATGGATAAAGATAGTCCTCCGCCTCTAAATTGGTTTTGGCCACCTGCCGTCACAAATACATTTCACAAGCTATCCCAGCCTGGCGCCTTTCAATTTTCCGCACTACGGCTCTTTTAACCGAGGTATACTTCCTATTTCTGACTCCTACTTTTTTATTTATGGGTATAAATAGGCTCACCTTCACATCATACTGAGCTATCCGCTACTGGAGAATCAAGCCTTGTTCGTTCTTCAGATATTCCCAAGTTACCAAAACCATGGGTTATCGAGGAGGTGATACGTCTCAAGAGCATAATGACTGCTGAGGAAGTCACTGGGCTAGGTCTCCAAGATACTAAAGACCATACCTTTCGCCTACCCCTTATTTCTGAATCCGTATTTGACTGCCGGGAAAGAAATGACGACCCTCATTTCTTTTACTTCTACAGACATTGCATATCTCGACTCGGTATTCGTTTTCCGTTTACCGAATTCCAAATCTAGCTTATGAACCATTTGCATCTTGCTCCCTCCCAACTTCATCCCAACAGCTGGACCTTCGCCATTGCTTTTGAGAACTTCTGCAAAAATGAGAATCTATCTTACACCTTTCCAGTTTTCTTTCATTTCTATTCCACCCTTAAAGCTCGTACTGATAAAAAAGCCAATAAAGATACTGGTAATAAAGCTCCATCTAAGAAGGGTTAGACCTCACTCTGGAGTACCTGCGGCCGCAGACTTTTCAAGCCTTTTACCGACTCATTCAAAAACTTCAAATCCTTCTTTTTTAAGGTGGTTGCCGAGCCTAAGCAGCAACCTTGGTTCCTTCAAACGGTTGAGTCTGGGGAGGTGATAGGAAGATTTCCCCTGTACTGAACCCTAGATCACCATACTCACACTTCATCTTCAACCTTCGACTTTCCTGCCAATAGGTTTTCTGATGCCGAAAACCAAACTAAATTGTTTTTAGAACGCCAAATTGTAGAACACGACCTATTGAACTTGACCGACTATATTCAAAACCTCAGGCCAGAAAACAACTGCGATAAGTATGGATATCTCTTTTTATTGTGTCGTATTGCATGCCTCTTAACTCTGTTAAATGATTAAAATGATTTGCTTTTATCTTGCAGATCCGAGAATGGGAAAGAAACCTTATTTTTTTGAAGCCCTAGCAAATCCCGGACCCGCATAGGTGGGGGAAAGCAAAAAAACAATCCACGTCGGAATCTGGAATGGTTGGTGTTAACAAAGGTAGCTGGGCCAGCCCCTCGAAAAGGTCCAAAACTAGAAAAACCATCTTGTCCCCTAAATCCAAAAGGGTCATCCCAGCCAGGACAGAGATTCCTATTCCTACTTCGGCAGAAATGTTTGTTGCCCCTCCTTCCACAGAGATTCCTGTCGCTTCTCCTTCTCCCAGTCTTCCTCCGCCTCCATCAGTCCTAGAACTCTCCTATGCTGTTATCTAGAAAGAAGGGGTTCTTGTTCAGCTGAGTAACGCTATCAATCCCCCAGAGCGCTTTCTTGAATCGTCGAGGTATGATACTGCCGAGCTACAAGAGATGGCCAACATAGAGCAGTATGCCTTGAAAGCTACTGGGTTAGCCTGAACTTTGACCATGATGAATATGAGATATGCTAACAAAGTAGCTGAACTGGAGAAGGTCAAGTTGGAAACCCAAGACCATTTATGCAAAACTCAGGAGTTGATATCTCCTATCAAGGATGACGCCCAAACTCAGGTGCAAAAGGCCGAGGCAGCGAGGGACAAGATGGGAGAGGAACTGCGAAAGGTCAAATAGGACCTAGAGAAAGGGAGAGAGGATGTTGACAAAGCGACTTCGGAGGTACACTAGCTTCAGCAGGACATCGCCTAGGATAAGAAAGCTCTAGAGCAATCTTGGTCAGAGAAGAAAGAATATCTTAGAGAACTAAATGCCCTTTCGAGCCGCCCTGGAATCTGCCCATGCCGCTATTGCTATAAAAGATGCGGCCATAAAGAGGTCTGTCAAGGAATCTTTTGAAAACGCCCTAGAGCAAATCCAGATTTTGAATCCTAGCATTAATCTCGACACCTCCGAGATGGATTGCATGTCTTATGTCAAAGACGGCAACATAGTCCCACTCTTTCCTTCTTTCGGTGATGCCTCCGAGAGTCAATTGGAGGGAAATGAGGATGAAAGTGAAGGGGTTCAACTTGATGCTGGGACTCCATCTTTTCCTGAGGGCCAAGATTCCGGCATTGTTTCAATTTCTTTACTTGGGATACTAAAACCCCTTTTTGTAATCTTCTTTTGAGTTAATAACTCGGTTTGTATTCTATAATCTACACACCGTATTATGTAAATAATTTAAAGCGAATGAAATATACTTACTTTATGCGTGCCTTGAACGCCTGCTTATTGCTTGTCGAACCCGTATATTCTCCCGAGCTAGACTTTCTCATTGCATTCGCTGCATCTTATGAACTTGAAATTGCCTTCAAAGTTCTATTAAATGACTTGGCCAAAGTCAAAAATTTATTGCGCATAATATTCATCTGGTGCCAGTTGAGAACTATACGCTCAAACACGGTTGACCAGGATTTAATCTGAGATAAGAGCTACCTGTCATATGTTTTGACTTGATCAGGGTCATTATGACGGCTCACTTGCTTATCCCTAGACAGGTTTAGATGCATCATGGCTCGTAAGCCTTTTAGTTTTACTGTGTTCCAATGGGAACACGTTTTAACCGTTATTTCAGTTTTACCAGGTTTCGACGGGAACTTGTTTTAACTGTTCTCTCAGTTTTACGGGGTTCCAAAAGAACACGTTTTAACTGCTATTTCAGCTTTACCGGGTTTCAATAGGAACATGTTTTAACTGTTCTTCCAGTTTTACCGGGTTCTGATAGGAAACCGTTTTAACTGCTATTTCCAGTTTTACCGGGTTCCGATAGGAACGCGTTTTAACTGTTCTTCCTCCACCTTTACTGAAGATGGGTTTCATATCCAAGATCCATTTACTGTTGTGACTCGAGCAATTTGCAATGGATTCTCAGACGAGAAATTCTGCATTTATTTGAATAAACTTGGCGACATAGTCGCTTTTACATGATTCCAAAAAAAAAAAAAGGAATTTACAACACTTGGCAATCCAGCCGTCTTTTCATGGGTCCCGATCTTAGCTGTAATAAACTTTCAGCTTATCCACATTCCATTTTCTCTTGACCGCCTTCTTCTTCAAGGTCTCTAACACATAAGCTCATTTGCTGAGGTTTTCCTTAATTCGAGAAGGGCCTTCCCAATTTGGTGCTAGCTTTCCCTCCTTGGGATTCTTATTGCCTATATCGGCTCTTTGAAGTACCAGATCACCTTTTTTGAATGACCGGGGCTTCACCCTTTTATTGTATCTCGCTGCGATAAGTTGCTTTGTGGCCAAATCTCGGCAGTGTGTGTTGGTCGATTTCCTTATTAGCAAGTGAACCAGTCGAACAAGTAATAAAGAGTAAGTAGAGTATCGTCCCACAGAGATTAAGATACCGATGATGACATAGATTCACTCAAACAATTGTGCAAAGAAGATAAAATAAATATGTGGTAGAACACAAATGTCTAACCTCGATGGGCTAGTTGATTGTCTATATAGGATCAAGAATACTCTCCGGGATATATATGCTCAGATACCGAAGAGATTGTGATTGTTCTCGGATGTCTATAAGGAAGACACCGAAGAACACCATTTGATCACTATGCTACACGAGAATGACGTTTAACCAAAAAGGGGGGGTGGGGGTGTGCACGGTGAGACTGAATTGTAGAATAGATGAATAGAGAATGTGCACCTGATGGGTGATCTCCTATTTATAGAGATTACCCCTAGGGTTTCGGGGCAAGGGCCTACTTATTTGCTCCAACCTCTCGTACCTGCTCCATTACCTGTATTGTCCATGATTATCGGCATGGTTATAAGGTGATTATCGTTTTACTTGATTATAGAGGGATTATGTCACAAAGTGTCCCTACTGGGCCGCATAACACTGGGCCCAATATGCTAGTCCATAACACTTACAAATGTTTAAGAGTTTTCAGGTTAAGACTTATATGAGATATTTAAATATGTGGTTATTAAGAAAATCATTCTTACAAAACAATGGCAATTGCTCAAAGACATTCATATTTCTAAGAAATAATCACTTTCCATTCTAAATGAAAACGCTAGTTAAAAGGTTTACTTTAAACCTAAATGATAAGAACTAAATTCACTTTATCCAAATTTATAATTGTTTTCAAATAAACTAACCATGTTGGTTGCACACATAAACGGAGTTTCTGTCGGTGAGAATAATTGTGGGCAGGGAAAATAATAGTTTCAGAGAAGTAACAATGGATTGAATTTTGATAAACTTTTCTTTGAATTTAATGTGGGAGGCAATATGTCATGATCTTTTGTTTAAATTAAATTAGCGTTAAGAAGTTGAACATACCTCTCCAATATTTTTCATTAGATAACAAATCGTTTATTCTTTTTATGAAGTATTGTATAAAATATTTAATGCAGTTTTTTAATCTCTTATTCAATGTATGCACCATATGCATTTAAATAAGGGTAAAACGGGACACCTCTTTACTCAACCCATCAAAATAATTTCTTCACTCATTATAATTATTTGTAATTGTTGGATTATGACTGGTCCACCCTTGCTAGATTAGTCTAAGTCCATACCATGGGGCATTTGAGTCTCTCTCCTCTAGAACACAAGTGTGTGTTCTCTCTCTTCTTCTTTTTTCATTTCTGCGTATTTGTTATGCATTTATAACTTTGTCCAACTGTGATCCGGTTTAGTGTGGGAATCACGATAGTAGATTGCACTCCAGGTACTCGCCCTATAATCTCACAGTAATGAAGAACTAGGGCTATCAAACACATATAAGCTACCAATAATCATTTATAAATATACCGTATATACTACAAGATTTATCTTAGGCAAAATTATTGGGGGTATAAAAATAATGGGAAAATGACAAAAAAATTACTTTGAAATTGAAAAATTCAAATCAGGTTTGTTACCAAGAATTGATAAAGTAATGATAAGGCTTGATAAGCATTTCACATCACATCTTATAAGAAATACCTAATTTAGGATTTTCCATTTTGGAAACTATTTTATGTCATTCTCCCTGTAAAAATCAATAACAAGACGTACTAAATTATAAGAGTAAACGATGTATAGAGGAAGAAAACTGACCATTCTACATAGGAAAAGTTGATGGCGTGAATAGTGGTGCACTAAATGGAATATCCATTGGCCCAAATCAACAGTCAGATGCAAAAACGTTGCTTCCTGGAAGCTTCGGATATGTAGACTATCTATTTCCATCGACTAACTATTAAAATAATGACCCTACCATCAGGCAGGGAAGTTGGAGGAAGTCAGACGATACCACTGTTTTATTTATAAGTTTAATTTTTTTTAAAAAATTGGTTCTAATTATAAGTCCACTTTTAAAATAATAAATAAAAATGTTACAGTTTTACCCCTATCAGAGGTAGAGAGATAAGAAAGAGGTGAAAAATATGTATTCATAAATAAGGGTAAAATTGAAAAAAAAAATGAACAATATATTAGTCCTTATTTATTGAGTTAACTAATTTTTTTTAGTATGTCAAAATTAAATAATTTGGATATATAAATAGGATTAGAGTAGTAACTATTTAGATAGAGAAAGGTGCAATGAAATAGGCAATTGGTATGAAGCTAGATTCAACATCTTCTTTTAATTTCTACCTTGGCCACACACTACATACAATCTTTCAATTGCAAATGCAATCCACCCAGAGACTTGACTTTATAATTCATTTGGTCACCACAAAAATGACAGCTCCCTTCTCTCAAATTCAAAATACTTAAGGGCTAGAAAAATAATTTATAGAACTTAATAAAATTATTCAAGTTAGTTTTTTATGAAAAGATTTGTGCTAGTTTTACTTAAAAATCCTCTTTAATCATATATATGGAAATTACTCCCATATAGAAACCCTTTAGCATGTCAATGGAATAATTTGGGGCAAAAATTATAAATTCTGGGACAAATGTGAAGTCCCATAATGTGATTATAAATTATATTTATAATCAAAGTAAACCTACATCTAATTCCTATACTTAAGATAGGAGGTAGTATTAATTAAAACTTATCATTTAACATGGTTTCAACTTTCAAATGTGAAGTCCTATCTGGGAAGTGGGACGAAAGAGCGCCTGGCTTCTTTCCTTGACAATTACAATCTATTGCCCCTCCTTTACTTGCAATGGCAGCGTTTTTGTGTAAAATGAGATCAATGGGCGCTCTAGTGATTATTTGGTGCATGTAATTAAAAATGAAATGAAATGGAAATCTTAGTTCTTAATAAAAAATGTCTTTTACGCTTTCGGATAAAATAATAATAAATAATATAAAGATATTATTAATGGATAATAACATATTTATAACATACACCAAGGTCTTTAATGTAAGGGACACTTAACAAATTTGGAGAGATTAAATAATTTAGATTAAGTTAATTATTGAAAATATGACTCGATCATCCTAAAATATCCATGTGTAACATTAGATGATATAATAAACATAATAAATAATTAAAGTCATAACGTACAATTTAACCTGAAAAATATAACTTAATCCCCCAAAATACCCATGGGTATTGTTTACCTAAAATGCCCATATCTAATATAATCTAATGGTTAACATGGGCATTTTAAAAAAGATCAAGTCATATTTTTCAGGTTAAATTGTTATGTTTATATATGTCTTTTATTTTTATTAGACAATCTAATGTTACACATGGACATGGCTATTTTAGGGAAATTAAGTCATATTTTTTAGGTTAAATTGTTATGTCTATTTATTATGTTTATTATATAATTTAATGTTACACAAGGGCATTTTAGGGGATCAAGTCATATTTTTAATAATTAAATTAATCTAACATACTTAATCTCTCAAAATTTGTTAAGTGGCTCTTACATTAAAGACCATGGAGTATTTTATAAATATGTTATTATCAATTAATAATATCTTTATATTACTTTTAAGCTAATAAATTTTGACTTGACTTAAGCTACTTTTTTTAAAAAAAAATCATGAACATTCCGACAAGCAAAAACTTACTTTCTTAAATTCAAAGAAAGATTCCATTCAAAAGAATTTCCTACCTAAAACAAGCATTGAACTGATCTACAATTTAGTGTCGATCTGAATTAGCGGTAAAAGCGCTTTCTTCCAACATAATTTATGATATATGAAATAAGTTCATGAGAGAAATTTTATTTCGACTTACGTAAACATATTTTTCCAACAACAACTTGATCAGGCCCATAGTATTTTGCCCCTTTTTGTAATGTTGCATTCTTAGCCGATGTAACGTTTTAGTTGAATGTTTGTACAATTGTTTTTCTCCATGAGATAGGATATTGTCACTACCTTCTTATGTCACTACCTTCTTCTTACCGTCAGATCTACTATTTCATCCAACGGTCCTCATTTAACCTACTTAAACCCAATTCCTTCCCCACAATTCTCTCTTCCGTTCTCTTCCATTCTCTCGCTCGGCAACCCAGCGAATTGCCACCACGACCCAGCCAGCAGCAATCGACGATTGAATCACGACGTCAACAACGACATCTTCCTCCAAGGCTCAATTCATGTGCGATTCGAGCCCTGAACCAAACCCTCCCCTTTCTTTTGAACCCTGACAGTGCTAACACCACCTTCCGTTCTTCAATCTCTCCAAGGCGGCCGGCTGCTCCTGCTGTAATCTCGGCGTCCGCTCCTCTTGCTCCAATCTCGGCTCCTCCTCAGACCTCTGTCTCATCAGTTAACTCCTCCGTGGCTTGGTCTTGGATTCTCCTCCAGTCTCAGCCAAAATCGATTGCTTCATAGTAACTACCTACTGAGGTTCTCAGCCAAAATCGATTGCTTCATGCATACTTGTTTGAATACGTTTACTTAATGTGTGCTTAAAATTCTGTTTGCTCGTTTCTTTCCTGGTTTTGCACAGTAGGAACTGAATTTGGGGTTTAAGGGTGTTGGGTATTTGCGGGATATATATTGATTTGTTCTAGAACTTGAGCTTGGTTTTGTTGAATCAGATCTATATCATCTAATTTTATTGCGGATAATTTGGATTTACGTATAGTGCAAAGAGCTTGAACTTTGGTGCATTCTTGTTTGAAATTTGGGTTTATAGGCTTTGATCTATGTTGTAAATTGGTATTATAGGAAGTAGGATTTGTCTTGTGGGCATCTGGTTTGTAACTGGTCTTAAATTTCAACTTGATTGAAAGTGTAGATGTCTATGATACGCCAATTCGATCTCAACTACCAAATTACCTATTCATATATTGATTGTTGAAACTGTTTCCTTTTTCCTAGTGATTGCACAAAATCTACAATCTGTCTAGGATTTTGTTTGTTGATAAATGAAAATGAAGATGAACAATATCCTTTAGTTTTAATTATTGAGTTAATTTTGACTGCTGTACAGCTGGCTCACCTGAATTTTTATAGGGAAAATTCATATGAGGGCCCCTTTAGCCCTAATAATCCCAAAAAAGGCCCATAAATTCTGTGAATCCTAGAAAAGGCCTTAGGGCCTTTATAGGTATTAAGTTACAATGCCAAATTACCAACACACCCCTGGGAGTAAAAACATCATCTGTTTTGGCGCTAAAACGTAACATCAGATTCAGAATGAAGAAAAGCTGAAACTGGACATGGGTTTCCTCTGACTGATCCTCACCTACCTCCTCAATCGTTTACCCTTCTCTTCCCTCTTCCCTCTTCCGTTGTTTATCCTTAGGTGTATTCTGATCATCCATTGAATCCGTTTCTGAACTTAGCAATCTGTATATTGCTGTTCGTCGTCATTTTTTTCGAAGGTTGGGTGATGAAAGGTTGAGCTTCGCCTCACTTATGCTATTATCGGGTAGGAGTTATGTAAGAAATGCTAATATTTTGATTAAGATATCATAATCACCATGCTACTTCGTTTTTAATCAATATAGGGTTGGGTTATTAAAATCTTGCTCTGTTTTTGGGCATGAAAACAGAGGGAAAGGTCTGTATTTGAGTGGGAATGGTTGAAAGTGATCAAGGAATGAAGGCTGAAAAAACGTTGAAATTTGATAGTTGTTAATACCTACAGTTTTAGTTGTTAATACCTTCAGTTTTAGTTGTTAATATGGTTGTTTAACTTGTTAATGCGAGATGAAAGTGAAAACGCTGTAGGGCAGGTTGCTGTTTTTCGAGCATGGAAACGAGAGGGGGTTTGTTTGTTGGTGGGAATGATTGAATGTGAAAACGCTGATATGAGATAGTTGTTAATACCTACAGTTTTAGTTGTTAATTCCTTCAGTTTTAGTTGTTAATATGGCTGTTTAACTTGTTAATACTAACTTTATGTTGCAGATCATAGTTAAAGATGGCCGATCTTCACTTGCGAAGAACTTGTTATGTTACTTCCATGTAGGGGGTAACTTTGTAGAGGGGGAGGACAAGGTAGTGATTATATTGGTGGAATGGTAAGAACAAGAGGCATCAAGGAAGGAACAACGTACGAGGAGTTGCTAAGAATCATAGCATCTTTAATTGGGGAAGAAAATACTGAAATTTGCATGAAGTGCAAACTTAGCATGGATACATCTACATTTGTTGATCTTGTAGATGATGAAGGGGTAGAACATTTAATAAGGTATAATGAAACATATTGTCATGTGTACATTGAAGAAAATGGGAATAATGACAATATACCACAACGAACAAATGTTCAAATGGAAGAACAAGAAGTGTAAGTGTAGTTGTGTTAAGAAATGTAATTTGTTCGTATACTAATTGTCATTACTTGGTTCTCATTACTTGCACTAATAATTGTTGTTTGTCGGGAGGGATCAAGTCTTTGGAGGTCCATTTGGGTTGTCTATGTCTCCCCCTCAAATGTTTAATGAAACTCAAGAGTTGCCATCATTAACGTGTTCTTCACAAAGTGTGCCATTAAGCTCTTTGAAATGAATCATTATAAATGGAAGGATTTGATTATGGGAAAAGGACAAATGTTTGCGAATGCTTTGTGACCCTCCGTGAAACATTGTACAAATATAGCATTGCACACAAGTTTTCATACAAATTTGTCAAGAACAAGCCAAAGCGAGATAATAGTGAAGTGCAAGGTTGATAGTTGTCCTTGGTACATGGGTGCATATTCATTTGGAGAACGTCAAGATACCGAGTTCCTAATCATTAGATCATACAGAAGTGAACACATACATTATGCACAGGATAGCCTTATTGTATCTCATCCACCCAAGTGTAGCTTGACATCATCGATTGTAATTGATGGTTTGAGAAATAATATTGAGAAGACATCTAATGAAATTCGAACGGACTTGTATAGCGAGTATGGGGTACGCCTAAATTATCGTCAAGCATATTGTGCAAAAGAACGAGCAGTGAGGCAATTACATGGACGAGTAGAGGACTCTTACAAGGTTATTCCTTGGATGTGTGGCAGACTCATGGAGAGTGATCCCGATACAGTTGCAAAATGGGAAGGGTCAGTCGATGACAGATTTAAGAGGCTATTTATTGCCTATGGTTGTTCTATAAAAGGTTTTGTAGATGGTTGTCGGCCAATACTTTATATAGATGGATGTCATCTGAGTGGCCCTTATAGGGGAACAATGTTATCAGCTTGTGCGTATGATGCAGACAACTAAATGTTTCCCTTAGCATATTCCATTGTCAAGACCATCTTCAACACTAGGTGTGTCGTGACGGTGGTCGTCATCATCATCAATGTCTTCAAAATGTTCAGCCTCATCTTCCTCATCTCTCTCTTTGTCATTGTCTTTCTGAGGCTCCCCGGAACTTGAGGGCTGGTTGTTGGGTGTTTCAGTTTCGTGCAAGCCTTCTTGTGGCCCTTCAGTTTTATTGGTATCCGATGTTAATCTATGTTGAAGGGCCAACATCTCCTGTCCCAACATGGACACAAGCCTGAAATATGTCCCGCGAACTTCCCGGAAAAACAAAAAATCGGTTGTTCAATCATCAATAATAAAGAACAACTCGAGTCAAGGACAGTGTAAGAACTCATGGACACAGTAAAACTACATATTTGAATACACCGTAATGCTTCATTTGTAGAAGTAATCACACTTTTCTATGCATTGCACGGATACTAATAATTGCAAATAAGACCAATCAGCAAATCAAATTTTGCATTCATTTTGAAGTTTAATATGTAAGAGATGGAAGACCTAATCAGCAAACACAGTAACAACAGCTATAATTACACAAATTACATAATGCAAAAAAAAAATGGAAGTGAACAATTGTTGTCACACATTACCGGGTGAGTGAGCATCGTGTTAGGGTCAAACGATGCCAACGGAGTGACCGATGGCCGAGGACGAGCGCCCGGCCAGCCCGGGCCTTTTGGCTTTTTTTTCTCGAGCTCAACTATACTCTTAATCTTGTCATCGGTCCAATAAGCCATGACCGACTTATGCTCGAGGCTACCACATCACCCAAACCAAAATGTTGCAAACAAAACAAGTGGAAAAAAAAACAATTCAAACAATTAATAACAAAGACTCGGCTATTGACGTATAATGTTTACATAGAAACTTAGTTAAAGACAACTTACCACCGAGGAAGTATACACATCCTCCAACAGTTTTTGCTCTTGTTCTTGGACTTGTGGGAGTCTTTGTTGAACTCATCGATCTGTTGGGTGAGTTCTTCAAGAATGAAGGTGGACCAATCAAAATCACCAATGGCATCCTTAGTGAACGTCATCGCCTTCAACATACGGTCACTAACACAAATGGATGCACGTGGAGCCAAAAGGGTACCTAGGGTGAATAGAACAAACAGAAACTCAAAGTTTTCATCTAATTTTTCTAACAAGGTGTCACCGATTGCTTTATACTTTACATCCTTGTACGCATGCCTAAAGTGACTAAACACTAGGTTCTGGTGGGGAACTTTAGCTTCTATGCCCTTACCCCCCACAGGCAAACCCATAAGTTGATGCACATGTTCAGCCCCTATGACTCGGGTCTCCCCTCTAATGGACACTTGCTTTGTTGGGGGGTCAAAACATGCCATGTATTGTGCACACAAGGAACGGTTTATTTGTCGGCAATTAATTTCCACCAACCTATCAAACCCAATCGCTTTCAGCCTTGCCATGGCCTCGTGTCGTTCCTTTAACTTATGGCATACTTGAATGAAAGTGTTCAGTGCGCACCTCGTTAGGAATGGCACAATATACTTCTCCACTTTACCAGGGCCTCTTAGTTGTTTAGCCCTCTTGGTGTATTCACCTTTCTCAGCTGAACTCAAACTTTTCCATGATTCTCTCATTTGTAGACATAAGTCAGCATGGGTTCTTTGGTCACCTCCTACAACTTTCTTCCCCTTGCCCTTCACCTTTTTTTTTTCTACATGTTGCTTGAAGAATTCTTTTGTGAACAAGTTATAGCCTGAGAACCTCACATCCCTTTGAGAGTGTTTCATTGTTGTTTCTTGTCCTTATGTTAAAGCGTTGATATCAGCACTGCAATATGGAAAATACCTTTGAAGAAATGGGGAAGGGAATAGAACAACCTAAAAACTTCAATTTATGATCCAAAAGACCAAAAACTGTAATTTATTATCCAAAAGGTCATATTCTTAGTAATGAAACTGCAATTTATGATCCAAAAGACCAACAACTCGAGACCAAAATTCAGATTTGATGCAAATTCAAAGGTTTTCTCATTAAAAAAAACTTTTCACACCATTCGAGCTTAAAGCTCAAATTCACTAGAGCATCAAGTACGCATATGTAAAACAAGACAATAGTAATCTCAGGTAGTATCCAAGATTTGGCAACAATAATGACTTACAAAAATAGCAAACAGTTTAAATGTACAACCAAAAGCACATTTCAATAAGATCCCATCAGAAATCATGCAGAGTATATAGAGGAATATAATTAAGGTATATAACAAGCAAACCATAAAAACAATGTTTATAGATCAAGTAAAATATAAATAAACCATAGATGAACTTGAAATAATTATACAACACTACAGCAAACTCAATTCTATTCATATAGCTTAGTTAAAAAATGGTCATATCCCTGCAGCATGTTTATCAAGCCAGGGAGTCTCCAGTTAGTTTTGCCAAAAGGGAAAATAATTGTCTCTAGGCAGAGAAAACCAAGGAGAAAAGATTTGATTTGTGAATCTCAATCCAAAAGAAAAAAGAGCATATGCAACAATAATATTAGGGAAAAGAATAATAAACTTGATGGAAACTATATTCTACTCAAATAAACTAGATTACACCTCGGAGAAAATTAATCCTTCCTTAATGATCATCTTGTGCGAGACATATTAATCGTATATACATGGAAAAATAATAATACTTTGTCAATTTCAAATAAAATAAAAATTCATATATTAATGATGTAGTAGATAATGTTTTCAATGACCTAGAGATGCCTAAGAACTTCTTAGATCAAGCTCATCCAAATACCAAAATTATACCCTTAGTTGCTCGAGTCGAGATATTAATTTAAGCATACACCCATGTCCTCAAAACATAAAGCAATTTTAAGAAAGTAGCACAAGCATATACCGATAATATCAACTATGTAAAGAACTATTTTTAAGTTACCTTCATCAATTTCAGGATCTCGTATCACAAGCATTTGGCAAATGACATACTCACAAACACTCAGATCCTTTAAATAAGATGCAGAAAAGGATTTGAAAAGCGAGCAACAAGCATATATACTCATACTCATAATCACTCAGAGCCTTGTAGGCAAACACATCACATATATACAAACAACATATAAAAGCATAAGGCAAGGAAACATCAAGTTATTGTGATCATAGAGCCCAAACTGAACAAACACATTCGGAGTTAATAACCATTGCGAAAGTTAAATGCATAAGTCAATTAGTTTTTGGCCATGATTGGGTTCTTTGCAAAAGCCAATTAATCACAAATTTTTACTAACTCAGATTTTCCCTTCTCCCTTATGTGTTCAAGCTTACCGAACCGAAGAAGAAGAATCAAAGTTGCAATAGTGGCTTCTCTCTCTATTGCACTTGAAGAAGAAGGTCCACTCGCATGAAAACCAACCTACGAGCACAGAGGCGGAGGCACAGAGACGGACAAGGACGGCGGCGCAGAGGCGGAGACCGACGAGCAAGGACGCACAGAGGCGGAGACGGACGAGCACTGAGGCGGAGACGGACGAGCACTGAGGTGGAGACCCACGAGCACTGAGGCGGAGACCCACGAGCACGGACACGCAGAGGCGGAGATCGAGACCGAGAAGGTCGAGATCGGAGAAGGGAGCGACGGAGAAGAGGGATTCCGGTTCGAATAGGGCAAGACCGATTTTCAAATTTGTTTAATTTCGAGACTTCCACGGGGCATGAAGGTAATTTGGCATTGTAACTTAATACCTATAAAGGCCCTAAGGCCTTTTCTAGGATTCACAGAGTTTATGGGCCTTTTTTGGGATTATTAGGGCTAAAGGGGCCCTCATATGAATTTTCCCATTTTTATATATGCTTTCGGCCTTTTTGACAGATTGTGATATGTGGATTCAATGACTCATCATGATGATATCAAGTCAAATTTCTTGTTGTTATGGCTTATGACTAATTAGTATTCAACGGAACAAGACCTAAATCTTGTCAATATGTTTTAACATGCCGCAAACAGAAAAAGGATTGCTCTACTTTGCAATTATCCTGCAACGAGGCAATAGAGATAGTTTAAATATTCAGACTTATCCTGCTCTACATATGCTAGTCTGTCTTGCATACCATACTTTTTTTTGGGTCCTGATTAAGAGTTTTGAATGTTATTTATATGTTTATTGATTTTAAATTTTTAGGTATATTATGGATGAGCATCTGGACGACATTGACTTAAATGATGAAATTCGCTTGTGATGGTCATGATTCTCTCACTGAATCTCTAGAAAAATTTCCAAGAACTGATGATAGTATTGGTCTTGACGATTTTGATTTGCAATCTGAAGAGTCATCTATGATGAGATTGAAGGATCCCAACATTTCACAGACGAAAGGTCGAAAAAAGGAGTCGCACAATATGTCACAGGGACATAGAATTCATAGTGGGATTGAAGAAGCATCAAAGAATACTAATATTTGTGGAAATTGCAAGAAACGAGGCCATAATAAACGTACATGTACAGAGAAAAATTTACATTGACTCAAATTTTGTTTTATTGGACAAACACCCAACTGATTCATATATCTAGTGATTTGAATCATACGTTGCTTCTGCTGTACTAATTTGTAATTATTTTGAATCCTCAACATCTTTACTCTTCTTTGATGATTTATAAATTTACCATTGTTGCCTGCACTCTGTTCTTACTATGAACAAGTCTCTGGATGCAATCTGCAAAACAAATGAATCTCTAAATACAAAACCTATCACTATTAATATTGGCCTAAACGATCAAACCATGTGTATTCAGGAACTTTTAACACATTCCCATCAACATGCAATCTGCAAGACAATACCATCCCCAAATATACAACCTATCTCCATTAATATTGGCCTAGAGATTAAGAAACCAAGTCAGACAGGAATAAAATTAGGATCACAAGGGCCCATTTTTGTCAAAATAGCATGAAATACGCAATAGACATCAATTTAGTAAACTACATAAAGTTACAAACAGCAATACAGAAAAAATGCAATCCCCAAATTTGGTGGGTAGACTTCAAGTCTTGTTCGCTCATGGCTATTTGGTGGGTAGTCTTCACCAAATTTGGCCGACTTAACATAATAGTTGACACCCTTTGACGTAGTAAACCGATATTCATATGGATATGGCAAAGTTGAAATTTTGACTTTGCCATATCAATTATGCGCTCACATAGTTCAGCACTTGTGAAGTTTGGAAAGTATAATGCTCGTGGCCTCCAACTTAAAACCTGCAAAGAGAAAAAGAGGATGATATTGAGCAGCACTGAACAAACAGTAACAAGTTCCAGGAGCTTTCTAAAAGGCAGAGATTTTCTTTCTGAAGGATCCATCTCAGATGCAGATACTGACCATTTTCAGATGACAAATCTTTAGTCAATTATATGTCATCGTTTTCAGTGGCAGTAGAAAACAACTACTTTAAAACCTAAGCAAAGACACTTTCTCACTTCAAACTAATATGCAGACCAACATTTCCAAAAATTACAGATAACAATTTCTCCCCATATGAACATAGCCATGAGCTCTATAATCTTTTAAATTTTGTTAGCATATGAAAATAAATTTTAAAAAAGGAGGGGAGGAGAAAACTCTCTGAACCATTTGTTAAGATTTTGTTATTACTTAAGATGGTTGAAGCAAGAATCAATACAATAAATACAAGTATCACTTCCCATGAGTAAACTAATGCAAAATTCTTTTTAGGGACAAACATGAACTCACCTTCCTTTATTAGCTACAGTTTGATAAATTAGGATACATTCATGACAAAAAATGTGCATCAGTTGATGAGCAAAATTCGGTCCTTCTTAGTTTTCCCAGCTTCTATGTGCCCATGTACCTCCAAATGTGAATCAAATAAGGAATCTAATACCTTGAACTGATGAGCAAGAAACTTTTTCATTAACCGAAGTATCACATAGAATCTTTGGCCTTATTTCGGTAATCCCTTAAGGTCATCAAACTTAAGTCATGACAATGTTTGCTTTCATTAGCCACAAGCGTAAATGGAAAATAGAAATGGCCAGATAGAGATAAAAAGAAGACGAATAACCTGAAATGAAATTGATTCAACAAAATCTTCCCCAATTTTACCATGATCAAGCGGGTCATATTCCTTATCCACCACCGACGCTTCAAGTATTCTCACTCCCGATTGCGGCCGTGCGTCACCCAAATTCTGCAATCAATTATTCAATCGATGGCGGAAGAAAACCCTAGCAGAGAGGGAGTGGGGCGGCGGCTGGGGTGGGAAGATTCCGGACGGCGGAAGAAAACGCGTAGCGTGGGAGCAGAGAGAACGGAAGAGAGAATTGTGGGGAAGGAATTGGGTTTAAGTAGGTTAAATGAGGACCGTTGGATGAAATAGTAGATCTGACGGTGAGAAGAAGGTAGTGAAAAGGTAGTGACATAAGAATGTGGTGACAATATCTTGTTTATTGAATAAAATTTCCAATTTCCGTTCTATAAAAAGATTCCGTTCATTACGTAAAAACACTTGATTTGTCATATTTACATGACTCTAATTTTGTAGTTAATTATTAAATCAAATCGTTTATCTTTTAGATTTTGGTCAGAAAAAAGAGGCTGAAAATAACATATATCAATTATAACTTATTATTTAAGACGATTTCAAACACCTAGCATCATTAACGTTTAAAACTCACCCTACCATCAATCATTCAATTGGCGAAAGTTGCAGGAACAAAACGGAGTAATTATAACTCCACCAAACCCTGATCTTTTAGGTATATTTATGCTAAAAAGTCAAAAGGAAGTTGCTGTGAAATTGCAAAGCAATTACATCATCTTTTTAACGTAGGCCCACATTGTGCTAGACCTTGTTTACATGCAAAAGCAATTCTTCTTGAGACTTGACTTCATACTTCATTTGACCCAAAAACAAAGTAACATATACTTTGTTATTTCCGTTCTAAATATAAAAACTATATTACTGATTTAGGTATATTTATGTATTGAAAAATATGTGTTAGTTCCTTAAAATACTCATTTAATCATTTGTATTGAAAATTACCACATTGATAAAGATTCACTTCAGTATGTACAATAATAGTTATAATATGTAGGAAGAAAGTTATTATAAGTTTAAAAAAGGACCGGTTGTCTTATGTTTATGGCTAAAGTAATTCCTCAACTAGCTCCATTGTATAAAACAAAATTCCTAAACTAGCTCCTATATAAATCATAGGATGAATATTAATTAAAACTCTCATTTAACAAGCATTCAGAGGCAAATTAAATGGGTTGACAATATTTGCTACGTAAATTAAATCAAATGGTTGTCATAATTCAAAACGTAAGAAACATTTAGATGAAACATCACAAAGTTGGGGTTGTGTTTCTCTAAATTATAACACCTTCTTCGCCCAATTCGATGGTTCCTTTAAACTTCATCAAATTCAATGGTTTATTATATGCTAACATCCCCTTGTTTTTTAAATTAGGCTTAACAATTCTTCTTGGCTTCTTACAATGTGGAGATGCCGTGTCAAACAACTTCATTGGTATTTTTCTTGAAGCAGAAGTGGATTGAAGCATAAGACATCAAGAAATTTGGTATGTGGTCAAATAAATCATGAAATAAATGTTAAAATAAACAAAACTTGAGATGGTTTAATTTATGGACTGAAAGAACTTCTCATGCCTAGTTTTCTCTAACCACTCTTCTAAACATCTTGTAGGATATCTGAATTCTTATAAGAAAGTTCAACTAATGCAGCAAAAATTAAAGGCTAGGAAAATGTTCCTCATGACCAGCAAAGAAGCCATGGAATTTTCGTCTCCTCTGGAATTAACTTTTAGTTATTTATATCCTTTCTGATGCAAACCCTGCATTTAGTCATATATAGTATTTAAGAAGAATAAATCATCTTGGAAAATGTTTACACTAGTCTAGTGTTATATATAGGAGGAAAAACTTAATGGCAGCCCCTAGTTATTTCGAAAATAGGATACTCTCCAAATTTTTTTATTTTATTTTATTCTCATGAAAAATGAAATTAGAATCTATTTAGCTCTTCTTTTCATTGCAGGGTGCTTTCTTGTTGTTTGAGGTAATGGAATTAATAAAATTGAAGATGATAAGAACTATGTGACTTTTATTCTCTGGCTAATAATATAAAAAGAATAACTATTTGTTGTTTGTTGCATAGAGGCATAATTATTCAGACATTAACAAATGACTGGCTTCCAATACTGATCAACTTGTTTGGCTGTTATGAACACATCAGAGTTTGTTTTCCACTTTTGTTTATTCTCTAGTGGTCAGTCTTAGCTTCTACCTATTAAATATAAGTGAGCCAAGGCAACATCAACTTGCCAAATTATATGAGCTATCGTAAAAACAATAAAAATATCCTTTAAGAAAATAAAGAAATAAATTATTTGACTTGACTTAAGCGACTCATTTTTTTTTTCTAGAAAAAAAAATCATGAACATATAGAGAAGCAAAAACTTGCTTTTAAAATTCAGAGAAAGATTTTGTTCAATCCAGTAAACCGCGTGATTTGTAGCATGTCTATGTTTTTGTAGTTATTAAATCAAATAGTAGTTTATTTATTGGTTTTTTGGTCAGAAATATAGAGGCTAAAAAATCAAATGGTTGTGATGATTCATAAATTAATAAATATTTTAATCAAACAAAACAAAGTTGATGTTGTGATTCACTAAATTATAACACCCACTTGCCCCAGTCAATAATTACATGCAAAACCGTTTCTTCTTGGAAGTTTCAAATGTCCTCATTGAAGAAAATAAATAAATAAATTATAAAGGAGTGGAAGACTTTGAAAGTGAGTAAATTCTAATCGCTGCCTTATAAACTCCATCATCACTATTTGCCATTTCACAGCAAACAAGAGAGAGATTAGAGAGAAAAATCTGTTGAATACGTACTATGGGTGTTGCAGCTTCATCTTCAAAGAAATATGAAGTGTTTCTGAGTTTCAGAGGAGAGGACACTCGCAGATCCTTCACCAGCCATCTCTATGCTGCCCTATGCCGAAGTGGTATAGAGACATACATTGATGAAGAGATCCCAAAAGGCGATGACATCTCCCAAGCTCTCATCCAAGCAATTGAGAATTCAAGCATTTCCGTTGTGATCTTCTCAGAAAACTACGCCTCCTCCAAATGGTGTTTGAATGAGCTCACTGAGATCCTTCGCTGTAAACAACACCAGAAGCAGCATGTTGTACCTATATTCTACCAAGTGGACCCATCTCATGTACGGAATCAGAGGGGAGCTTATGAGGAAGCATTTGCACAACATTTGAAGAATAACCCTGAGAAGGTGAACCAATGGAGACAAGCCCTTTTTGAAATTGCAAGTTTAGGAGGATGGGACTCTCACAACTTTAGGTATGTCTTCATTCCCTTCCCCCCCCCCCCCCCCCTTTTTGGAAAATTAAAATCAAGGACCTATAACGAATAATATTTATTGAAAAGGATTGTAAAGGTTGTAATTATTTACAAAAACTAATAACAAAATAAAATTTTAAAAATATTAAAGTGTCCCTAATCAAACCTCCTACATTTTCTCTCACATTCTATGTTTAAAACTAATATGAATTTCTAAATTTAATTAAATTAAACACAATTTCTCTCATCATAGATATTGATAGAAAAATAACACAAACATCTTTCAATTTTGTCAAAATTATAATTTTATTTTTAAAATTGACACAAACTTTGATTGAAAAAATATATAATTTTAGGAAAAAAACTCAAAAAAATTTATAATTTATTATAAAAAGAAATGTTATATATATATATATATATATATATATATATATATATATATATATATATATATATATATATATATAATTAATAAGGTCATGTTCAACACAGGCGTGGCTTCCAGTGTCAACATACATTAACCCATTATTGTATTTATTTTTGATACAATATAGTAATGTTTTATTTTTGTTATTTGAGCCTACACATGCAACTAGTTCTAATAAGATAAAAAAAACTGCGTTGAATTTTCTATTTTGGTTGATAAAGTTTCTTAGATAGAGATTTTTTTCTTGATTTACATATAAATCAAGAAAAAAACTTAATGATATAAAAGGGTTAAAGGGCCAATATCTATGTTACCAATAATAATTAAATTAGTACAATGATAAGATATGAAATGCATTTAATTTTTTATTTCCTTTGATAGAGCTTTTTTCCTGATTTATATAAAATTATGTAAATCTAGAGAAAAAAAAAACTTAATGATATAAAAGGGTTACAGGGCCACTATATACTTTACGAGTAATAATTAAATGATAAAATGATATGATTATGTAGTTATTAGTTAAGATTAAAAAATGATGATTTTGGCAAGTAGCAATTTTGGTGGGAAAAAAATTAAATCAATTTTAAAGGCAATTTAGTATTTCTAAATTTATATTTAGGTAATTGGTCCTTCTAAATAATTACAATTTTTACGGTCATTCCCAATAAATATTATTCTATATAGGTCCTCCTATCTATTTGGCCTTTCGTCATAATTTTTTAAAAGTTACTCGTCGTTGGCTATTAATTAGCTTGAGATTTATTGTTTAGTACTGCACCTTTGATTTACCTTCCTCATCAGAATCGCCTTTTCTCTGCTTCAGTTCATACAACAGCCTTATTAGTTTACCTTCAAAATATGCACGTCAAATTTTTGAAGGGGTTTGGTTTTCTTTATAACCTACAATTTAGATTCTTTTTCTTTTTCCTCTATACAGAACCTTTCAACCTTCATACCAATCCACATTATCCAAGCTTTACACACCACATCAGAGAAACTATCTTCCAATGTTTATGCAGAATGGTATTTGAAACGATGCCTTTCCCTTTTGAGGAGTTTTTTTTTTTTGTTAGAGACGAAGATAGTTCAATGATCTGATTTGTATCAGAGATTATGAAATACTTTATAATATGGATGTCTTAGCTCCCATGCCGAATTCCCAAAAACCCAGTCCAATCCTTCCTTCACTCCATTCTTTTCCCATGTGAAGTGCTCCCCAACAAAAGCAATTTCCATTAAATCCGCTGCTTGATGCAGTAAGCAAATTGCTTCATAGCATGAATTGAGGGACTATGGCCTCCCAGCTTATCGACTGGGTCCAAGAAAGTGTTAACGTCCCCAATTAGCAGCCATGGCTCCTCAGCATTTTAGTAATATCCTGAAGCGAGTAACACAAATCCTCCCTTCTTTATTGACCTCCGGTTCACCATAAACAACAGTGACAAGAAATGTATCGTTATTTTTCTCATCAACTAGTCTACATTGAACAAGCTGGGTAGTAGAGAGAAGATATTCCACATGAGAATTATTATCATCCCACAAAATCCAAATACCCCCGGGGCAAAACCGGATGCTTCAAGTATGATCCAATTGCTGAAGCCTAGCTTGCAAGTCACAATATTAGCCCAACCACCACTGATCCGGGTTTCAAGAAGACACAAAATATCAACTTCATTGCTTTTCACCAAATCTTTGATGGTGGTGGGAAAACTTCATTGCTGCACTGATTTGATCATATACCCAAGCTTGGGATATGACTTCTCCATCGTCGATGGAGCCTTCCCTTTCTCTTCTCTGCTACTTTGGCACTACTGCTTCTCTACCACGCCATTTGCAGAGTCTAAATCCATGTAAACTTGATCAGCTCCTGCCGTCATCTCCTCTTCCTCGTCTAAGTCAGCAGTGCTATGAATCGCGGCTCCCCCTGTCCTATCTTATTTATCCGGACATTTCTCAATCCTTTTCCTTGCTCAGATGGAGCACCTATTGGATAATTTCTCCTCGAGGATCGAGCCCTGTTTGAACTCACCAATATCATCCACCCGCAAACACTTTCTTCGCCTTTGGGGGTTTGCTTTGCCGGCGATGGCTTGGCCACAACTGGTGATGGCGCTTGGTGTTGCTTCGAACCGTTCTTGCTTGATTTGGCATAGGTCCATTTGCAATTTTCTTTCCAATGACCATATCGGAACATGCAAAGCATACAAGTCCTAGACCTTCATACTCTACATGATAAGCAGAGCAAGCCGTGATTACACGAGACACGAACTTCTTCTGAAGGTCAAGCTCGACACAAATCCTAGCTGGTCCATTTCTGTACCAAAATGATGAATGTTGAACAACCCAAGGACCTTCATAAATCACTCTCTGATATAGATGAGCCCAGTCTTCGGCCTTTTGAAGAAAATGAACTATGAAGTAATTATTTGGAAAATCCACAAAGTCAAAGTCAGGAGTGTTCCATATGCGGTATAGGTGAGCTTTCAATGTACACACATTGTATCTCTTACCTAACACAATGACAATTAGTGACGTGTTCCAAGGTTTACACCCCTCTCTATACTCCTCTACTGTAACTAGCACCAAAGGGTGGTGTTGCATGAGTGCATGAACTTCCTCAGTGAGCTTTATCCTCTCCCACTCTTTGTTTAGGACATCATATAGCAACTTTTCATCCTCAACCCTACTACCTCCGTTAGGGCGCTTTTCTGCCTAGTTTTGCATCCCACCTTTAGCACTATCTTGTTCCATGGAATTAGTTTCCTCAGATATATTCGATGGAGGAGCTTTGTCAGACATTTGAGTGTCCGTTATTACCTGTGATGGAGAATCATTATTCTTTTTTTCTTGTTGACACATGCTGGGATGTCGGAAGGCTAATCCGGCGGCAATTTCTAGTGGCTTGGTCACTCATACCAGAACAAGTGGGGTAGGCATGCTTTTCAAGAGAGAGCAAAGTCAAACCCTTAGAGCTATCACTACACATAAATCTTTCCAAAGTAAAAGCCCTTAACTTTAATGGCAATTTTAATGGCATGAGAGTTGATATTTAAAAGATGAAATACCATGCCTGATATAAACTATTTGAGGTTAGGGAGGTGGTGTGAAATTAACACAAAGTTTAGGATAACATTGTATAATTTACACTTGTTTTAGTGAAAGTCATGATAATTTTGTTAAAAATTTCTTGGAAGTTTTGAAATAACAAAAGAATATATATACACACACACATACAATTTCGATAAGACTCTTGGGAATTGTATTAAAAGATTTTAATATTGTTGGCTATCACTTCACTCAAGAACTCATTTGTTATTTCCATTTTGATCATGTGTTAATTTATCTTTCGCGTTTCTTTAATCATTTTTCAATATTAGGAGTGAAGCAAAGCTAATTCAAAATATTGTCAATGACGTTATGCAAAAACTGAATGGGGGATCTTCATCCGTAGTGCCAAATATTGTTGAAATTGATGAGAATTCCAATCATATTGAGTCATTATTGAAAATGTTTTCCATAATTGGAATTTGGGGCATGGGTGGAATAGGTAAAACAACTATGGTTAAGGTTGTATTTGCCAAATTTCACTCTCAATTTGATAGTTGTTGCTATATCGAAAATTTAAGAGAGGAGTCTGAAAAATATGGAATAAAGTACATATGTGATAAACTTCTCTTTAAATTATCGAAGGATACAACTCTTGGGAGATTCTACCATAAAAAAGCCTTCATAGTGCTTGATGATGTCAGTAATACAAATCAATTAGACTACTTGCAAAATGAAGCTCCTTCATTGGGATCTGGGAGTAAAGTCATCATAATAAGTAGAGATAAACA
Organism: Acacia melanoxylon; assembly: GCA_019022615.1. Taxonomy (NCBI): domain Eukaryota; kingdom Viridiplantae; phylum Streptophyta; class Magnoliopsida; order Fabales; family Fabaceae; genus Acacia; species Acacia melanoxylon. The sequence continues at coordinate 5,084,529 of JAFJYJ010000043.1, forward strand.
TGTACTTAATGGAAGAGTTGACAAAATACATGAGGCCACAGGATTGAGGTATTACAGCTCTCTTCAACTTTTCAATCTCAAAGCCTTCCACAAACAAGATTGCGAAAGTGAATATAAAGAATTGGTTGACAAAGCAATTGCTTATGCCCAAGGGAACCCATTAGCCTTGACCACTTTGGGTTCGTTTCTTTATTCCAAAATTGTAATGGAATGGGAAAGGGCATTAACAGAATTAGAAACGACAGCCAATCAAGATATTCAGGCCGTGTTAAGATTGAGTTATGATGGACTTGCTGATGAAGAGAGAGAAATCTTTTTAGACATTGCTTTTTTCTTGAAAGGTGAATCTATGAGATATATAATGGCAACGCTAGAGAGTTGTGGCTTTCACGCAAGCATTTGTTTAAGAAACCTTATGGATAAGGCACTCATAAGAATTGACTATGTTGTGCATATGCATGATTTAATTCAATCAATGGCTTTTGAAATCGTTTGTCAAGAGTGTGTGAAAAATCCTGGAGGACGAATCGACTACAAAAATCTGAGGAGGTCTATTATGTGCTAAAAGATAATCAAGTAAGAATTCACCTTTTCAATTAGATATTTGACAACTACGAAAAAAAGAAATTGTTAATCTAATGTAATTTATTTGCTTTCTTTTGGATTTTTTTTTTTGTTTTTCAGGGAAGTGATGCGATTTCAAGGCATGAGTTTAGATTTGTCTCAAATTAGATATTTACAATTGAGTGCTAATGCCTTAAACACTACTAAAAATTTCGGTTTTGCTACGGAAAAATCCGTAGCAAAAACCCATTTTCCGTAGCAAAACATGTTTGCTACGGATTTTGCTACGGATTTTGTCCGTAGCAAAATATCGCGTGGCAATTGCTACGGATTTCGGAAATCCGTAGCAATTGCTACGGATCTGAAAATCCGTAGCAAATTTGCTACGGATTTTAATATCCGTAGCAAATTTGCTAAGGATTTTAATATCCGTAGCAATTGCCATGGATTTTAATATCCGTAGCAATTGCTACGGATTTTAATATCAGCAATTTGCTACGGATTTTCAGATCCGTCGCAATTGCTACGGAAAAAAATCCGTAGCAAATTTGAAAATTTGCTACGGATATTTTCTCCGTAGCAAATTTCACAAATTTTGAAATTTGCTACGGATTTTTTTCCGTAGCAATTTCAAGAATTTGCTACGGATTTTTTTCCGTAGCGATTTGTTTTTCCGTAGCAAATTTCAGAATTTGCGGAGAGTTTCTTTTCGGTAGCAAATTTTAAATTTTTTAAATTTTTTTAATAGAAAATTGAATACAAATAGTAAAGTAATGTACCATAAATATATTAACGATAAAAAAGAGTTTACATAGTGAAAACACAATATATATATAATCTGTAGCAACAAACAAATACAAAAAAGTAGTAGCAACAAGCAAATACAAAAAAGTAGGCTAAACAGCAGCATTGTGATCATCGTCATCACCAGCATGGTCATCATCACCAGGAGTCGACCCGGAACCTCTGTCTTTCATAAGGGACATGATTTGAAGCTGCATCACCCTCATCAACTCATTCTGCTGAGTCATCTCCGTCGCATCATCGCCCGTTCCGTAACGCCGCTTGATCGATCTTTTTCCGCCGCAACGCCCGCTTGATCGATCTTGTTCTGAATCATCGCTACCTCATCATCTCTGTTTCCGAGTCGGCCGGCGGCTCATCATCTCCCGTTCCGGGTCATCTACGTGTTGCTTGCTCCTCCACCAACGCCTTCATCTTCTTCAAATCTCATCTAAAATTGATTAGTACATTTATTATTTGTACTTCATTTGAATGGACAAGAGAATGAAAATTATCAAAAACAAATGTATTATGTTTACCCGAACAAACCCCTACAAAGTGCCGGATTAGAGGCGCTTTGTCCGCTTCGATCGGCCGGGCGAGACTCATCGTATCCAAAGACCCTCCCCTTCTTGTCAAATCCGCCGGTAGCCTCAAAGAACGGACTCTCGTTGTCGGATATAGAGGATGAGGGGTCGATCTCGCGCTGCGTGGCTCTCTCCCGCGACGACTTCTCAAAGTTTTCCTACAAGCACACAAATACATAACAAATAAGACATGTAAAATGAAATAAATATGGTGGTGCATAAAACAAGTAATAAAGGCAATAAATGTCTAACCGCTATTTGTTGCGCCCTTGGATTAATCCATTGCCTCTCACTCCCTTCAGTGTCGGGAATGGGTCCGCCGAAAGGTAACCCACTCAACCGATCCATTTGGAGCTTCCCAGAACTCTACCCGCAAACGCAAATGATGACCTTAATTAATTACTTCAAAGTACAAAATATTGAATACGTAAATAGAAAATAACGTGTACTTACAACTTTGCGTCGATGCTCACTAATTGATATGGAGCCCCAAAGATATGATGGTCCTTCCATTTTGGCCCTATTTTGCTTATTTTTCGCACTTATGGTCTTAAACTTGTCATTGTTTTCCCAATTGCCAAATAATTCATCTCTAGTGTCCCTGTGGAAGCTAACTGTCTTGCCTCTCGACCTTCTCAATGCATAGAGCTTTCGACGCACCATCACGCGGCCCTGTGGTTATAAGCTTTTTTCAGATTTTCAAGATGCTTAGGCAACGTCATATGCTTATCCTGAAAATCAATAACGAACAATTAGTGCTCAAAATTTTAAAAGTACTAAATTAACACGCATAAAAAAATAACTTACCAAGAACTCCTTGAACCACGTGTCTCATTGCTTCTTAGGAATCTCTGTCCACGCGGTCCAAGCTTGAGTGTAATTACGGAATATTTGGTCCGACATGAAAGTCGCCACCGGAGTATCAGGCAAAAATCTGAAATCAGAGATTATCATGCAAATATTAGCATACAAACCAATTAGAAAAGAAAATTGTAACATTACAGGTAACTTGGCATGACTTACTCGTTGCCGTCAGGACGGATCCAAAGAAACCCCGTCTCGGGATCTCTTGAGCCCAGATTGGTACCTCGAAGAACTACCTTCTTCCCCGACGTGGCTACGAGGCGACGCAGTGTGCTAAGGAAGAAATGTGAAATATTGAAGATGTTTGTACATAGATGGTTTCAAGAAACTAAACAAATGTAAATCAATCGAAATGGTAAAGTAAAACTCGTGGTCCTCCTTGCCGTGCATCGGGGGTAGCCGCCGTGTGACGACGATGTATAAAGTGACGGTGAAGATGACAAATATCCCGACGGTGACGACGAAAAATCAAATAGTGGCACCTCCGGAGAAGAGCTGAGCCCTCTCGCTCCATATGGAGCGGTTGGCGTCGCCTACCCCCTCTTATAGTACGGGGTCGGGCTCGACCACCGCCACGTCCACTACTTGAACGTCCTCCTGGATGCTCCATCTACGAACACTTATAGACATCATGGCAAAATATATATATAAAAAACAAATTAGTTAATATGACAAAGAAAGCAAAGAAACAAAGTATGTAGTATAACATATCGTCATAAACAAAGAACTAACACAAATCAACCGGACGATTCATGTTCATCGACATCTACTTGCATGTCTTCATCGAACTCTTATAGTCGTCGAACTCGATTCACTATCGAGAAGCTCATTTTCGCCTCATCCTCATCGTCTCGATTTCTCATCGTCAATTTGTATAGGAATCAACTCTAACTCGCACGAGAATCAAAGAGATTGCTTGGTACTTCGTCATCGAAGATGTTTATGGGCGCACATGTTCCACATCGGCTTGGAAAGGTTCGGCCATACTTGTCATTTGATTCCGCTCTTTCGACTTTGGTATAATATTTTGTGCTTTGGTTTTAATAACTCGTCCACCCTTGGCGAGATGTAGGGTATGGTGTATAGTAAACTTGTTCCGCTGTTGAGCAAGGATGAATGGGTCATAACCAACCGAATATCTCCTTGTCCTGTGGATCTCAATATTTCCATGTTTGTCCACTTTTGTCCCACGCGGATTGTTATCAATCCACTCACACTTAAAAAGGGTCACCACCTTGTCCCACCGGTAACTCGCCTGAATTATCTCAACTAACTTCCCGTAGTAGTCGGTCTCACCCCATCAATTTGGTCACCTCGACAACATACACCGTAATTGCAACATAGTGTACTGCGTTCGCGTCAACGGTTGCAAATCGATACCCATTGATTATATATTTGTTGCATCGGGTAACTTGTCATTGCAGCTCCATAAGATAAACTCCACGCAACTTCATTGGGATCTGATGGATTTTCCAAGAAATATGATCGAAACCATTTTGGAAACTCGTAATTAGTGAAATGATCAACTTGGGACACCGACATTGAAGGATTTCCCGATCGACCCAATTAGAGAAGTAAGCGTAACAAAAAAAACTTAAGTTAATACTTTAATACTTACCGTAATAGTAAACAAAAAAAAAACTTACTCTAGGTACTTTGCAGCCTCTTCACGGTTGTTTAGAATGTACCACTCGCAACTCGCTTATCTCTTCCGTCAAGAGTTGACTTCCAACATTTTCCCACGACTCGCCCTGGAAAATTAAATATTGATTTTTGATCCCTCGTATCACCGGCATCATCGTTACGAGGTACCCCTCTCCATCTTGACATCATTTCAGGGGGATAATAGTATGACGCAAATTTTGCGGTCTCTTTGACTAGATAAGCTTCAGCGATAGATCCTTCAACGTACCTTGTATTTTTTATCTTGTGCTTAAGTGTGCGTAAAAACCTACAATGGAATATCTGAGCTAAAGTATCATGTCGGTCAATTAATAACATCGCAAATCAATATATATATTACCTCTCAAACGGATACATCCATCTATCTTGTTGGGCCTCCTACCTTTGCTTCGTATGCCAAGTGAACGGGCAAATGTTCCATTGAGTCAAACAAGCTAGGAGGAAACACCATTTCTAACTTGCATAGCGTTATGGGCATGCTCGCCTCCCGGTGTCGTAACTTTTCTACATTAAGCTACGAAGCACAAATTTCTCTAAAGAACATGGACAACTCCGTTAGAATAGACCATACATGCTTCGGTAGTGCTTTGAAGGCCCACGGCAACAATCTACGGAAAAACACATGACAATCATGACTCTTCATCTTGCTCAACTTCACCTCGTGCATGTCGACACATCTTTTCTAGTTTGACGCATAACCGTCGGGGAGTTTCAGATCTTTAACCCATTGCAACAATTCTAAATTCTCGCTCTTTATTGAATGTGTACGGCGCTCGGGTTTGGAAATTCGATCCAAAGTGCCACTTTGTCCACCAAATGCAAAGCGGGCCTTCTACAAATCGCTTCAACGTCCAATCTTACGTTGACGTGTCTTTCGTCTTGCCCTTGGTGTTCATCACGGTGTACGAATATTGCAAAACACATTCCTCTCAATATGCATGACATCGAGGTTGTGTCTTAACAATTGATCTTTCCAATATGGTAGTTCCCAGAAGATACTGCGTTTGTTCCAATGATGATCAATGCCGTACCCCTTAGGTTCGCTTGAAGCAGCCCCTCTTCGACACTCGGAATGTGCACGACCTGTCCCATATTTCTTGTCCACTTAAACGACGAGGTGGATCGCTCGTTCGACAACCCTCGCGTGAAGTTTTTCTATTTCTCCTAAACGGATGATCGGGGGTAGGAATCGTCGGTGCCTATCAAACCAAGCGACCTTGCGATTGTGTTCCAAGCTAAAACCCATGTTGTTCAAGACATACCGGGCATGCGAGCTTTCCGACGTTTGCCAGCCACTCAACATCCCATATGCAGGGAAATCATTTATCGTCCACATTAAGGCAGCCCGCATGGTGAAATTCTGACTTAATGATATATCATACGTAAGAACACCTTCACTCCACAACATTTTCAACTCGTCTATCAAAGGCATGAGGTACACATCTATCTTCTTTTTGGGTTCGACGGCCCAGGGATTAACGCGTTAAGGAAGAAAAACTCTCTTCTCATGCACATAGAAGGTGAGAGGTCATACGGAGTCACAATGACTGGCCAACAGGAATAATTTCTGCCCGTATTGTTGAAAGGAGCGAACCCATCCGAACATAGACCAAGACGAACATTACGGGGATCCATAGCAAAGAAAGGATTCGCCTCGTCAAATTTACGCCAAGCTTCGGCATCAGATGGATGCGTCACAAAGTTCTCATCCCTACGATGCTCCCGGTGCCATCTCATGTGAGTGTTGTTTGTTCGGATGCATACAATCTCGTAAGTCTGGGCACCAGAGGAAAGTACCACATCTTGCTTAATGCATGACGGGTCTTTTTCCTTCCTTTCCCCACAACTTTATGTTAGTTATGATTAGTTTTGATGATGTCTTATATAGGTGCCATTATCCAAAGCAAAAAGTCTACATACTACATTTATCTTCTACTTTGATTAATCCTTATTTATTAATGTAGATATGAAGTAAAAATAGTGAAGAATGATCAAGAGTGGAGATTGAAGAAAGAAGAATTTGTTAAATATTGTGAGAATATCAATATTCAAGTCTCCATGATCATATAGAAGTTGGAACGGGTCAATTCGGAGTTAAAATGAGTGAAAAAGGGTTACAAGTTTATTCATGAATCAATTCTCGAGTATGCAATCCATTCTTTGAAGCAATTCTCGAGAATGGTATTGATCAGTTGAAAATTGCAAGCAATTCTCGAGTATGGCACATCAATTCTCGAGAATGGTTCTCAAGAATGCCATTCTGATTCTCGAGAATCATCGGATTTCAGCAATTCCTCAGCAACTCTGTTTCGCGTTCAGTTTGGGCGACCTACGGTAATTCGACGATATCTCACAAACCAGGAATCGGATTGACGCAATCAGTGGCATATGAAACTAGACATCCAACACGTACTGTGAAAAACATTTCAAGTCCAAAGGAGTCCAGATGAGAGAGCTATGATTTTCGTAAGTTGGAACACAAATCACCGTCACAGTCCAGACCAACCTTCGGTAATTTGAGCGTATCTAACAGACGACAAATCCAAATGAGCTGAAATCGGTGCCATTGGAAACTAGACTAAAATACCTTTCCAAAAACATCAAGAACACAGAGAACGAAGATCAATTTAAGGAGTTATGATGTTTTGAATTTCGTAGTATGTTCGGGATGTTGCAATCAACATTGATTAAGAATGACCTACATTTATCTTATGATAACCGATGGAATTCAACAAGTTTGGGCTGATTCTTCTTGCAATAGAAAGAAAGCTTGAAGAGATTTATGAGCATGAGTGCTTTGACAAATTTGCTATCTCTTCTGATTCTCGATGTGATCAATTCAATTGTCTCAAGGATTCTCCAGAATTCCAGAATGGTTGCTAATCTGTAGCTCATCACAGCAAAGCAATTCTCGAGAATGATTATTAGACTCGAGAATGGTTCTCGAGAATGCACCAGCAGCTCTCGAGAATGATCGAGACGAATCACACAACGAAGTCTCGATGTGATTCTCGAGAATGCATAAGCAATTCTCGAGAATGATCGGAATGAGGAATTCAAAAGCTTTACGCTACATGTGATTCTCGAGAATGAGGAATCAATTCTCGAGAATAGTTCTCGAGAACGAGCAAAGGATTCTCGAGTATGAACGATTGCTTCACTCGATGTTCTTCGAGTTATCTCGTTTCACGAAGTGATTCTCGAGAATTGGAAACCAATTCTCGAGAATGGTTACGGAGAATCACTTGGTGATTCTCGAGAATGATCGAAATAGGTTCAAGTGCAGATTGCTATTTTAAATGATTCTCGAGTCAGACTTCACCAATTCTCGAGAATGACCAGAGAGAATGAATACCAAAGATTTGACAGCAAACATTGATCAACTGTAATTTCATTCAGATGATTTAGTTAACTGATTCTTTGCTCCTATACATCATTCAATACTACCTATGATATTACTAATCATCTTCCTAAGTGTTTTTCAGATTCATAATCAAAGTTTCACATTCGGACGAAGAACACCAAGAATGTCTACTGTTGCTGATCTGGAAAACATGGAATATGTCTTGTTGGTTATCATTATTGATTCTAATCATATTTAACCAGTTTGCTTATGAGATTTCAGAAGATGAAAGCTTTGCTTTTCAGTTACTTCTCAAGGTTGAAATTTTGACAAGCTGGCGCACTAAGAATATCGTGAAACAGAGAATCTGTGCCCATACAGCTAAAGCATCTCGATCAATATTTGTTTAACTAAAGTTTGAATTTTGATGAGCTGTCAAGCACCAAGAGAGACGCAGAACAGATACAAAGCGTTGAACCCAATTAAGGCTAGCCCATAACAGCAAAAGCACGGAATCAATATTTTAAGCTATCCTTTGTCCGAGAGCACGTGAGTGACAATTGTAAAGCAGACCCAATTAAACGGACACTCGATCGTGGCTAAGCGAAGGCACAGATGTTTGAAGACTCCCAACGGACATATTCAAACATTCAAACGGATTGATTTAAATCCTTCAACGGTCCTCCATCTTCAACCAGTATATATACTCGAAGGTTTGAATCCATCAAAAGAAGAACAGACACATACACAGACAAAGCATTCAAAGCGATCAATCTATAGTCTGTATATATCTTCAGATATTACTAAGCTTCAGTGTTTATCATTCATCTACTCGTGAGGAGTTTCAAAACACTTATTTGATTATTGTGTTGTAAAATCTTAAGGTTGTGGAACCTTAAGTGTGGGTGTACAATTACAACTTGTAAGGGGAGTGAGTCCAAGAGTGAGAGGATCATCCTTCGTTTTACGAGTGTGTGATTGTGTAGTTATTTGGTTACAACTTGTAAAGAGGAGTAAGTCCTAGTGAGAGGATTACTCGAGAGTTACGAGTGTGTAATCAAGTTACAAGATAGTGAAATCCCGAGTGTTTCGGGGATGGACGTAGGTCAAGAGTTGGACCGAACCGGTATAAAGATATAACCTCTTGTGTTCATTGCTCTTCTCTCTATCTCTGTTTTAAGTGTTCTTGAGCAATTAGATCATGAAAGGAATATTACCTGACGGTGCCTCAATCAACCGACCACCTGGCTTCAACGGTGAACACTATTCAATATAGAAATCAAAGTTCAAAGTGTTTGTGTTAGCCGCGGAGTATGGTCTCTGGCAAGTAATAGAGAATGGGGACTATGTTCCCACAAGAGTAGAAGACGGAGTTAATGTTCCGAAAGCTAAAGATGAGTTCAACAAGGATGATAGATGGCAAATAACTCTTAACAGCAGAGCCATTCTGATGCTCCAGAGTGCTCTTAGTCAAAAGGAGTATTTCCGCATCTGCAATCTATCTACTGCAAAGGAGATGTGGAAAGCTTTGGAAATGGCATACGTATCAACTATAAGTAGAGATAACTCCTCAGATGAAGCAAGTGAGGCAGAAGAAGTTGCAAACATGTGCTTAATTGCTGAGGAAGAAAAGCAATGTGAAAACGATGATGAGGTATTTGATTCGAACCTACCTATGATGAAGCGCTTTACGAGTATAATGAATTACATTATGAATATAGTAAAATTGTGAAAGAACTCATTATCTCAAAGAAGAAAATCAAATTGCTAGAAAAACAAGCTAAAGATATTTCTCCATCTTGTGAAAATGTGATTTGCAAAACATGCCCTGATCTTGAAAAGAAAAACTCCTATCTTACAAAAACACTTGAGAAGTTCACTAATGGAAGTGAAAGCTCAATGTGATCTTGAAAGCTCAATGATTTACAAATGATCGATCAGGCATAGGTTAAATCCCATTTTTGACAAAAAGAAAGGGAAAAAGAAAAATGGAGGAAAATCCTACTTAAACTATTTTCAAAAAATTGTCCACTCTTCGAACCCCTTTGCTCATTGTAATTATTGTAATCGAAAGGGTCACAAGACATCATCTTGTTTTCATAAAAAGGAAAGAAGGGATAAACCCGTTGGTAATTATCAATGGCTACCAAAGGAAACTTATGTTTTGCCTAAGGCTCGAACTAACCCGGAAGGACCCAAGTATAAATGGGTACCAAAATGTCCATCTAGTGCTTTATTTGTGCAGATTAATTCTGAAAAGAATGGACCTAGACGTATAGAGAAGAATAAGAATCGAAGAGCTTCTCATGAACCGAAAATGAGATTTACATCAGTTAGGAGAATTCGTGGAGAAACCATTGCTACAACCTTATCCTCAAATCAAAAGAAGCAATGGGCACAAGCAAGAGGAGTATCTTCCACCTCAAGAACAAACTACCACGAATACCATTCAACTATCTTGAGGAAAACAAGAAAAGGAGATTCTCTCAAGTATCAAATAGAAGACACTTGAAGTCTATACCCTCGAGAGAACTTTGCGAGACACCCATGGAAAGACATATGAAGAAGATGCGGTGGGTAAGCAAAGTCGATCCTCCAAGTACTTAAGGTACAAGGTATACAATGGTAAAGCCTCCTATGCTATTATACGTAATATTAATTGAGGTTTTATATTGTGGAACCGTAGGAATGAGTATTGCAAACTATTCTGGAATTAAGCTTCCATATGTCTTAAAATCCATTGATTTTAAAAGAATTGCAATATTCAATAGTTTGACTCTTTATGCATATACAATGATTTGATAATTCCCTCTGTGAACTGCATATTTTGGAATAGTACTAACAAGCTAACCTACTCGAGTATTGTCGGGCCTCAATGAGTATGCTTAAGTGTTTTAGGCATCAATATGTGAGTATTGGTAAGATATACTTAAGTATTTGTTGGATGGATCAACTATCACATGCTGGCTCTGATATAATGGAGCGATTCCCAAGTATGAAAAAGAAGCAATGGTTGATGATGATTGTGAACATCGAAAGAAGAGTTATCTACATCAATCCATCTCAACCAAGCATGCCATTACAAAGGACAAGAGGAATTACGGCGGTGATATCTAACTCTTACCCCATCTTTGTGATTACATATTCATTTACGGGTAATGAATACTTGTCCATCATTGCATTCCAATAGCAATCAATCTTATATGTTTTTCAAAATGTTTTTGGATTGCTAAATGGACCGTAAATGAATTTGTGGATAACTTTCTGAGTTTATGTTTTTGAAGTGCACATTTCTAAAATATGTTTCAAATTTCATTCACTCTGTGAAAATGCATACATATGATTTGAAAAATATTCATGCCTTTATTGCATTCAATTGATGTTTTCAAAATTGGAAGTTAATAATGTTTCTTGAATGTCGAGATATGCTTCAAATTTGTGCTCGAGTTGAATTTTCCTACATCTCACATATTGATCTTTGGAATTCAATGTGTTACTTGAACTCTTGAGTTTAATTCGTCTTATAAGTTGGTCATCTATGAGTTTCAAGTCTATCTCCCATAAAAAGATTCAATCTGTGTGTGTTATGCCTACTGCATAAATTCTTGTTGATCAAGTTATTCCAAGCTTTATGTTCATTAGTGCATTTAATGTTGATGCATTAACTTTTAGTGGAATAACTTACTAGGATAATATTTTGAAACTCTAGTCATTTGGGCTAATGAGTATGTGCTACATTATCCATGAATCCTAGAAGTCATTCGATTACTCAAATACATCAAATTCATCTTCATTCATTTTTGAGTAACTATATTCAAATACGTGTCTTGACCATTCATATGCTTCTGAATTCAATTCTAAAAGGCATAATCATCGGTTAATAGCAAAGTCATTAAGCATAAATATTTCTATTCTATTTAGTCTTTTTGGCTAATTCATTTCCCTTATGATTTTTGCTTTTGAGATTCAATGTTCGACATGTTCTCATTCTGATACATTCTGATATGTTCTTTAACATGTTAACTTCCACCATTGTTTTTGAGAGAGCATTGATTTTAAACATACTTCAAAAATAAGTTTTCATATCTTCAAAATCTCAATTTCATAATGCATTATCATGATTCAAAAGAATATTTGAGATTTGAAACTATTTGCATGTTTCTATACTATTTTTGAAAATTCGGTCTCATCCATAGTTTATGTAAGTTTCATATCAATGACATACTTTTCCACATAAAGTGTATTTACAAATTGTCATTGAGAAATAACATTCTTGGTATCATTTAGTTGTTACCCTATTTTGATTCATTGGATTGAACTTATTTGATTGGGTAAAACTATGTTTTTGATCTTTGATTCTTATACTCTTTGCTCAAAGGGCATATGATTTAATTCTTTAAGAGCATAAGAGTTGTCTTGTCTAATCATATGTGAACTCAAGATTCATTGGGTACCAAAGAGCATATACATTTGATTTATGCAGGATGCTCTATGGTTAGAATTACAGAGTCTATCAAAGGATGATAATTGTCAAATGCATATCAACATATACATTTGATTTGTGCAGGAGCTTCTAGTTGTTGTTTTTGCGGGTTTGGTTCATTTGCAAAAGCTGATATAAAGCGATAATTCTCAAGAATGAGGTTATCATTCTCGAGAATTGCTAGATGAGGATCATTTCTGGACTTAAGTATTCTCGAGAATACAGGGTCATTCTCGAGAAATATCGGGAATTCTCTGATGCTCAAGCATGTTCGTACTTATCATTCTCGAGAATGGATCAGGCATTCCCGAGAATTATAGTAGATAGTGTGTTCTGCAGAATGGTTTATTCTTCATTTCTGAGATCATTCTCGAGAACGGCTCTCGAGAATCACGTGGAGATTCTCGAGAATCGTCGATACTGAGACCATTCCGAAGCGTGCTTAAGCGATCATTCTCGAGTATTCAATTTCGTTCTCGAGAACGATCAAGTAAAGGTCTCCTCTGCGCAAACATTATCATCGGTTCTCAAGCATGAGAAAAGAATTCCCAAGGATCACTCACTATCATCTAAAAGGTTCTCTCAATATATATTAAAGATTTGCATTCGTGGGCCGTGGTATTTTAATTGATGCTTTAGTTGTCTTGAAAAAGCATTGTTGCGGCGTAGATAAATGCCAAGGTGTATCGTTATTTAAAAGCTTCATTTTCTCGATCCTTGTCTTCATTTCTTTGGAAACTTTGCAATAGTTTCATGTGCGTCATCTATTTACGAGTCAAAGCATCATTCAAAAAAGGTGGTTCATTCAAAGAATTCCTTTACTGTGTGCGTCATTTAAATGAACAAGCATTCTATTTCAAAGAAATTGATGGTGTTGTGTGCATGAGGCTCTTTAATTGATCAAGCATCATTTTCTTTTACCATTATTCATCTTCAGATTAACATGTGTTTTATGTCTTAAAAACTCATCTTCTTTAGTTGAAGGAAACCCTTTTAAGTTTACTCATCTGCGTTCACTATGTTTTATTAGTTTTGATGATGAGTTAACATCATATTTTCCTTTCATTATCTTACCTTGAAAATATCATATAGAAAGGAATACTTTGATATCTGGTTGCACAAACAAATCTCTTTTGCAAAGAAAGTTTTATATTTGTAGCAGGAGATTTTGATATGTGCTTAACACAATACAAGGAGAATATACTAATTTAAGGAAAGATGCCTTGATGGTTGAAGCTGAGCTATAAAGGAAGAGAGTCTACCACTGCTTCATCTCAAGCCACAAGGATTCAACCAAAATGCATACAGCAAGAAAATGGACTTCATCGATCATTCATCATTTGCAGAATCTACATGAGCATTTCTAACCCTTATCTCTTTATATTCAGTATAAATTTTGCACATGTTTGATATCTCTATGTTTCAAATATGAAAGTTTCTTGAAAAGCCTCTCCAAATTGTGTTCAAACATATTTTCATGAAGAACTCATTTCTACTTGCATCATATTAAAAATCAAGTATTTTCAATCGGGGAGAGAAAATCAGTTCCTTGACTCATTTCTATCTAGTTTAATATTTGTCTCTCTAACTATATCTTCTTTTTACTTCAACTTTTTGCTAATGACAAATAAGGGGGAGAGAAATGACAAGAAAAATATGAGCATCTAATATATTTTCATATTTATACATATTTTTCTTAAAGTATTTGCCATCATCAAAAAGGGGGAGAATGTTAGTTATGATTAGTTTTGATGATGTCTTATATAGGTGCCATTATCCAAAGCAAAAAGTCTACATACTACATTTATCTTCTACTTTGATTAATCCTTATTTATTAATGTAGATATGAAGTAAAAATAGTGAAGAATGATCAAGAGTGGAGATTGAAGAAAGAAGAATTTGTTAAATATTGTGAGAATATCAATATTCAAGTCTCCATGATCATATAGAAGTTGGAACGGGTCAATTCGGAGTTAAAATGAGTGAAAAAGGGTTACAAGTTTATTCATGAATCAATTCTCGAGTATGCAATCCATTGCTGAAGCAATTCTCGAGAATGGTATTGATCAGTTGAAAATTGCAAGCAATTCTCGAGTATGGCACATCAATTCTCGAGAATGGTTCTCAAGAATGCCATTCTGATTCTCGAGAATCATCGGATTTCAGCAATTCCTCAGCAACTCTGTTTCGCGTTCAGTTTGGGCGACCTCTGGTAATTCGACGATATCTCACAAACCAGGAATCGGATTGACACGCAATCAGTGGCATATAAAACTAGACATCCAACATGTACTGTTGAAAAAATATCAAGTCCAAAGGAGTCCAGATGAGAGAGCTATGAGTTTCGTAAGTTGGAACACAAATCACCGTCACAGTCCAGACCAACCTTCGGTAATTCGAGTGTATCTCACAGACGACAAATCCAAATGAGCTGAAATCGGTGCCATTGGAAACTAGACTCAAATACCTTTCCAAAAACATCAAGAACACAGAGAACAAAGATCAATTTAAGGAGTTATGATGTTTTGAATTTCGTAGTATGTTCAGGATGTTGCAATCAACATTGATTAAGAACAGCCTACATTTATCTTATGATAACCGATGGAATTCAACAAGTTTGGGCTGATTCTTCTTGCAATAGAAAGAAAGCTTGAAGAGATTTATGAGCATGAATGCTTTGACAAATTTGCTATCTCTTCTGATTCTCGATGTGATCAATTCAATTGTCTCAAGGATTCTCCAGAATTCCAGAATGGTTGCTAATCTGTAGCTCATCACAGCAAAGCAATGCTCGAGAATGATTATTAGACTCTCGAGAATGGTTCTCGAGAATGCACCAGCAGCTCTCGAGAATGATCGAGACAGAATCACACAACTGAAGTCTCTCTGATGTGATTCTCGAGAATGCATAAGCAATTCTCGAGAATGATCGGGAATGAGGAATTCAAAAGCTTTCTGCTACATGTGATTCTCGAGAATGAGGAATCAATTCTCGAGAATAGTTCTCGAGAACGAGCAAAGGATTCTCGAGTATGAACGATTGCTTCACTTTGATGTTCTTCGAGTTATACGTTTCACGAAGTGATTCTCGAGAATTGGAAACCAATTCTCGAGAATGGTTCGGAGAATCACTTGGTGATTCTCGAGAATGATCGATATAGGTTCAAGTGCAGATTGCTATTTTGAATGATTCTCGAGTCAGACTTCACCAATTCTCGAGAATGACCAGAGAGAATGAATACCAAAGATTTGACAGCAAACATTGATCAACTGTAATTTCATTCAGATGATTTAGTTAACTGATTCTATGCTCCTATACATCATTCAATACTACCTATGATATTACTAATCATCTTCCTAAGTGTTTTTTGATTCATAATCAAAGTTTCACATTCGGACGAAGAACACCAAGAATGTCTTCATTGCTGATCTGGAAAACATGGAATATGTCTTGTTGGTTATCATTATTGATTCTAATCATATTTAACCAGTTTGCTTATGAGATTTCAGAAGATGAAAGCTTTGCTTTTCAGTTACTTCTCAAGGTTGAAATTTTGACAAGCTGGCGCACTAAGAATATCGTGAAACAGAGAATGCAGTGCCCATCTGACTAAAGCATCTCGGATCAATATTTGTTTAACTAAAGTTTGAATTTTGATGATTTATCAAGCACCAAGAGAGACTTGAAGTAAGATACAAAGCGTTGAACCCAATTAAGGCTAGCCCATAACAGCAAAAGCACGGAATCAATATTTTAAGCTATCCTTTGTCCGAGAGCACGTGAGTGACAATTGTAAAGCAGACCCAATTAAACGGACACTCGATCGTGGCTAAGCAGAAGGCACGGATGTTTGAAGACTCCCAACGGACATATTCAAACATTCAAACGGATTGATTTAAATCCTTCAACGGTCCTCCATCTTCAACCAGTATATATACTCGAAGGTTTGAATCCATCAAAGAAGGAACAGACACATACACAGACAAAGCATTCAAAGCGATCAATCTATAGTCTGTATATATCTTCAGATATTGCTAAGCTTCAGTGTTTATCATTCATCTACTCGTGAGGAGTTTCAAAACACTTATTTGATTATTGTGTTGTAAAATCTTAAGGTTGTGGAACCTTAAGTGTGGGTGTACAATTACAACTTGTAAGGGGGAGTGAGTCCAAGAGTGAGAGGATCATCCTTCGTTTACAGAGTGTGTGATTGTGTAGTTATTTGGTTACAACTTGTAAAGAGGAGTAAGTCCTAGTGAGAGGATTACTCGAGAGTTACAGAGTGTGTAATCAAGTTACAAGATAGTGAAATCCCGAGTGTTTACGGGATTTGGACGTAGGTCAAGAGTTGGACCGAACCAGTATAACCTCTTGTGTTCATTGCTCTTCTCTCTATCTCTGTTTTAAGTGTTCTTGAGCAATTAGCGAAAGAATTTCAAGATCACCTATTCACCCCCCCCTCTAGGTGATATTCCTCCTTCACTTTATATCTGTCATGTCCATAGAATTTGCAATTTGTCAGCTCAGCATCATCCTTGTAATACAACATACATCCTGCAGGGCGGCAATGAATTTTTTCACATCCAAGCCCAAGCTCTTTCACCTTTTTTTTTGCTTGGTAAAAGTCCTTCGGCAAATTATTGTCTTTGGGAACAACCTTACTCATGATCTGCATCATTTCGTTGTAATTCCTCTCACTCATATGGTGATCGGTCTTCAAGCTTAGTGTTGCTAGGGTAGCCGATAGCGATGAATATTCACTATTTTCAAAGTGGTCGCAACCTTCCCATAACGGACGTTGTGCTTCTTGAAGCATTTTATAGAACCTAGCGGCTTCCGGATGAGGATCCTCACCCATGTTTGATGGTTGAGGATGGGTGGTCTCTCTCCCATGTATGACGGTTCAACATGAGTAACGGGATCAAAATATTGGCCGATCGACGGTCCCGCGGCATCCATAACCAACCGCTCATATTGATTAAGGTTTTCTCGATGACTACGTCCCCGTAATAACCACTCGGTGTCATCGGACTTCGCCATGACATTCCCAACATTCATAATCTTTTATGAATCCCTTTTGACACAAATGAATCCCCGACCGTGTCCGCATCTCGTAAATCTTAAACACTTACATTTGGCACATGGACACCTGATCTCCCTTCTTGAATTATTTGAATTCGCCAAAGCAAATTGGACGAACTCTTCCAAACCCCGAAGAATGTTGTTGTTACTTGTCTTCTATCAGTTAGACGATTGTACATCCAACTTCTATCACGGTTGCCTTCCATACTTCCTAGCTAGTTCAGTTACTAACCTAATTAACATCTCAACATACCACAAATATATATAAGTCGCCTCTTATGCCTACCAATTGCCACTTAATCAAGAAAGTGAAAAACAAACACATGCATTGAACAAAGAACATATTCCAGCAAACAACCAGAGAATGATGATAGCACACCAAAACATGGGGACATGTGGAGGGGGCAAACAAAGAATAGAATACTAAGTATTTTGGAGTTTGTAACCTATATGGGCTAGATCAAAGAGATTACTTAACATTTAATCAAATTTATTGTATAACTTGTTAAACATATATTCAAATAAAAAATTTAAATGAAATATTTTTTAAACAAATTACTAACTCGTCATTTTTATAATAGCCTAAATCAAATAATAAATTCTACTAATTTTTATAGTACATACAAATGTGATTATTCTTCAATGTCACATCTTCCTCCTCCCACTTGACATTAATTAATTAATTGTCTTATCCCTAAATTTCATTTCTAAACACTTCACTTTTCTAGTTTCAATATAATCCTATTTAAAGATTTATGTATCAATACCAACTAATACAAAATCTTAATTTTATCACACCAAAATCAGAATTGGAATTTCTAAATTCCTAAAAAATGCTAGATAAAAATACTTCATTATTCATTATTTTCATTATTCCAGACTAAGCAAACATAATACAAAATCTTAAAGTGCTAGAATTGGAATTTCTAAATACTTCATCAATACCAACATTATAATTATATAATTATTATATTTAATATTGAATTCTATTTTATTTTTTATTACTAATTATACTAATTTTATTATAATAATAATATATAATAATAATAAATGATAAAAAAATTGAATATTTTAAAGCTCTACTTCATTTAATTTGTTATTGTTCTATTAAGATTTTTACTGTTATTTTTCTATTTTTATATTGTTATAAAGAGATTTTTGAATCACTAGAATTCATATCATATATACTTATACAAAGTAGATTTTTATATAGAAATCTATATAGAATTCTACTAAGTATATCTAAATGAGTATGAGTATATATAATAAATTATTCAATTTTTAATATAAATTCAATATTAATTAGAATTCTAATTTTAAATATAAAAAAATAGTAATATTGAATATTCATTTTAGAATGAATTTTAGAATAGTATAATTCTATTATAATTATATAATTATTATATTTAAATACAAAATCTTAATTTTATCTTAATTTCACAATTTATCTTATGTCAAAAAAAAAACGATTTAAACTCATGTAATCGATAATCTTCTACCAACATACATATTTTCATAATAAAAAGTGCTAGAATTGGAATTTCTAAATACTTCATCAATAACAACTAATACAAAATCTTAATTTTATCTTAATTTCACAATTTATCTTATGTAAAAAAAACAATTTAAACTCATGTAATCGATAATCCCATACCAACATACATATTTTCATTATTCCAACTAAGCAAACATAACATAAATATCAAATTGTAATAAAAAGAAAATATACTTCAAGCTAACCCGCAAAATCGAAAATCGAAGTGGATTTGTTTGTAACCGCAAAAAAATGAAAGGTAAAAAAAGCGCAAAAAGGGGGGGAAAAAGCGGCTTACATACCTTGCAAAAATGGGGGATCGATCGGGAGAAGGCGACGGAGGAGGGGATGACGGAGATGGGGGAGGAGGGGAAGGGGGTCGGGATGAGGGAGGGAGGCCGGAGGTGGGGAGGGGGGTCGGGTGAGGGGAGGGGGGGAGGAGGGGGTCGTGGGTTAGGGGGGAGGAGGGGGGTCGGGATGAGGAGGGAGGCCGGAGGTGGGGGGGGGGAGGAGAAGGGGGGTCGGGTGAGGGGGAGGAGGGGGGTCGGGATGAGGGGCGGCCGGAGGTGGGGAGGGGGCCGGAGGAGGGAAGGGGGCGGGGAAAATTGGGAATACGGTGCGACGGATCCACGATACGTCGCAAAAGTTTGTGACGGATCGGAGATCCGTCGCAAAAATCGTTTAAATGGCGGCCTTTTTGGCCGCCATTTTGCGACGGATGGCGATCCGTCGCAAAAGTGTATTAATGGCGGCCTTTTTGGCCGCCACTTTGCGACGGATCGCTGATCCGTCGCAAAAAGCGTAAAAATGGCGGCCTTTTTGGCCGCCATTTTGCAACGGATGATCGATCCGTCGCATGATTTTGCGACGGATCATCGATCCGTCGCAAAAACGTATAATGGCGGCCTTTTGGCCGCCACTTTGCGACGGATGGCTGATCCGTCGCACAATTTTGCGACGGATCAGAGATCCGTCGCAAAAAGCTTATAATGGCGGCCTTTTTGGCCGCCATTTTACTGCGACGGATTTACTTTTCCGTCGCAATATCCGTAGCTATTGCGACGGAAATTTTATTCCGTTTTTTTTTTTTTTTTTTTTTTTGCTACGGATTTAGAAATCCGTAGCAAAATCCGACACCATTGCTACGGAAAATTTTCCGTAGCAAATTCCGTAGCTATTTCCTATTTTTCTAGTAGTGAAAAAAGATGACTAATTTAAGGTTTCTAAAGTTCTATTTACCTGGCCATAAAATTTAGTGTCTTGTACATCTACCTTTAGGGCTTGTTTCATTTTCCAATCCATTAAGGCATATTCCGTTCGAATCAAAGTCTCAACCATTTTCATTTTGTGCTGAGAAGCTAGTTGCACCTCACAAGCGAGGGATCCTCAAAGAACTATGGCTTGGAGTGCGGGTATAAAATACAAATAAGAGTTAATTTGATTACTTTTACAATTAATCTAAATTTGTTTGCTGATTAATATTTGTCATTTTCTTTGTTGTAGTACTCGAAGTTATTATTGTTGCATCTTTCTATGGATCAAAATCTTGAAAGGATATTTTATGGTGTGCAAATTTATGCCAACCTCATCCATGCCATTTATCTCTTACAAGATAGAAATATGTGGAACTCGAGTATTGCAAGAACCTGAAGAGTTTGACATTTTTAGTGTCCATCAAAATCTCTCTCATACCTACGTCCCTCGGGTTGCTATAGTCTCAAGGAAGTTTCAATTTCATCACATGAAATAGAGGAAACAAGTGTTGAGACATTGGAAATTTCAATTGGGTGTATGGAGAATCTCTTGATGCTCTCCTTCAATGGAAAGAGATTCTCTCATAAGCTTTCATCCCTCCTCATTCCATCGAGACCGTTGATTGGGAAGATGAAAGAAAAATTGTAGTAGTATTGTAACATTTCAGATTGATTGGATGGATATGATTAAAAGATTATGAGGGATAATGAGAATATGATGATGAAAGAAACCTGAGCCTAATATTAAAGAATCTTCCAATTAATGAGATTTGCTTCTTGAGATCACTTCAACAGCTTCATCTTTATGATTGTGGAGGAATAATTGACAAATCAAAGCTTCACACCTTATTTGATGCTTTTGGTATCTTTAGAATCAATTTGTTTGAAAGGGACAAGCAAATTAACTGAACTTCCTAACAATATCAAGCATATCTCCAGGCTACGATCTCTTGAAGTAAGTGATTACAAGGACCTTCAATCTTTACCAGAGATGTCACTATCCATAAAAACTGTCAGAGCTATTGATTCCATGTCACTGGAGACTGTACCCATTTCAATAACTAGTGCACCACAACTAAGGTTCCTATGTCTGCAAACTTGCTTGAAATTGGAGAACCACTCTTTATCTCGTGTTATGGAATGGGCTTATTTCTCATTGAAGTAATTAGCACACACAAAAGAAACAGGTTCTGTTTGTTACCCAGGAAGTAAAGCTCCAGAGTGGTTTACATTTAGTCATGAAACAAAGGCTTCCAACTATATAACATTGAACTTCCTCCTTCCATGAGACCTAGTTTGCTTCATTTTCTGCTCTGTTCTTTCTCATGTCTCTGACGATTATTACTTGCAATGCCAGCTTTATTATGATGGTAAGCAGTGCGAATGCTTTGAATTTGATATGACTCTGACAAATTTGGATTCACATCATGTTGTTCTATGGTGTGATCCTTACCCAATTACAAACTTCATTGAAATAATGGACGATAAAAACCCAAATTACATGCCAAGTGTGTCATTTGAATTCTCAACCCTTTCATGGGGTGTTGATGGTGAGATTAAAGCTTGTGTAGTATGCCCAATATGTTCCTCAGAATACAAAGAGTTCCTTCAAGAAAAGGAATTGAAGTTGGAGTCAGTTACAGGGAAAAAGAGGCATCAGAATATTGATGAAGAGCAACAACAACCCACTTCCACAAAGAAATGAAAGAAGTCTTCAATGCTGAGTTCCATGTCCAAGACAACTCATGATCTTGATAAGCTGATATTTTCACTCTCACAATTGAATTTGGAATGCATGAAGGACATCATTCGTCAGATGTAAATTATGTATGATTCCTTTTCTTGATTGTATATGCCTTTCTCGTTAAAATTTCTTCTAGTAAGCAACTATCTTTATCTGGTTTATTTTCCAAATTAAATGTCTGTTCTGTTTTTAAGTAAAAAGCTATTATTACCTCGTAATGTATTATGTTGATATGTATGCTTGAATCGCCTTATTTCCTAACTTAAGCTTTGATTTATTGTTGGCTTATTGCAGTGAGCAGGTTTCTTCTCAGGCTAACATCGTTGGCATTTTCCTTGATGCAGTGTATAGCAAATAAGCAATATGCAGTTGAGTAGGATTAAGGCATAACAGGAAACTTGGTGAGTGGCCTCACTTTGTTGTATAACATATTTAGTCATCACAAACCATTTGAGAAATAATCAAACAAAACTTAGATTGTGGCTCAGAATAGCTTCTCTTTTCATAGTTCTCTATTTTAATAACTCCTTTTCACAAGTCCTTCTTTGTATGTTAGGAAATCAAGAAATATATTAGAATCCCTATAAATCAGGGATTAGGGAATAATCTTCCTTAACAGCTATTAAGAGCCATTATGATTGAGGCTCTCTTCTCTTGTATATATATGAACTTCTATACATGAATAAATTTAGATATTGAGATTATTTGCTTACATGGTATCGAGCTATATGGACCGTTCTTGGCCAATTTGAGCATTTTCCAGTGACCGTTTATTCTTGTAGCGTGAACGATAACGGTGGCGATCGGACTTAGGTTTTCTAATTCTTCAATTTTTTCCCACTACATCGTCCAACACGGTGCGCACGGTGAGAGAGAGAGAGTACGAGATAGGGTACTGTAAGTGGTGGTCTACGGCTACACGTGCCCCATCGCTAGGGGTGAGCAAATCAAACCGAAAACTGAAAACCGAACCGAACCGAAGGCTATTCGGTTTTTTGGTTTCGGTCTATTCGGTTTTCGGTTTTTTTTTTTCGGTTTTTAAAATAGGTGTATTTTGGTTTTAGGTTCGGTTGTCATAAAATTAATTTGGTTTTAACCGAATAACCGAAATATGGAGGTTATTATTTTTTGATAAAAAATATGGATGTTGTGTGTTAACCCATCAGGCAAGATATGGAGGCCCAACCCAACAAAACCAACTGCCCTAAGTCACTTTCAGTCACTACCCTTTCACTTTCACACACAAAACCCTACTGCTCTAAGTTGCCGACACTCTCGCTCTCGCCTCACACTCAGTCTCTCATACTCGGCGATCTTAACCACAACGGCTTCGAACCTCCAAGAACACCGAGAGATCAACGATCTCTTAGTTGAAGGACCTTGGCACCTATCGCTACGCGACTTGATGAACTCAAGAGCTGATTGATCGCTCTCACTTGGAGATCCTCAACGATCTCGAGGCTTTCCAGTTACATCTCTGCAAGTCAAACATCAGAACGCCTCCTGTCGTCGAGAAAGAGAGATCCAATTGTCAAAATCTCAGATCCACTGACAGCGTCGTCTCTCCTGTCACCTTTTTACTCTTAGTTTGATTATGTAGTGTTTCCCTAGTTAGATCTGAACTGGAACTGGTAGATCTGAACTGACAGCGTCGTCTCTCCTGGTTGTTGAATTGGAACTGGTAGATCTGAACTGTAGTTAGTTTAACACTTTACTCTTTGGCCATAGTTAAGCACTTGCTTAAATATTTTCGTACTACCTGAAGTCTTAAGCCTAAATGGAAATTGTGATGATTTATTATCTCCCAATTTGTACTGTTCTTGAAACAATTTGACATTTGGCCGACAAGTTGGACTAATTAATCGGTAGAGTGATGAAGTTGCACGTACTCTCTTGACCTTTGGCCGACAAGTTGGACTAATTAATTTCAAATATAATCGGTGATTGATTAAGAAAAAAAAATTGAATGATTAAAGAGGAAGAAAACGAGTAAGTAGATAGGGGTGTTGATATTTAATATGCATGTGGGATCCATTTTTTTTATATATACTTTACTCAAATTTTAACAATGATTTATGATAGGCATTTATTCGGAAGATGCAAGTTCTGATACAATTTGATAGGAACCATATTTGTTTATTCGTTCTCTTTTGCATGTGGGGCACTTTCATTCATAATTTCACTTTGTCTTCTTCAAATTTTTTCTTCATATAGGAACCATATTTGTTTACGATTATTGTTCATATTTGACTTTTTCAATATGCACAAAATGACACCATCGATTAACGTACTTGTCAAAAAGTATTGACTTGAGAAACTTTGATAGTTCTTTTTTTCAGCAGGTTAAGTAACCAAATGTCATTTCTTTGCTCATCAGGTACACATCTTGCTGATTTACATACCCTTTATTTCTAATATAATCTTTAAGAATGATTTATGTTAGGCTTATATTTTGAAGATGCAAGTTATGATCTGGCCTACAAAACTCATCCACTCCGTGTGCATTTTGAAGATGCGGATCAGTTGACTTCAAGAACAACATTTTCTTTTTATTTGATTTATTCTTGTTTTAATTTGTGTTGCTCTCAATATCTTTCTTCTTTTGGATCATTTTATACGGCTCAGGATCGATGAGTTCTTTGCAGTTGTTTGAGTTTATGATGTAGTTAGAACTTAGATTTTGTGATATTGCTGCTATGTTTTGTATAATATTGTTCACTTTGTTCTGCCATTGAATTTCTGGGACAAAGTCAAAGGCAAGAATTTTGTCATTGCGTTCTGGTTTGTGCTGCTCCATGTTTTGTATAAAATTATAGACTTATTTTTGCCATATTTTGTATTTCGTTGTATACTAGCTGCTCATGTAATGTATAACATAGACAGGTTGCACTCAATATTGTAGATTGATTCCAGCAAAAAATAATAATAATAATCAGAATTCACACAGACAATTTGAGCCTAAAAAAAAATCACCCAAACAAGAAAGCCCACAATAAGGCCCAATTTAAGCCCAAAAACCGAAATATTTTGCTTAATTAACCGAAATATTTTGGTTAATTCGGTTCGGTTTTTATGACACTTCGGTTTCGGTTCAGTGTTGAAAATGCATGTATTTTGGTTTTTCAGTTTTAACCGAACATCGAACTGAAAAACTGAATGCTCACCCCTACCCATCGCTGGTTTCTCCTCCCACCGATCGGTGTTTCACCAATGGTCCAGTCTTGTTTTGCCTCAGTTTCACTTTTTGCCACGCGCCGCACATGGCGTCACTTTCAAGCAAGATTTTGGCGGTTTCTTCCCTTTTCCGGCGTTGAATTGCCTTTTTTCGGCCTTTCCTTGTTGTCTCGTGGTGTGGGTCTTTCTTGTTGAGCGAGTCACAAAGGTACTTGTGACGTTTCCTTGTTGTTTCGTCGATAGTGTGGTATGGCTGGTGGAGGTTGCCTTCTTTTTGGGCAGTTCTTCAACTCTGATCTGCCTAGGTGGTCTTTTAGGTTCTTTGTGGCTGTTTGGTTACCCTACTTAGTCTGGTTTATTGCTCGTGCTTCTTCACGTTTCGCCAGAATGTTACCCCGTTTGCATCTGCATCGACTTCTTGTTGTATATATGATGTTTCAACGTGACTGGATCTACTTGTTCGTCTTTGTTCCGGTGTTGTTTCAGTGAGTTTTCTAATCAATTTGCTTCGGGTTAGGTGGTTATTTGCTTTTTGGTTGTGGAAGTGTTATTTGGTCACTGAGGTAACTGTTGCTTCTATTTGGTCACTAATGTGACGTTTGCTATCATTCGGTTGCTGCTCTTATTTTCTAGCTTTGCTTGGTTCTCTGACATCAAGCCTTCATTCCTGGTGTGTGTAGGCTAGTTCTTTGCTTCAAAGGTTGCGTTGTGAGACTGGGTTCAGTTGTTTCTACTATTTCAGCATAGTCGGCATTTTGTTTCGTGCATGTTCACTTGTTTCTAGTGGCTGGGTTCTTCGTTTGTTATGATTTCCAGCACGTTCGTGAAATGCTCTTTTGTCTTGAATGCCGTCCTTGAGGTTGGGTAATTTCATTGGCATCTGCTGTGCTTTGCGTCCTCTGGTGAGGAGTTTGGTGGTCCTTTTGTGACCCGTTCGTTGCTTTGCCTCCGATGAGGTGTTTGTCTCAAGTGAGACGTTTGGTGTATCATTTGGTCCTTGGGGAGACCGTTTGGTATTTGTCTCTAGTAAGATATTTGGAGTATTATTTGGTCCCTTGTGTGACCATTTGTTGTTGGTCCCTTGTGAGACCATTTATTATGACTTTTACTCCGGTTTAGTACCTTTTGTTGGTTGAGCGCTTGGTGAAGCTGTTAGATTGTAACTTTTGAATGTCATTGGTGTGATATTTGGTTGAATTATTCTTGGCTATGCCCGGACTTGCTGCTTGGTCCAATATCTCATGAAGAAAAAAGTTATTGGTGATTAGTTTCTGCTCACATTCACACTGCTTTCAGCTTGAGGGGGAGTGTGTGAAAATTGGGTGAAGAGGTTCTTAGGAAGAAAATTATTTTGTTTGGATTTATTTATATTATGTTTTCTTGTAACAAGTTGAGCATGATTAACATCTAAGCTCCAACTTGATGAGGAGTGTTAGGAAATCAAGAAATATATTAGAATTCCTATAAATAAGGGATTATGGAATAATCTTCATTAACAGCTATTAAGAGCCATATGATTGAGGCTCTCTTGTCTTGTATATATATGAACTTCTGTACATGAATAAATTTAGATATTGAGATTATTTGCTTACAATATGATTTATCATATTTACTACACAACTTAATCTCTGCTTAAGATGTTGATTTCCATAAATGCCCTTATTGCTTTGTTCATTAGTTTACTACACAATAATACTCTTGTATTTATAAAACTAATAAGTTGGTTCAGTATAGTAGTTTTATGAACTCTGTTTGGTATGATCAAATGTGGTGTGGGGTGTTGATTATGCAGTTGCGAAAAATTTGAAATCGTTTCCTTTTTACTTACTGTTTCATTTTAGACAGATGTTTCTCAAAATAACAGTTGTAAATGTTAGTGATGGCCCCCACACCCACACTCATGAATTTCCTTTGGAGTCCTTGAAATGAACAATTTGTTCTGACAATTGTATTTGAATTTTCCAGGTGAAATTTCTTATCCCTTACCATATATGTAAACTGTCATGGAGGAAGGACAAATGGGCCGAACAACAGAAGACCCAACGACTACAATAATAATGGATGAGCAAGGATCCATTAGGAGAAGCAAAAGGCCCAAAAGAAGAACCTGGAAGCTTAGGGAAATAGATGAGTGAGATCTATAAATAAGGGGCGAATATAGTTAGGAGGGTGTGAAGAATTTGTAACATCTGTCTATTCCCTCTGTCAGTGGTCCCCCCTCTCTTCTCTCTCTATTATGTTATATTTCCCACTCTATTTCTGGTTGTTAACTTTCTGCAGTATTTCTCAATATTCGTTTTGCATTACTTCCACACATGTAATAGTAGAATGAACTTCAGTAATTGATTGCAATATATATCAGAAGTTTTACCTTCTGCATTGATATTATAGTATGATCATAACATACTGGTGCTTTCATTGAGTTTTTTTTTCCACATGGCTGAAAATACTCGACTAAAAGAGATACAAACTGAACAAAAGAAATATGGCGAATTCATGTAGGAAGCTAACCATCGATTTACCCGTCTAGGTGATTTCATGGATGATGCTACCCATCGCTTTACTCGTCTGGAGAGTTTTATGGAGGCCGTCATGCTCAAGCTGGATACCCTGGATAAATGAGCCGAGGGTTCTGGCTCTGGTTCGAAGCAGGATTCCTTGCTCTTAGGAGCCATTCCTAACCCCTCCACTCAATATTTTTCATCGGTGAATCGCCAGGTTAAACTGGATTTTCCTCGTTTCGATGGGTCTGACGCACTTCAGTGGATATTCAAAGCGGAGCAATACTTCAAGTACTTTGACGTACCGGAATCCCAACGGATAGTCATTGCTTCGGTACACCTCGACGGCGACGTCTTGCCTTGGTTTCAGATGTTAGAGAAAACTGGCCGCATTCCCCACTGGTCTGCTCTGCTTCAAGCGATTGAAGCTCAATACGGACCCTCTCAGTTTGATTGCGCCCGCTCTCAGTTATTTAAACTCGTTCAACAGGACAAACTCGAGGCTTATAACAGTCAGTTCATGACCTTAGCAAATCGCACGACGGACCTTCCGAGGCGCTTCGCTGATTGCTATATCGGTGGTTTGAAACCAGAGCTACGCTGTGATATTTTGGTACAGAAACCATTAACAGTCCTACAAGCAATGACACTCGCCAAACTGTTCGCTGAAGCCTCTGCATGGAGCAGACCCATTAAGGGTCAGGGGTTTAACAATTATAGTTATCAAAGTGCTGCAAGCAAAGGACCATCGACTTTTTTCCCGACTACAATCGGAACATCTTCCACAACCAGTGGCGGGGGCAAAACCAACTTACCCCCCTTATTACCCATACCGACAAAATTACCCCTTAAACGAATGACGCCAGCAGAAATGCAGATTCGTCGTGAAAAGGGATTATGCTACACATGTGACGAGAAGTTTTCTCCGACACACCGCTGCGCGAGGCGTCAACTCATGATGATGATTGAGGAGGACGAACCCGAGGACGTTGTCGAACCTGAGGTCGAAGACGTTCCGATAGATGGTACCCTACATCATTTATCTTTACCAGCCTCAAAGGGTACTCATGAAGCCGCTACAATTCGATTCACCGGAAAAATTCAGGGCACCGAGATTCAAATATTGTTGGATGGGGGGAGTTCAGATAACTTCATTCACCCTCGCATTGTTCAACACCTCAGTCTACCGGTGGAATATACCAAGGAAGTGCGTATACTGGGCGGAATAGGCCAAATAATGCGTACCAACCAACAAGTCTCCAACGTCCCTGTTTAGGTATGTGGCTATACTCTGTTTCTGACAATGTTAGTGTAACCCGTTGCAGCCGTAGACATGGTCATCGGCACTGGATGGTTGGAGACCTTGGGGCCACACGTCGCAGATCATAGCACATCAACCATCAAATTTCTTAAGGATGGCCAGTGGGTAACCCTTAAAGGTTTTTGGGGAAGTACCATATCTCATGCTCAATACCATCATTTGGTACGGATTACTCACACTGCTTCATGGGCTGAACTTTTTTTTGTTGGAACGTGTCATTGAACAATCTGCGACTACGTCACCTGAATCCATACCTGACGACTTGCGTCAATTACTTCACACATTCTCCTCTGTTTCTGAGTTGCCACACGGACTACCACCACCACGACAACACGAGCATGCTATTGATTTAGTGCCCAATTCTGCTCCAGTCAAAGTCAGACCATACAGGTACCCAGTGAGTCAAAAAAATGAGATTGAACACATTGTCAATGAATTCCTTGAGGAAGGGCTGATTCAACAGAGCACCAGTCCCTTTTCGGCTCCGGTCATTTTAGTAAAGAAAAAGATGGCACGTGGAGGTTTTGTGTTGATTATAGGGCCCTTAATGCGATCACCATAAAAGATGCTTTTCCGATGCCCACAGTGGATGAACTTCTTGACGAGTTGCACGGGTCAATGTTTTATTCAAAGCTTGATCTTCGATCTGGATATCATCAAGTGTTGATGAAAGCTCAGGACAGGGAGAAAACGGCCTTCAGAACGCACCATGGTTTATACGAGTGGTTTGTCATGCCGTTTGGCCTCACAAATGCGCCAGCCACCTTCCAATCAGTGATGAATTCCATTTTCCGTCCTTTTCTCCGCAAATTTGTGCTCATTTTTTTCGACGACATCTTGGTTTATAGCAATAACTGGGCAGATCACCTAGAGCATGTCCGACTTACAGACCTTGCGGGACCAACGTTTATTTGCCAAATGGTCCAAATGTTCTTTTGGCCAACGCAGGATCGAGTACCTGGGCCATATTGTCTCTGCTCAGGGAGTTGAGATGGACGATAGGAAGATTGAAGCTATTAAGCTTTGGCCCAGTCCGCAGAATGTGACTCAACTTAAAGGTTTTCTTGGGCTTAGTGGATACTACAGAAGATTCATTCAAAGCTACGCTCATATCGCAGGACCACTGACCCAATTGTTGGCCAAGGACGCATTTACCTGGTCGGCCTCCGCTCAACAGGCATTTGAGGCGCTGAAATCTGCCATTACGCGAGCTCCAGTTCTCACACTGCCAGATTTCTCACAACCTTTCATCCTTGAGACATATGTGTCGGGTATTGGCATCGGCGCTGTATTAAGTCAAGCCGGACATCCAATTGCATTTTTTCAAAGAAATTATCCCTCCGTATGCAAGCCCAATCTATTTATGTGCAAGAGTTAACTACTATTACTGAATCAGTTGCCAAATTCCGTCATTATCTGTTCGGGAATTTCTTTGTAATCCGTACTGATCATTCTAGCCTTAAACATTTAGGCGATCAGGTAATTCAAACCCCTGAACAAGAAGCTTGTTTGCCTAAATTGCTTGGGTATCGCTTCTCCATTGAATACAAGCCGGGACGCCTCAATCAAGCTGCAGATGCCCTTTCACGAGTATTTCACATGGCAATTTCCTCCATTCAGTCTTCTTTTATGGATTCGGTATACGAGAAGGTGCGTTCATCGGACTTTATCCAAAACATCAAACAAAGAACTCGCCACAGAACCTTCCGGCAATGAAGGATTATCAGATTATTCATCAAGACCTTTACTGGAAAAAAAGATTAGTTATCCCTCACAACGATTCAGAACTCATAGCTTTGATACTAGCTGAATTTCATTCATCAAGGATTGGTGGTCATGCTGGTTTTTTAAGGACATTCTATCGAATTGCTCATCTGTTTTATTGGCTTTGTATGCGGTCTGATATAAAGAATTATATTCAACATTGTCGTGTATGTCAACAAGCTAAAATTTCTCAGTTACATCCTGCTGGTCTACTTGAACCATTACCAATTCCTACTCAGATTTGGACAGATATATCCATGGACTTTATTGTTGGGCTTCCCCCTGTGAATGGTTATTCTGTGATCTTTGTAGTAGTTGACCGACTATCCAAATATGGTCATTTCATTCCACTATCTGCTAAATTTTCAAGTCAGAAGGTCGTAGAGGTATTCGTCCAGCATATAGTGAAGTTACATGGTGTTCCTAATACCATAGTGTCTGACCGCGATAAGGCTTTTACTAGTAATTTCTGGCGTCATTTGATGAGACTACAAGGTTCCACATTATGTTTTACATCAGCTTATCATCCTCAATCAGACGGGCAAACTGAGGCTCTTAATAAATGTCTGGAAACATATCTTCGCTGCTTTGTTTTTGATCAGCCCAGACTGTGGTTCCAATTTCTTCCATGGGCAGAGTATTGGTATAATACTTCCTTCCAAACCTCTATTGGAATGGTGCCATTTAAAATTGTTTATGGTCGCGATCCTCCTCCGGTTTTAAGACATGCGTCTTTGACTGATACCCCATTTGATGTTCACAAACAATTATCCCTACGTGATGAAGTATTGGCCACCTTAAAAGCCAATATCTTACGAGCTCAACTAAGAATGAAGCATTACGCTGACAAAAAACGGACTGAGGTGGAGTTCCAAGTGGGTGATTTTGTTTGGGTCAAATTGCAGCCATATAGGCAACATTCTGTCGAGTTGCGAAAATATCACAAGCTTGCCTTACGATACTTTGGTCCTTTCAAAGTCATGGAGCGTATTGGTAGAGTTGCTTATCGAGTGGAATTACCATCTCATGCTAAAATTCACTCTGTTTTTCATGTGTCCTTGTTAAAAAAAATTGTGGGATCTGAGTCTCCAAACCCAGTAATTCCATTGCCGTTATTGTCAGTCCCTGAAGGTCCTATTCTTATCCCATCTAAGGTTCTGAGGTCCAGACTCGTTCAAGATGGAGATAAATGGCAGAAACAATATCTGGTTCAATGGGAGGGGTCTGTATTGTCTACCTGGGAACATGCAGATGCTTTGACCACGGGCTATCCAGATTTGGACCTTGAGGACAAGGTCACACTTGATGGGGAGGGTAATGTCATGGAGGAAGGACAAATGGGCCGAACAACAGAAGACCCAACGACTACAATAATAATGGATGAGCAAGGATCCATTAGGAGAAGCAAAAGGCCCAAAAGAAGAACCTGGAAGCTTAGGGAAATAGATGAGTGCGATCTATAAATAAGGGGCGAATATAGTTAGGAGGGTGTGAAGAATTTGTAACATCTGTCTATTCCCTCGTCGGTGGTCCCCCTCTCTTCTCTCTCTATTCTGTTATATTTCCCACTCTATTTATGGTTGTTAACTTTCATAAGTATTTCTCAATATTCGTTTTGCATTACTTCCACACATGTAATAGCGAATGAACTTCGATAATTGATTGCAATATATATCGAAGTTTTACCTTCGCATTGATATTATAGTGTGATCATAACATAAACACAAAGAAAAAAAGCAAATTGTTGTATATTTTCATTATCTGCTTCATGAAATGGGATTAAACTTTGACAGCTCAAACAAACAGCATTAGAGGTACTATTTGTTACCTATCAAGCAAAGTACTAAAGTGATGAATATATGACTTTGAGCGATTAACTTCTTGTTGCCTTTTCTCCCTTGCTTTGAAAACGGTAAGTATATTTAGAATTACTTCTTCTTTAACACTATGAAATAATTGGAAAGTATATCCTATGAAGAAGAAAGCAAAGAAAACAATATTATCTTTGAAAACTGTTCAACATTTGCAAAGATTATTGCTATTTTTATATTACTATTGACAATAATACTGAAAATCTCTTTGAAGAGAATAAATAAATTACTTCTTACCCGACTTAAGAAACTTATGTTTGGAAAAAGATATCATGAAGATGCTAATAAGCAAAAGCTTGCTTTATTAAATTCAAAGAAATAGTTTGTTCATTACAGTAAACCGTGTGATTTGTCATATTAAATTAAATAGTTCGTGACGAAGTTGCGTAGCAATTTGACAACAGTTCCCTCATTAAAAAAAAAAGGACATGTTTGGGATTATTTTTAAATTTTATTTATATATAAAATAAAAACAGCAATAATCCTTACAAATGTTGAAGAGTTTTCAGGTTAAGACTTATATGAGATATTTAAATATGTGGTTATTAAAAAAAAAATCATTCTTACAAAACAATGGCAATTGCTCAAAGACATTCATATTTCTAATAAATAATCACTTTCCATTCTAAATGAAAATACTAGTACTAGTTAAAAGGTTTACTTTTAACCTAAATATAAGAACTAAATTCACTTCATTTAAATAAACTAACCATGTTGGTTGCACACATAAATTTCGTATGAGAATAATTGTGGGAAGGAAGAATAATAGTTTCAGAGAAGTAACAGTAGTGGATTGAATTTTGATAACTTTTTCTTTGAATTTAATGTCGGAGGCAATATGTCAGGAAAAATAATAGTTTTTCAGATTAAAATTTTTAATCTCTTATTTAATGTATGCACCATATGGATTTAAATAAGGGTAAGACGGGACACCTCTTTACTCATTATAATTATTTGTAGGGTTAAATACTAATTTTGCCATAGAAATATTGGTAAGGGGGCACTCAGCATCCGGAAGTTTTTTTTTTTTTTTGGTATCATTTTTGCCCATTTAAAAACATAGTAATCTTGCCGATCGGTTGATCTTGACCGTTGGATCGTTTTTCTCTTTGTAAACTTCTATAGCAAATTTGCTCCTAAAAAAAACTTTCGGGGCAAATTTGCTTCTAAAAAAAAATTCTGAGACATATTTGCTCCTTTTTGTAAACTTCCGGGACAAAAATGATACAAAAAAAACTTACAAGTGCTGTGTACCCCCTTACCAATACTTCCATGATAAAAATAGTATTTAACCCTTATTTGTAATTGTTGGTTTATGACTGGTCACCCTTGCTAGATTAGTCTAAGTCCATGCCATGGGGCATTTGAGTCTCTCTCCTCTAGAACGCAAGTGTGTGTGCTCTCTCTTTTTTTTTCATTTTCGTGTATTTGTTATGCATTTATAACCTTGTCCGACTATGATCCGGTTTAGTGTGGGAATCGCAATAGTAGATTGCATTCCAGGTACGCCCGCGATAATCTCACAGTAATGAAGAACTAGGGCTATTAAACACATAAAAGCTACCAATAATCATTCATAAATGCCGTACATACTACAAGATTTATCTTAGGCAAAATTATTGGGGGTATAAAACTAATGGAAAAATGAAATTTAAAAATAAAAGAACTTTGAAATTGAAAAATTATAAATTAGGTTTGTTTACCAAGAATTGATAAAGTATAAGACTGAATAAGCAATTCACAACTCATTTTATAAGAAATACCTAATTTATAATTTTGCATTTTGGAATCTCCATTTTTATGTCATTCTCCCTGTAAAAATCAATAACAAGACGTTCTAAATTCTAATAGTAAAAGATGTAGAGGATGAAAACTGACCATTCTACATAGGAAAAGTTGATGGCAAGAATAGTGGTGCACTAAATTAGCATACTACCCACTGGCCCAAATCAAGGTCAGATGCAAAAGCATTGCTTCCTGGAAGCTTCGGATATGTAGACTATCTATGTAGACTAACTATTAAAATAATGACCCCACTATCAGGTGGGGAAGTTGGAGGAAGTCAGACAATACCATTCTAAACCAAACAAAACTCTCCACTGTGAGAGAACAATTACCTTCCCTCTCCCCCTGTGAGAGAACCCTTCCCCTCCATCTCTGTGAGCAACCCTCCTCTCCCCTGTGAAAGAACTGTTCTTCACCCACCACTCCACCTTTGACGTATGCCCCACTACCATCGCATCGCGGATCTCTATGAACCCAACTCCAATGAACGCTACTAAGACCGGTGGTGGTGGCAATCGTAATAAAGAAGTGCTACTAGATCTTAGTTCCTCTACCAACAGCCAAAAGGGATGTGCACTTGTAGGCTGGCTTGAAACTGACAAAAACCTCAATAGAGGTATTGTGATTTCCATGATTAGGAAAGGATGGGGACTGGACAAAGATATGGAAATTCATGAAATGACTGAGAAAAACACATTCCTATTCCGATTTGATAAACTAGCTGATTACAATAGAGTACTTAAAGGCCGCCCGTAATCGATACAGGGGGCCTTGCTGAACATCCAACATTGGGATGATTTTATGATCTTTGGTGAAGTAGAGTTTGATAGGTGTCCTTTCTAGATACAATTCCATGGACTGCCACATGGAGCTTTTGATGGCGAGAATGCCATAAAACTGAGCAAGACCGTGGGACGTCCAGTGTTGTACGAAGCTCTAAGGTTACATGATAGGTTATCTTGAACTTTCATCAGAACCCGTACCCTAGTGAATATACAGGAGCCTCTTGTTACAGTTCTTTTGGGTCCCCCGTCCTCATAGAAAACCGGTATGGGTTACAGTCCGCTATGAACGCCTCCAAAATTACTGCTACGACTGTGGAAGGATCGGACATGATGCAAAGAATTGTAAATTCCAACATTGTGGCATGAGAGATGAGGTAGAAGATGTCGGATGGGGAAATGGAGTGGGCACGACTCATGTCAGAACCATGGAAGAATCAGTGGTGGCGTACGACAAGACTTTGGATAAGGCACAATTGCTTACCAGAAAATCTATGCCGACTGACGAAACAGACCCCCACCGAAAGAAGATTGACGGCAGTAATGTTACTGGGAGTACCAAGGATCAGGGCGAAATTTTCGCCACCCATTTATTCAGAAAAGACGAAATGGCAACAGTAAGCGGAGCATCGATTCTGATTCGCACATGCATAACCAACGTGGCATAATAATTACGGAAATACCAATTTCAAATGATCCCAGTCTTAATGATCTGAGAACCACACTAGCCTCTCTGCTCGCCCAAAAATCAGTAATGAATGGGGTCGGTGAAAGTGGTGCTCCTGGAAACCCAGACGATCAAGCTGGAAAATCTGCCAGCCAGTCATTATAGCGAGTTTACTTTGCTAACGGTAATGAGGCCCAATTTATCAGTAATCGAGAGTATATTTAGAGTGGCATCAAAATCACGGAAATTCCTTCTAATCAAGATCTGGTTTTTGAGACCCCACAATCCATGCATGTGTCAGTGCCTATTCATAATATAGAAGCAGATGGGGTCACGACATTCAAATGTAAGGAACCATTAACTCCAGAAATTCTGGTCCAAATCAGTCCTGAGTATACTCCATAGACCAGCCCCCCTCATTATACGGTTGAATCACCGACACCTGAATTGGAAACCACAACTGCAATCATTCCATTCTCTGTTTAATCTCTAATCTCAGTGGTTACAACAGGGATACATCAAATTAACCTCAAGCGCCATCTTGAGATCCTTGATGAAGACCAGAACCCCAATCCTTCTAAGAAGAGACTAACGTACCATAATCTAGAGTACATCAATACACTAAAAGACACTCCCAAATATACCTCTGATGGGGCCCAACATGTAAAGCTTAGAAGTGTAGAAAAAGCCATACGTGGCAAATTAACCAAACACAAGGCCAAGGTAATTAAGTCAATTCAGTTTACTGACCAAGGTTCTCCTTCACCACTGGACCCTCTGACTAGTATCGCCAGTAAGAACGGTCCTCAAGAAACTATTTCCCAAACCGCCGTTGGCTGCCACCAAACAGCCATCGGTTTGCCATGAGTCTGCTCACGTGGAACTGTCAGGGGTTAAGGGTTCCCCTGGCAGTCAAACATCTAAAGGGGATATGCAATAAACAAAAACCCCATATTGTCTTCATGATGGAGACAAAGAAGAAACGAAGATATGTCAGTAAAATCAAGAAGAGATGTGGTTTTGACGAAGAATGGATTATTGATCCTTTGGGGGCAAAGTGGTGGTCTTGCTTTATTTTGGGACAAAGACACAACAGTGAACATTATCTCCTCATCTCATAATGTCATTCATACATCTGTATTTAATGCTTCGACCGAGATGCCGCAGTATATCGCCTTTGTCTATGGCCCCCCAACAGAAAATGAAAGGCTTGTTGTTTATGAAAGCATTATCCATTTTGCTAAATGCAGAACAGAGAGTTGGTTGTGTCTAGGGGATTTTAATGACATCACGTCTCATCAGGAAAAGTAGGGAGGCAATCCTAGAGCCATCAGAATGATTCTTAATTTTCAGAAATTTATTGTTGACTGCTCCCTTATTGATCTGGGTTTTAATGGTTCGTGGTTTACTTGGTGCAATCGTCGACAAGAGGAGGCTACTATTCGAGAATGAATCGATCAAGTCATGGGAAATGAATCATTTTGTCATAATTTTCCTTATGCTCAAGTTTTTCATATCGACCCGCTAGGGTCGGATCATCATCTTCTCTTTGTTAAACTGATTTATGTCTCTTCTAATAAAAAGAAACCTTTTAGGTTTGAGGATTATTGGATTGCTCACACTGACTTCATGCAGGTGGTTCACAAAAGTCGGAAAGTGGAGGCTCATCAAGAAGGAGATACCACCCTTTGGTTTGCTCATAAATTGAATAACTGCAGAAAACTTTTAATAAACTGGAGCAAAATAAATTTCCCTAACCGGAAAAAATGGTTGAAATTCTGAAAACCAACTTGAGTTTCATTCAACAGGGATATTTAATTGAGGAAAAGAAACGAGAATTATGACTTCCCATTTTAAGTAGATTTGAGGTATATTTTGATATATTTGGGAAGTCATTAATCCTAATTTAAAGAGATTTTATTGAGATTTTAGGAGAAATCAATTTGGATTTTGGATACATCGTTTATGGGATTTAAATTTAAAATAAAGGTTTTTGAGTTTAGGAGATAAATAATAATAATTAGAAGTTTTTTTTTTAATTTTTTTAATTATTATTATTATTTAATAGTTTCCTTTTCTTTTTCATAATAAGGCGTAAGGATGCACAGGGAGCACAAAATTCATTGGATTCATTGCTTTGCAAGGATTGAAAATTGGGCCCCACCAATTAAACCTAATGGACATGAAATGGGAATTAAAGACATGAAATTGCAGAATTGAATTGAAAGATGGGACCCACAAATTGAATCAAATTGGAAGACCTAAATATATTGGAGAAAAAGGAGCGAGAGGCGGTGATTCACGATTTTATTAATCGCCTAAGACGAGAGACGCACGGTGAAAAAAAGGAGAAGAGAGGAACAACGCCGTTCAACGCCCACACTTTCCACCTTCTCCTTCCTATCTCGCCGGCGGCTTCCTCTTCTACCACAGGCCGCCGGCGAGCATCATCCCCAGCTGGCATCACAGACTGAACGAGGGCACAGAGACGAGTGTGAGCCGCTGTTGTTTGGTTGGAGGAGTGAACGGGGAGAGAGCATCGTTGTGCTTCAATCACTGCTTCATTTGTATCTTCCTATTCATGTGATCTTCCTGTGACTCTGAATCTGGATTTAAATTTCTGTGCTCTGTGATGGTTTTGTTAAAGCCATGTTTGGCTAATTTCTTTTTACAACCTAGAGGAACTTTGAACTTATAGGTGTGGATTGGACTTTGTTTTTATTAATTAGTTATAATTATTATTAATTTTGGTTATTTAATCTTGTTCATATTTATCTATTAGTGACTGGCCATCATTGAATATGAATTTGAGAATTAGGATTTACCTTGACGAAGGGAATTTTAATTAGGCTCTAAGATTAAATAATATGTGATTAGATTACGATTTAATTTGCGATTAGGATAGACATATACCTAATGACCCCATATAATTGTTGAGGAGTGTGTTCGAGATTTATTGCCTCTTGTTTAATTATGTTAGACATAACTAATTATACTCAAGAGAGGGTTGTAAGTGGACCGACAGGCACTTATAACTATTTATACTCGAGATTGACAAAATTGATGTTAAGGCTAATTAAATTAGTGGAATCAAGGTTTATGAAGATAATAAAAGATTAGTTGTTAGTTCTCTAAAGGTTTTGATGATCTCCAATAATTGTAAACAAAGTAGAAAGTTTTGCTCACAAATATTGTAAAACTCACTGTAAGAGTAAAACTCAAGGTTTGAATAGAATCCTCGAGGTTTGGCCTTACAGAGAAGAACTCAAGGTTTCTAGACTGAGCTAAACTTGAGTTTTTCAGAGAAACCTCAAGGTTTCATCACACAGAGACTCCTCAGCATTTTCTGGAAAATGAAAAACTCGAGGTTACTGTTTAAACCTCGAGGTTTAGTCTTACAGAGAGTCTCCTAAGTTTTGAACACTTGAATACCTCTAGTTTTTGCCTTAAAACCTCAAGGTTCTATTTTAACTTGAAAACTCGGGTTTCACAAAATTGTGTGAAACCTCGAGGTTTGGCAAGAAACCTTGAGGTTTTGACCTACCGAGAAAACTCGGGTTTTCGCCGGTTTTTAGAACCTCCGGGTTTTGGGAAACCTCCGGGTTTGAGCTCAAATGTTGTTTCCTCTAAGTTCTGAAAATTGAGAAAACTCGAGGTTTCTGGAAAAACCTCGAGGTTTGTCCAGGCGAGAGAGGATCTATGTTTTCCAAGCTTACAAAACCTCTAGTTTTACTCTCAAACCTTCGGGTTTGTTTTGGTACAAAAAACTGAGAATTCCCAGATTTAAGTGAAACCTCGAGTTTTGGCGAAAACCTCGAGGTTTCTGCCATCCAGAGAGCAAACAACTTTTCTGATTTTGAAAAACTCCAGGTTTACAGAAAACCTCCAGGTTTGTTCTTGGCACGATTTTGCAAGGTTTCACATTCAAAGTGAAACCTCGAGGTTTCTGATAAAACCTGGAGGTTTTGGTAAACAGAGAGACTGACGCTTTTTGCTACTTTAAAAACCTCCAGTTTTGGAAAGAAACCTCCGGGTTTGATATTTTGGACTTAAATCTCTTTCACTTGCTACGGTCCAAAACTCGAGGTTTGAAGAACAAACCTCGAGGTTTCATAACGACTTCGAATTTCAAATCGACGAATTTGCAATACCTTCTTGTTTGATCTTAATACTTTCTATGATTATTCTATAATGATCCTAGATATGTTTAACCACCTTTTTAGTGAGTTTCAGATGAATTAGAGAATGTTTATTGAAGGTTTAAAGCAAAAGCAAAAAGCATGTCAGAACATTAAATGCTAAACCCAGAAAGTTACATACTTTTGGGTAATCCTTCTGCACACGCCTACAAAGGATTAATGACTGCCTTCCACATCCAGAAGCTGCTATTTAAATAGATTTATTTTCAAGAAGTCAGCTTTGAACTTCTGCACAGCTGGATTAAGTGAATATTAGTGAGAGAAGACACTAAAACTGTCTACAACAGCTAGATTAACACTTCAACGGTTATATGAAGGATTACAACGGTCATTTAATGATCTCTGAGTATAAATAGAACAGCATTCAAGTCTTCTCAACGAACACACCTGCTGAAAATGCATAGCATTCAAAGTTCTTCAACTACCTTTCTGTTTTCACTTGTATTGTGTCTTTTGACACTTAAAGCTTCAGTGTTTATCAATATCCACTCTTAGAGAGAGTTTCTTTTCTGTAAATCATTTATTGTAAAGGATCACAAGTCTTGGGGACTTGGTGATTGGGTTCATTGATTGCAACTTGTAAGGGGGAGTAAGTTCTAGTGAGAGAATTACTCTTGAGTACAGAGTGTGTAATCAATTGAGATAGTGAAAATCCCAGAGAGTCTGGGGACTGGACGTAGGTAAAGAGATTGGACCGAACCAGTATAAATCCTTGTGTCTTGCTCTTCTACTCTCATCTTAGTTCATATATGTTTTTAGTGTTAAAAAACAGAGATATTCGAAAAAGATTTTTACAATCCTCAATTCACCCCCCCTCTTGGTGATTTAGCTCCACTTTCATTAGTGACTCTGGGTTGCTCATTTAATATTTGTGGTAGTTTGATTATTTTGATTTGATTTTCTTTTCCTTTAATTAAATTCAATTTGGTTTGCTCAACTTAATCGAAATTGTAAAATTAATGCTTAACTGAAGTTGTGGGTACGAAGTCCTCGTGGGAACGATACTTTTCTTATCACTTTATTACTTGGTACGGCCCGTGCACTTGCGGAGTTTATAGGCTATAAAGTTTTGCCCTATCAAGTTTTTGGCGCCGTTGCCGGGGACTTGTGTGCCACAACTATCTTGGTTAGAATTGATTGAGCATTAGTAGTTTGAGTTTGAGTTCGTAAATATCTTATCTTATTTTATTTGTTTTTAGAAAAAAAATTAAAAAATAAAATTTAATTGGCAACCAACTGGTCTTAATATTGAGAAGGAGATGAATTCTTTGTCTCCTATACAAGATGGATTGATTGCTATTATAAATTCTTTGAATGAATCTAGGCAACATAAAAGGAGCATAAATGATGGTGGTATTCCATATGTTGATTCTTCTCAATATGTTTGCATGTCTTGTGTTTATTGTGGAGGGAATCATTTATTTGTGAATTGTCCATATAGTCCAACTAGTCATTGTGCGAGAGATGATTTTGCTAGGAATCAAACTCATTCTGATTATTCGTTTTATCCTAGTGAAAGTTTTGAGCAACAAAATTTTAGGGATCCATATGTCTATTGTTCTCATGAAGATACCCCTCCGTTTTACTCTTATCCACATATTGAAGAACACACCATTGAGTACAAGGAAAAATCTGATTTTAAAAAATTATTTGAGGAGTGTGCGGAAGCATCAGAGAGATCTAGTAGAGAGCAACAGGAGATTGTCACTAGCATTAAGTCAAGTGTTCAAAATATAGGGGTATATGCGAGTCAAATTGTTTCAACCCTTGAGACTATAGGGCAAGATAATTCCTTAAGCTTGATGACTATTTCTTCTGCTAATAGTGATTGTTGTGAAAAAGTTGAAGATGTGGAATTACATGGGATTATGGATGATCTAGAAAATGATTGTGGGTTTGAAATTGATTTAGATGAGAATAGTGGATATCTAGAAGAGGTTTCGGTTGTGGAGCCTAAGATTTGTGATTTTGATGATCAATTTAATGTGGATATCCCAAGAGTTGTTGTTCATGACTCTCCTATTGAATTGTTGACTCTTATTGATGAGAGTCAAGTTGATTTTATTGGATGCTCTAAATTTTTGGAAGTGTCTATATTTATTTGTAAGGATGTGCAGGTTGTGCTTAATTTGAATTTAGTGAATGATTATAATCCAAGATTGTCTATGATTGAGGAAGTACAACTCATTAACTTGAATGATCAATTTTTGTGTTTGAAACCTTGTCGCTTGAAAAGAAATGAAGACAAGGTGA
Organism: Acacia melanoxylon; assembly: GCA_019022615.1. Taxonomy (NCBI): domain Eukaryota; kingdom Viridiplantae; phylum Streptophyta; class Magnoliopsida; order Fabales; family Fabaceae; genus Acacia; species Acacia melanoxylon. The sequence goes on from JAFJYJ010000043.1 coordinate 5,126,767, forward strand.
TTATGGTGTTTGATACTTATGATTAGTGGTTTGTTTTGAGAAGTCTGGCTGAAGACTTTAAACTTAGCGCTTCTTGGGAGGCAACCCAAGGTATGATTTGATGCTTTATTTGATTTTGTAGGATTGTTGATAGCCCTTGATGATGTATTCCACTTTGGTAGCAAGGATTGAAAGCGCAAGTCACGGACAAATAAGGGAGTTTTCTTCTACTTTTCTTTGATTTGTTCTATTTGATTGTTGATGATATATTGCTTGGGAATGAGTGCTGGTCTTAGTTGGATATGCATGTGATGACTGTTTGTGACGACTATTGACTAACTGTTAGCACTTGAACTATTTAATTGGTGGAAATTTGAAATCTCTGAAATTGGTGTTACCCTTACACTTATAGATGTTTGTTCTTCACTTCCATTACTTTTTGTTTCTTGTTCACATTGAGGACAATGTGACATTTAAGTGTGGGGGTGAGGGTATTTACATGACTTTCCTTGTCCTCAGATTTTCATTAAAAAAAAAAATCTTATGGAAGTTTGAATTTTGTTCGTGAGCATTATCACAATTGGGTTAATTTGAACATGAAAAAGGAGTGAATTGGATTATGAATTAATTCTATGTTCTTTGAATGTTAAGTAAAGAGGTAAAGATTTGGTTTGGATACTTTACTTTAGGATGTCAAAGAACATGTGAGGAATTTGAGCCTTAATTTTCATCTTTCTAAGAGAGAGTACACTTATTGTGATTTTATCTCTAGAACTTGTCTTGAATCTCTTTTGAAATTTGAAATCCTCTTGCATGCACAAAGATGATTTAGGCATTCATTTCATAGCTAGTTCGGCCAAATGTCCATCCTTATCACATGAAAATCATTTGTTTGCCCCATTTGAGCCTTTATTTTATTTTATTAAAAGAAAAGAAGAAGAAAAGAAATTTGCATAGAATAAATAGCCTTTTGTTTGAGATATGCAATTTTTATATCTTTTTCTTCCCATTCAATTTTTTTCTGTTTACTTTAGTGAGTGCTAAGTGAACCAATTAATAAGAGTGAAGGAGTTAGAAAGTCAACACTTTAAGAGTATATGTGTAGGTAGTGAAAAGGCAAAAAATAAAATAAAAACAAAAAGCAAAAAAAAAAAAGGGAAAGAAAAAAGAAAGAAAGAAAATAAATAAACAAATAAAAGAAGATAGAAAAAAAATAGAGATTCAAAAAAAAAAAAAAGATTGTTGAGGTCAAAAGAATAAAGGTTGTTTATATATAGTGTTAGTGAGTTTGTTTTCTCTTGGTGGGTATTCCTTCATTCTTCATCATGAACTTCATTAAATTACTTGGCACTAATTAAAGTATTCTTCCATACCATTTGATTACTTTCATTCCATTATCCTACCTTGATCATTAAAACCTTGAGAAAGTCCTTTTGATTTGAGTGTGCAGATGGATAATATATAGTGGAGATTGAGAGATGATAAACAAGCTTATGGTAGATAAGTTGCAATAGGTGGAATTGAGTGAAACACAAGCCCTTGAAAATTTTGAGAGAATTGAGTGAAACACTTGACTTGTGAGGAACATTCTATTGTGATTTATCTTCACCAAATTAATTGTCTTGCTCCTTGCATTTTTGGAATGTGGAAAAGATTTCTGAGAAATTTTGTTTCTTGAAAGTTCAAATTGACTTCAATTTTGTAGTGCTTGCATTAAAAATCTTGCTTCCATGGTTTTCTTGAATTTGGTTGTTTTAGAATTTAAAATCTTGAGGGCAAGATTTGATGCAAGTGTGGGGGTGTGATGACCTCCCATTTTTAGTAGATTTGAGGTATATTTTGATATATTTGGGAAGTCATTAATCCTAATTTAAAGAGATTTTATTGCGATTTTAGGAGAAATCAATTTGGATACATCGTTTATGGGATTTCAATTTAAAATAAAGGTTTTTGAGTTTAGGAAATAAAAAATAATAATTAGATTTTTTAAAAAAAAAAGTTTTATTATTATTATTTAATAGTTTCCTTTTCTTTTTCATAATAAGGCGTAAGGATGCACAAGGAGCACAAGATTCATTGGATTCATTGCTTTGCAAGGATTGAAAATTGGGCCCCACCAATTAAACCTAATGGACATGAAATGAGAATTAAAGACACGGAATTGCAGAATTGAATTGAAAGATGGGACCCACAAATTGAATCAAATTGGAAGACCTAAATATATTGGAGAAAATGATTCACGATTTTATTAATCGCACGGGACGAGAGACGCACGGTGAAAAAAATGAGAAGAGAGGAACAGCGTCGTTCAACGCCCACACTTTCCACCTTCTCCTTCCTATCTCGCCGGCGGCTTCCTCTTCCACCACAAGCCGCCGGCGAGCATCATCCCAGCTGGCGTCATAGGCGAACGAGGGCACGAGACGAGTGTGAGCCCGTTTGCTATTTGGTCGGAGGTGTGAACGGAGAGAGAGCATCGTTGTGCTTCAATCACTGCTTAATTTGTATCTTCCTATTCCTGTGATCTTCTGTGACTCGAACTGGATTTAAATTTCGTGCTACGTGATGGTTTTGTTAAAGCCATGTTTGGCTAATTTCTTTTTGCAACCTAGAGGAACTTTGAACTTATAGGTGTGGATTGGACTTTGTTTTTATTAATTAGTTATAATTATTATTAGTTTTGGTTATTTAATCTTGTTCAGATTTATCTATTAGTGACTGGCCATCATTGAATATGAATCTGAGAATTAGGATTTACCTTGACGAAGGGAATTTTAATTAGGCTCTGAGATTAAATAATATGTGATTAGATTACGATTTAATTTGCGATTAGGATAGACATATACCTAATGGCCCCATATAATTGTTGAGGAGTGTGTTCGAGATTTATTGCCTCTTGTCTAATTATGTTAGACATAACTAATTATACTCAAGAGAGGGTTGTAAGTGGACCGACAGGCACTTATAACTATTTATACTCGAGATTGACAAAATTGATGTTAAGGCTAATTAAATTAGTGGAATCAAGGTTTATGAAGCTAATAAGGGATTAATGACTCTAGGTTGCTCATTTAATATTTGTGGTAGTTTGCTTATTTGGATTTGATTTTCTTTTCCTTTAATTAAATTCAATTTGGTTTGCTCAACTTAATAGAAATTGTAAAATTAATGCTTAACTGAAGTTGTGGGTACGAAGTCCTCGTGGGAACGATACTTTTCTTATCACTTTATTACTTGGTACGGCCCGTGCACTTGCGGAGTTTATAGGCTATAAAGTTTTGCCCTATCAGAGAAGCGGCAGAAATACTCAGTCGTATCAAGGAAATGATGGATCAGGAGGAAATTTATTGGTGCCAACGTTTGCGAATCTCTTGGCTCCCTTCAGGGGACAAAAATGCAAAAAATTTCCACCTATCCACTCTAATCAAAAGAAGAAGAAATTCGATTTTGAGCATTAAAGATCACAATGGTGTGTGGACTTATGATAAAAGCACCATAAATAATATGTTCACTGATCATTTTACTAACTTATTGTCTTCTTCAAGGCCTTGACAAATCTTGCACGCTAGTGACCTTATTGAGGTAAAGGTTGACACAGCCTCAAATGAGCTACTTCTCCGCCCTATTACAAAAGAGGAGGTTTGACTAGTTTGTGTTTGAGTTGGGAGGCTCAAAGGCCCCGAGGACGGAGACGGATTCTCGGGTAAATTCTACCAATTCTCATGGGATGAGGTGGGTGATACAATTGTTAAAATGGTTCAAGATTTCTTTGAAAAAGGCTCTTCTCTTAATGACATCAACGGAACCAATATAACTCTCATCCCAAAGGTAGACAAACATGATTCCGTGACGCACTTTAGACCCATTGACCTTTGCAATTTCTCTTATAAAATTATTTCTAAGATTTTGGCCACACGGGTGGAAAAAATACTTTTAAGACCGGACAAAAGAGGCATCGTAAGACTGGACCAACGACTAGTCTTGTTCCAGGCGGTATTAAAAGTCTAACTTTTAAGACCGGACTCGAACCGGTCTTAAAGAAACTCTTTTAGACCGAACATTTAAAACTTTAAGTCTTAAAAGTCATATTATATAGACCTGAAATTTTTATTGTTTGGTCCTAAATCTCAACTTTTAAGAACAGACAAAAAATAGGCCGCTCTTAAAAGATCGACATTTTAAGACCGGACTAAAACAACTCCGGTCTAAAATAGCGACTTCTAAGATCAGACAACTATTTATACCGGTCTTAAAAGACTGAATTTCAAGACTGGATGATTTATACATCCGGTCTTAAAATTGATTTTTTAGACCGGACGTATAAATACACCGATCTTAAAAGACCAACTTTTAAGATCGGCCTAATATCAAATATGTAAACCTTACCTTTAAGACCGGACATATAAAAACATCCGGTCTTAAAATTTGAACTTTTAAGACCGGCACATTTATTTTCGGTCCAAATTTTCCCGAATTTTTTCCATGTTCTGTTCTTCCTGATCATATATATATATATACACACACAAATCCACCACCCAATCCAGCACATAAAATTCGATACTTTAAGCTACAAGCTATGAACAATTATGAATAAATTGAATTGGGAAAAGAATACAAATATTATTCACCGTTATGTGGCCTCTTAATTAATGATTATACTATGACTACAACACCTAAGTTAATTTATACAATAAGATAACTTACTTACAAATAAAATGAGTTACAAATACAACACATGAATCAACATACATGCCCAATATAATATTCACCATGCCTTCATCTGATTCCCACCGAACAACGTAACATCCTCTTTTATAACATGCCCCTTTCGATCGGATCCTGCCACAAAAATAAAACAAGAACAAACTTCATAGTCAGTGACATTGTTTAAGAACATAGAAGGAATATAATATAGTTAAAGCTTTAAAGTTTTCAAAGAATTCTGCATATGAATATTACCTTATGAATTGACTCTTTTATAAAGGGATATCCTCCCATATCCCTTCTTGATGATCATTCCTTATGTCGGGTTCATTATCTGCTTCATCTTCTTCTTTCATGTCTGGTAGACCCCTTGAAAAAGGAGTACTCTCAGGAAGACCATAATTTGAATGACTTTCCTCATCAATATCAATGACCCTTTTTCCTTGGAGAGCTACATACCACATTTTATTTTCTTGATCGGTGATATAGAACACTAGTTTCGCCTGGTTTGCCATAATAAAAGGTTCATCTCCAAAACTTATACTACTAACATCGACTAATGTAAATCCTAGCTGATCGATCAGAACACCGTTATTGACATTAACCCACTTGCATTTGAAAATGGGAAATAAAATTTTAACATAGTCCACCTCCCAAATCTCTTTAATAACCCCATAATATGGCATGACTGCCAATTTAGGTCTCTTGTCTTTGGAACTGGAGAAGTGCATAGATTCAACCTCTAACATAACACCACTGTTCTAGACGGGTGCTCCTATGATCTAGGGACTTCGTGTAAAATGTATAACCATTGATCACATACGAATTCCAACTTATGACGTCAACCTCAGGACCACGTGCTAACCATTTTATTGTATCAGAAACACATTCCTCTCCCTCGACCTTTTGTTTGAACCAGTCTGCAAAAGTTCTATTACGCTCCCTAATCAACCTTTGTTCAGTCATTCGATGATTTTCTATCCTTACAGCTTCTTTATGTGCAGCTATGCTGGCTTGAACTTCATCAACATTATTCAAGATGTATAAGTGGACTTCTGACAATTCATCAGGATCCGCACTCTTTACCGAAGCCCCTCGTCTACCCCCTTCAGCATGCTGACGTTGAGGAAGCTCAATATGTCTTACGTTGACCAAATAATTTTGACAAAATTCCATGGCTTCTTCAGAAACATATTTCTGAACAATTGATGCTTCTGGCCGGTATGCATTCTTCACGTACCCTTTTAGGAATTTAATAGATCTTTCAATTTGGTACATCCACCATAAATGGATAGGGCCGGACAAAGTGGCACAAGATAAGATATCCTTCATTCTCCAATTCATCCAACTTTTCAATCTCAAAAACTTTACTACAAACCGCATTGAAGAAGAAACAAAGTCTAGTTAAAACAACCTGAAGATCATATTCGGCGATGCCTCGAATAGCTACTGGGAGTAGCTGTTGCATCAAGACATGACAATCATGAGACTTTTGGCCTACTAATTTCAAGTCCTTCATCGATACAAGCCTCTTAAAATTTGAAGAATACCCCGAGGGAACTTTTGTGCCATGTAAACACTCACAAAAACTTCGTTTCTCATCCTTAGACAAAGTATGAGAAGCCGGGGGACAATAAGTTCTCTTCCTTATGGCCTTGGATGTAAGTCTTCGCGTATTCCCATTGCTTGCAAATCCAATCTTGCCTTCACACCATCCTTGGAACTACCTTGTATGTTGAGAAGCGTGCCAACAATACTATCACATACGTTTTTCTCCACATGCATGACATCAATACAATGTCTCACATCAAGATTGCGCCAATATGGAAAACGAAGAATACATATCTCTTTTTCCATATATTTGTTTCTTTTCTACTCTTTGCAGTCTTACCGAAGATGGCACTGATATTTTTCACCTTTTCATAAACTTGCTCCCCAGTCAATGCCACCAGAGCATCTTCATACTCTTGGCCACCAAAAAAGGCTTTCTTTAATCAACGATATGGGTGGCCCCGTCTAAGAAATCTCCTATGTCCAAGATAAACCGTCTTTCTTCCATTTTGAAGTTGATGGTAGCATGTGCCTTCTTCACAAACCGGACATGCTTTATGGCCCTTTATACTATACCCTGTCAAGTTACCATATGCTGGGAAGTCGTTTATAGTACAGAATATCATGGATCGCAATTTAAAGACCTCCTTCTTGAAAGAGTCAAAAACATCGACACCTTCTTCCCACAACTCCTTCAAGTCTTCGATCAAGGGCTCAAGGTAAACATCAATGTCATTTCCGGGTTGTTTTGGTCCCGAAATCAACATAGACAGCATGATGTACTTTATCAGGAGTACAGGCCATGAACTATATATGCTGCTAAGGCTTCCATAGGGATTCATGTCATCCGTGATAAGGGCAAGCCTAAGGTTCCTAGGTTCTTCGTCGAAGTTAGGAAATAATTGATCGATTTTCTTCCATAAAAAATCCTCTCATCTGCATGCCACCTCAAATTTTTCGCATCATTTTCATTAGCAAACAACCGCTTGAACCTTGGTATGATTGGAAGATACCACAACACTTTTGCAGGCCCCTTATTTGACTTGTACCTTGGGGTTTCACATATCGGACAATTCTCCGCTTCTCTTCAAACTCTTTTCTATACAATACGCAATCATTCGGGCATGCATAGATCTTTTTGTACTCCATCCCCGAGTGGACAAAGTATTTTCTTAGCATCATAGTATCGATGCGGCAACACATTATCATCCGGAAGCATGTCCTTAAAAGCCTCAAGCATTTCGAGAAAAACTCTTGTCGCTCCATCCATGACGTTCCTTCAAGCTTACCAATTTCAATACAGCGTTCAACAATTGGTATTTTTTACACCCAGAGTATAGCGGGGTCTCTGCATCACTGCAAATATTACCATATGCATGTGATTGATCAAAAGTCTCTTCTCCTACATCACGAATAATATCCTCTATGTGATCATCCATATCCGTGTCATTATCATCAAAGGCCACTTCCCCATGTTGAGACCCCTTGGCATTTTTTCACCATGCCATACCCATACTGTATAAGTCTTACAAAATCCCTCACAAATTAAATGTATGTGTATAACTTCAGGACTTAGTCGCCTCTCATTCAAACATTTTACACAAGGGCAATAAAACTTCCCACTATCATCATGGGCATTTTGTTTAGCAAATTCTATAAATTCCCTCACCCCATTCTAATATTCAACACTCGTCCGTAAAGCATTTATCCAACTGTGATCCATAGTAGAATTCCTATAGACGGAAAGATTTAACATACATAATCCGAAAAAATTGAAACTTGCATATAAAATAAGCCAACTCCAAATGCATATATATGCTCAATGTCGGTTATGTTGGAAATTATGCCCTAGGGGCAAGTCATTCTCCTTTAGTTATCATTTCATTTGCATGTTTATAATGATAACAATATCCCTGGATATATCTTGTAGATTATCCTAAATGTCCCTGGTCGGTCATCTACGCGAGAGCGAAGATGAAATAAGACCAGTATGACTTTGATGAGTATGGAGATACGAGTCAAAATCATAGGCACTTGTAAGAGTACAAGGTGCTAGACCGACCCACTATGAGAAAGCTGCATGGATTAAGTCATAAGCTTTTCTCATGTATAACCGCGTCACAACGCCCTTTGACCTGAGATCATCATGGATTCCTACATGATGAGTCGTTGGTCTTTGACCTAGTCAAAAGTCACCTTTGACCGGGTGATGATAAAGGCTTCAATCGGGATCAGTGGTTCTCATGGAGAGGAATGTGAATGGTTAAGATGGAATTTGTCCCTCACATTTGTAGAGAGATAATACTGGGCCCCTCAATGAGTGAGTCTGAGAAATGTATGGCCATACTACGATGGAAAGGAGTTTCCATTTCAATTATTAGACTACTTGAGAATTGAGAAAGTCGGTCAAGAACGGGGAAGTTGACATTATCCATGCCTCATCCTTGACCAAATTATCGCGTGACAAAAGGAACGTGACATGGTTGTACAATAGGTTGCATCGTATCATCGATCCCCATATGAATTGGGTAGTCGCAATATCTTGCTAGAGGCCGCTTGCGACTTGTGGGCGGTACGGTATTGACCCACTGCCAATCTCATGTGGCCTCATAGGTCACACACAAGAATAGTCCAACACGAGTATTAGTGTCAGATTCATTGAATCTTAGATATGTCTAAGATTTAATGAATGCAACGTTTAATCTAGGAAGGATATATATATATATAATTCAAAATTAAATGTTATTTGTTTTGTATTTAATTTATTTGATAAATTAATACCTAAAATGAATAGAGATATAGTATCTCACATTTAATTTTCGAAGAGACATATTATATCTTAGATTTAATTTAATTGAGATAAAGTATCTCGATTTAATTAAATAGATATATATCATATCTTAGATTTAATTTATAATGATAAATTAAATCACAAGGCTTTTAATTCGGATTAAATGAGTAGATTAGATTAGATCTGTTGGATAGATTTAATTGATATATATTATTTAATCCAAATTCGAAGTCAACAATTAATTAAGATTAATTTTGAATATTTTAATACGGCTCATTAGGGTTTTAGAAACTCTATAAAAGGATGATGATCTATTCATATTAAAAAGCTGAAAACGAATTGAGACAAACCACAAAAAGAAATCCTAGAGAGAAAAACGTGAGACACAAAGAGAAGGTGCTAGCACGCTGCCGTACGTGTTGGAGAGCTGTTCGGTGTGGATACCGGTAGAGGGAGGAGACTCGAAAAGGCTGCTCCTCGATGATCGAGTAGGTAGCCCACGTGATCAAATCGAACGTAAGAAACGCTCAGAATTTCGTATAGGTATGATTCGGACTCTTTAACCTTGATTTAAACGCGGTTGAGCGATCCTCAGAAGGGATTCGTAAGACTTTTATAATTCCGCTGCGTGTACGGATCCCAACAGGTTATGTCTTCTATTTTTTTATTTTACGGAGAAACTTGCCCATTAAATGCATAAAGAAGAATCACTTTTGGTCATAAATGTATCACAGTGAATCCAAGAAGCAAAATAAATGCATGACGAGGAAATTAAATGTACCGTATGAAGGTCTTATGGACTCACCTGTAGCATATAAATTTAAATGTGTTTGTTGAGTCTTGCTTCTCCAGCCACAAACGTTGATGTTGCAGACAGCAAGAGTAACCTAAATAACACTTGTTGGTAAGTTGGATAGGTCTGAAGTGCAAATATAATATTCAAAATACAATATTCATTAACAACAGAGCAACCCAAAAGAACATTTCATCGATTTCGTTCAACCCATGAAAAAAACCCGAACGATAAGCGGGGAAAATCATAAAGTTATATAACCGAAACACCTCTACAAAGCTTGGTTTATCGCCGTTTAGCTAAGGAACCGAGAAAGTGATTGTCGAGAAAGCAACGTGAAGCAGCGACGAAGAAACACACAAACACTGGAGACAGAACCTGTGTAATCACTTTCGGCACGACAAGAGAAGTTCAGAGAGGGAAAATTTAATTTTCCACGCGACAGAGATATGTTTTATTAATTTTATTAAGACCGGTTAATTACAAAGTATATGGTCCTAAAGATAAGGATTTTATTAATTTAATTTTTAAGACCGGAGGTTTATAAGACACCGGTCCTAAACTTTTACTATTCATTTAATTTTAAGACCGAAGTTTAATAAAATAGCCGGTTCTAAAAGTCAAATACTTTTTAAACCGAGTTACTTATAAACTATCCGGTCCTAAAGGTCCTCAAACCAAAAAGGAAGCGGCTAGCGTCCACTGCCCTTATGATTCACTGCCGTCCTCTTCGGCTTATACGTCGACGTATAAGCGCCACACAAACAATGGTCCTTTTTTCTTATACGTCGACAAATAAGTGCCACACACACACAATGGTCTAACTTTTTACTATTCATTTAATTTTAAGACCGTAGTTTTATAAAAACATCCGGTCCTAAAAGTCAAATAGTTTTTAGACCAGACACTTATAAAGTATCTGGTCCTAAAGGTCCTCATTTATTAACCAAACCAAAAAAAAAGACGATTGACTTTGGCGAGCGCAACAACAACTGAATGAATAAAATAAAGGAAAACTGGAGAATAAACTTCTTTAATTACTGGAGAATATGAACCCAAAAAAGACACAAGCTTAGTTCTTAATGCGTCATACATTACTGGAGAATATGCACTTACATAAGACAAAAAGAAAAAGAAAAAAAAAAGCTGAAAATTATCAAAAACAAGAATCTGACTGAACATCCTAAAGCTTATTATCATCCAATGCCTTGGCGATATCGACGTGAAAAGTATTAATTTCCTGCCGGAGATCAGCAAGTTCCTGTCTTTGTTGCATCAGCCACAATGCATCATTAGAGGAAAGAGGAGAGGGGTTAGAGGTAGGCGCGCTGGGGCCAACAGGTTGGAGAGGGGGAGCAGGAACCTCTTCATGGTCTGAAGGCTGGAGGGGGGTGCGGCAATCTCTTCATCATCCGAAATAATAATGGGTCCAACGACCCGAGACTCTTCGGTCACAATAGAACGCACTCTCGCTGGAGGAGTCGCACCGTATAATGATCTAAGGATGGCATGAGCTTTAGGTGCAAGAGCAGCCCTACGAGGAGTTCTCTTGTATCTAACCATGGTTTGAGGCTTTGAGCAGTTGGGGCAGAGAGCTAGGTAGTGAGGAGTTAATAAGGACAGAGAGGTAGTATGAGGAGTTAATAAGGGCAGAGAGCAGGAGAGATCCCAATTGATGATGAGAATGGATTCAGATTCAATTGATATAAATGAATTTAATTAATGTTTCTACTTTAAGAGCGTATTTTAAAATATCCGGTCCTAAAAGTCTATTATTTATTTTTCAATTCAATTACTTTTAAGATCTACCTTTTATAATATATCCAGTCCAAAATGTCTATTATTTATTTTTTCAATCAATTCAATTACTTTTAAGACCGACCTTTTATCTTGTATCCGGTCCTAAAATTCATTTTTTTTCAATTCAATTTTTTTAAAAGTAAGCATTTTTTCTTAAAAAATATTACTTTTAAGAACGGATCTTTTACAATATGTGGTATTAAAAGTTCATTCTTTTCAAATTACTCAGATAACATAGTCGTATCCTTAACACTTTGTTCAAATGAATGATTCAAAGTCTCTTCGGCTTCCAGATAAACTTCCCAACTAGGTGTCTCCTCATATTCTGAGGAACTATGCGTCTCCTCGTTAAAGTTTCCGGCGTTTCACATTGTTCAGGATGGGTTCTCTATTTAAACCCGTTGTTACTTTACTTTCTTCACATTCTTCTCCATCACTTCTACAACCTCCACCGTAATGGCTGCTCCACCACCACCAGGTCCTCTTTTTCCTCTTAATCCTCTTCCACCTCCGTACCCTCCTCTGTTGCCTCCGAACCCGTCATTCTACTAGATGATGCAGCACTTGTTGGCCGGCGTCGATCATATAGACTGACGTTTGGGCCAACTGTTTCAGGTCTATCATGCCGTCAACAACAAGCTGAACGCGGTACTCGACGCCAATGACGTTGAGTACGATCCTTCTGATGACGACCTCTCTGACCCCTCCCTCCCCTCCAACAACGATGGGGATGATTAGATATTTTTATGTTTTTTTGTATGTAATACTGCTGCCCCTCACCGGGTCCTTTTCATTATCTTTTTTTTCAGACAAAAAGGAAACAAACAAAACATTGTCCTCGTGTATGATCAACATTAAAAATTCGCAGAATACAGTTAAGACCATATAAAACAAAAAACTTTGTTTACCTTATTCAAATAAAAACACAGTGACAATTCTTCTCAAGGTTGGACCGTCCTTATCATCGGTTTTACCTCGCCCCGATTTGAATATTTTCGGTGTCCTTTTCATTATCTTCCTTCTTTTTTCGACAAAAAGAAAAGACAAAGAAAAGGGAGACCGATAATGCTGCTCAAAATCAGGAGAGGTAAAAACGACGACAACGAAGGACCTAGCTTGAGCAGAACGCCAGAACCTCGGTTGTCTTGAACCCTAATGATTTGTCTGAAAAATAAGTCACCATTTCTATTTAAAGGAAGACTATTAAGACCGGACAATTAACAATTACACGGTCCAAAAGGTTAAGCCATATTTTTAAAAATAAACGAGGAACTTTTAGGAGCGGACTATTAACAAATATACGGTCCTAAAAGTCTCAACATTTTTTTAAAATAAAAGAACACTTTTAAACCGGACTTTTAGGAGTGGACAATTAACCAATATACGGTCCTAAAAGTCTCGCCATATTTTTAAAATAAACTGTTAAGACCGGACTTTTAGGAGCGGACAATTAACAAATATACGGTCCTAAAAGTCTCACCATATTTGTAAAATAAACGAAGACTTTTAAGATCGGACTTTTAGGAGAGGACAATTAACAAATATACGGTCCTAAAAGTCTCGCCATATTTTTAAAATATACGGTCCTAAAAGTCTAGCCATATTTTTTTAGAATTAGACGAAGACTTTGAGGACCGGATCTTTAAAAAATATGCGGTCCTAAAAGTCACGAATACTTTTCTAGTCTCTTATTGCTCATTTACAACATCCTCTACCTCAAATTTCAAGCACTAAATAGCTTTATCCATCATCCAATACATTCAGAAACCCAAAATGGACACAAGAAAATTGTTTGAAAAAATAAACAAATTTATTATTGAATTACACATTGTGTATATTTACAAATGAATTGAATTGTTCGAAAAAATAAACACATTTACAGAAGATTATTGTTGCTACAACATATATTTACAAATGAATTGAGGACATTAATTATTGTTCTGACATTAAGAGGTCATACAGATTTTCACAAAACATATTGCGTATGTGCTCCACTTCATCATCAGAAAAGGGATCAGCACAGGCAAACCTCTGTAACATCAAAGACGGAAACTGAATTAACATGCGTGCATATTTCGTATGTAACATTAAACCAGAAACTGAATTCCGCCATAATATGTAACATCAAATACATTTACCTTTGCAGTGAATTTAGTCCTTCCTTGCGTGATAATATCATATATGTGTTTCATGACCAACGGGCCACATAAGTTGGACCCCTTTGGTTGCTGACGGGTCTAAAAAGAACAAGAAATATATATAAGAGCATATATAGCTTACTGACCAAGTTGACAAGACAGTGTGCCAGTGTCCAAATTAAATATGTACTAACCTTTGTTGTGAGCCATTTAGGATCTTTGGCATCATGCGTATGCTTTTTTTTACCTGAATTTGGAAGGTCTTCATGGCACTATCATCAAAATCACAAATTTATCAATAATGTTCACTGAAAATTCACAGCAGAGATTTCAGACAAGAGAATCAAAATGATATGCTTACTCGTTGATGGTCTGCAACAACATAGGCCCTGGATCGCTGTGAGTGGAGCATAAGAAGATAACTGTATTCTCCTTCATGCACATAAGGACCAACTGCCAGTAGCGGCTGAAAATTCACAGCAGTAAAGTACTCAGTGATATATGTAGCAGAATTAAGTCAATTGCAGACAAGAATTGTGATATGTACCCATGGTAGTATGGAAACAAGTACACCTTTTTTCTCACTTCACACACCCTGGTTGATATGTACTGTTGTCTATCCTCCACGGGTGTTGAACTTGCATAGACTGGGCACAAGAATCCAAAACCTTTGCTCCTTCCCTGTTGTTCCAATTTATCATGCATGAACCTACAATAATGACTTCAGGAATTAGTATATATGTATGTGTGTCTAAACAATACATTGAAATTATGTACTCAGAAGAAGATACTTACTTTATAAACATTTGAACAATTGGACTAGTAAGCTCTTGTCCAGGAAGCAGCAGGGACGTTACATCTTCGGCGTCAACCATAACCGGTTTAATATCAGGGAGGCCTACTGCTTCATTGACAGGCCACGATTTATCTTTAAAATGTCCTTTTTTACCACATCAGATATTTTTTCCTTGGCAGTCAACTTAGCAGTAAGGGATTGAGCTTGAGGAGAGGATGGAGCTTGGGGAGGAGTACAGACATGTACAAGCTTTCGGCCAAGAGATGAAGGTTCCCTTGACATCACTCACAAGCTTGGTGATCGGTTGGAAGAGGAGAGGTGCATCAATGATCACCTTTTCAACTGACACTCTGACTTCATCATCAGCCATTTGTTGGTGGTGTACAGTTGATCCCAAGTTGTGGACAGTCCCTTTTGTAACTAATCGTCTAGGTTCTGCCATATACAGGTCACAAGGTTGATCTGACTGTCCAACAATGCAGCACTCTTTAGTGCTCTGCTACATAGGTGCAGGTGAATGTGTGAAGGGAACACTGGTCTCTTGATGAGAGCTCAAAAGTAGCTTTATTTGATTCATTTCCTCCTTCACCTGGCTCAGCTGGATTGAAACATTGCAGTCAATGAAGCTTCTTGAGCCGCTACTTCCTCATTTATTCTCGGTCACCGTTTGTTCTATCTCCTCAGGGTAACCAAACTTTGTTTGTGGCGTTTGGATTTGCCAAAGTATTGTTTTAGGCCTACCCATCCTCCAATCCCCCTTACACGCCCCGAGTGATCCGGTTTTCTGGTCGCAATGGTCAGAACATCATTCCTCCCGTCCGACACAAAAGATCCCTCTGCTTCTTTCTTTTTATGATCTTCCTGTAAGATACAGATAAGAAGAAGCTTATTAATGAAACATGTTTAGTAACTAAAAAATAACAATAACGATACTTACAATTCTTTCAGCAATTAGACGAGTTTGTTCACTCGTGTAGGCACCGCTTGGCTTTTGCTCAATATGCAACCACAACTCCTCGCGACGTATTGGAGATGGCTGATCAACTATCGCAGAAGAATTGGATTCAGCTTCATCTTCTAATCTCTTCCGCTTGGCCGCCATCAATTCTTTTTCGGCCTTTTCATATCCGCCGCGAGAAGCCCTATGCGGGCAATCATTCTTTCTCCCTATCTCCTGTGCTTGTTCCCTTTTTTTTTTTCTGTGAATCAGAATTGAAAACAACTATTAATTATGAATTCCAGCCATCTCACTAACAGAAATTAGAAAACTTCGCTTGATATGAACGTCAAACACTAGTCAAATTCACTTCATCAAGTTTCAACATTTTATTTAAGGAAGATGTAGAATTGTAGAAGAAATTGGGAGAAACAGAGGAAAGGGAGTTGCAGAACTGCTACCAACTCAGTCAATTCATTCATTCATCGTAACTGGTTCCTACACATATTAGTCTAACCTCTTATATATAGTTAGAGGCTTGACTCTTAAGGTGTTGGTTATGATTAGTTTTAATGATGTCTTATATGGATGTCATTATTGAAAGCAAAAAGATTGAGTAATATATTGAGTAATATAGTTATCTCCTACATTGACTAACTACTATGTTTAATGTAGATTAGTTCAAATTGAATCATAGAGATTAATCAAGAGGAGGAGGAGATATTGAAGAAGGTATAACTTGATAAGAATGATGAGTCCAAGTTGAATGACAAAGAATGATCAAGAGAAGAGAAGAAAGAAAGAGTTGGATTATGAAGAATAATCAAGATAGGAGATTAAAGAAGGAAGAACTTGTTGAATGAAATGAGAATATAATTATTCAAGTGCTTATATTAATGCTAGAAGGCTCCAAGATCATATGGAAGTTCAAATAACTCAATTCAGAGTTAAAACAAGCAAATATAAGGTTTAGGACGAGAAAACTCAAGGTTTGAGTACAAACCTCGAGGTTTGAGTACAAACGTCGAGGTTTGAGTACAAACCTCGAGGTTTGAGTGTCTTCAGCATCTCTCGGTGTCTCGGACTAGCAAACCTCGAGTTTGCAAGTGAAACCTCAAGGTTTCGCGGTCTTCAAAGAACTCGTTTTACGGTCGGTTCGGGGCGAGGTCTCGGTAATTCGATGATATCTCCTAAACCGAGATCCGATTGAGGTGAAACTAGTGTAATATGAAAATAAACTCCCAATGCGTCATTGTGATATAAAATTCAAGCCTAAAGGAGTTCAGATCAAGGAGATATGAATTGTGTAAGTTGACAGTAAAATCCACGCCACACAGCAAACCAAGCTTCAATGTTTTGAGTGTATCTCACACAATAAAAATCTGATTGAGCTGAAATTTGTGGCATATGAAAGTAGACTCAAAGGGATTTCCATGAAGACTTTAATGGACCAAAATGGAGTTACGACCAGGGAGATATGGCCTTCAAAAATTGACAGTCAGTTCAAGACGTTTCAAAAACGCCGGTCAAGAACAGTCTTCATTCATCAGATCATAACGGACATAATACAATGAGTTTGGAGCTGATCCTTCTTGCATTGGATTCTTACCTCAAGCTTGGACATGTAAACTTAAGTTTGAGATTAGCCAAGAGTTTTGATCTTACATAGAAGAACTCAAGGTTTCGGTGAGAAAACCTCAAGGTTTTCGAGAGAAACCTCAAGGTTTCTTCATACGAGAGACTTCTCAACATTTTCTCGGAAAATGGAAAACTCGAGGTTACTTGTTTAAACCTCGAGGTTTTGACTTACGAGAGAGTCTCCTAAGTTTTGACCACTTGAAAACCTCCAGTTTTTGTGAAAAACCTCCGGAGTTTGAGTCTCGTGCAATTTTCTCTAAACCCGTCGTTTACGCCAAAACTCGAGGTTTGAGGACAAACCTCGAGGTTTGTCCAGGCAGAGAGGATCTGTGCTTTCCAAGTTTACAAAACCTCCAGGTTTACTCTCAAACCGCCAGGTTTATGTTTTGGCGCAAAAACTCAGAATTTCATATTTAAGCGAAACCTCGAGTTTTGATACAAAACCTCCGTGTTTTGGCATCCAAAGAGCAAACGAATTTTCACCGATTTTGAAAACCTCTAGGTTTCTAGAAAACCTCCAAGTTTGCTCTTGGCGCGATTTTCTCAAAAGTTTCATATTCAAAGTGAAACCTCGAGGTTTCTGATAAAACCTCGAGTATTTACCAAACAGAAAGGGTGTCGCTTTTTGCTGTGTTAAAAACCTCCAGTTTTGGTTCAAAACCTCCAGGTTTGATGTTTTGGACTTAAATCTCTTTCACTTGCTACAGTCCAAAACTCGAGGTTTGAAGAACAAACCTCAAGGTTTCATAGCGACTTCAGAATTTCAAATCTGACGAATTTGCAATACCTTCTTGTTTGATCTTAATACTTCCTATGATTAATCTCTAATGTTCCTAGATATGTTTAACCACTTTTTTAGTGAGTTTCGGATGAATTAGAGAGTGTTTATTGAAGGTTTAAAGCAAAAGCAAAAAGCATGTCGAACATTAAATGCAAAACCTAGAAATTGCATACTTTTGGGTAATCCATCTGCACACGCTTACAAAGAATTAAAGAATGATTTCACATCCATTGCTACTCCAACGGATTAATTTGCAGAGAGTCAACTCTGAACTTCTGCACAACTAGATTAAGTGGAGATTAGAGAGAGAAGAAGACCAAAATTGAACCAGTACCTTGTCTAATAAAGGCAACGGTTATATTGAAGATTACAATGGTCATATATTGATCTCTACCTATAAAAGAAGACAGATTCAAGATAGAAGGAGCAAGACACTAGCCTACATCTTCAGAATGCTCATACTCTGATCTTCATATCATTTACTCTCTATTTTTCAATGTTTACATAATTTATCATAGAGAGTGAAATTATTTGTAATGCACTTCGGTGTTTATCTTATTCACTTCGAGAGAGAAGATTCATTATAAACATTATATCGAGAGTTACTCAAGATTGGGTGATCTTGAGTGGGAAACAGTGTAACCTTACATTGTGTAAGGGGAAGTATCTCGGTGAGAGATTTGGCTTCACAAGTGCCTGGGTGAACTTGTGGGTTTGTAAAGGCTTCTTTGTGCCCGGATTAAACAAGAGGATAGTGGATTGAAAATCTCAAGTGGAGCTTGGGGACTGGACGTAGGTCAAGGATTGGGCCAAACCAGTATAAATCTCAATTTCCATATTCTCTTCCTTAATCTCCTTTATTTCCAGCATATATGTTTGAATGACTGTCTATAGCTTTATAACTCTTTACTGTCATACAAACTAATTTTATTGAGTTACAAAAAGATTTTCAAAGTTGCTAAGTTTTTATCATCCTAGTTCATCTCTGTTTTTAGTGTTCGGAAAACGTAGAGCATTTAAAAAAGATTTTTAAAATCCCCAATTCACCCCCCTCTTGGGTTTAGTTGGTTCGTACATAAGGCCCAATAACAGCTTGCACCGAAACCATTAGTGATAATGGAAACCATTAGCTAGAAAGGTGTTGGAAATTATGCCATAGGGGCAAGTCATTGTACTTTAAACGTTTATGTTATTTAAAGTACTTCTCCGTTCCGTTATCATTTCATTTGCATGTTTATAGTGATAATTGTATCCTTGGATTTATCTTATAGATTATCCTAAATGTCTCGGTCGGTCATCTACGCGGGAGCGAAGATGAAATAAGACCGATATGACTTTGATGAGGTATGGAGATACGAATCAAAGTCATGGGCACTTGTAAGAGTACAAGGTCTTTGGACCGACCCATGTGAGAAAGCTCATGGATTTAGTTATAAGCTTATCTCATGTATAACCGCGTCATAACGCCCTTTGACCTGAGATCATCATGGATTCCTACATGATGAGTCGTTGATCTTTGACCTAGTCAAAAGTCACCTTTGACCGGGTGATAATAAAGGCTTCAATCGGGATCAGTGGTTTTCATGCAGAGGAATGTGAATGGTCAAGATGGAATTTGTCCCTCACATTTGTAGAGAGATAATACTGGGCCCCTTGATGAGTGAGTCTGAGAAATGTATGGCCATACTACGGTGGAAAGGAGTTTCCGTTTCAATTATTAGACTACTCGAGAATCAAGAAAGTAATGGTCAAGAACAGGAAATTAACATTATCCATGCCTCATCCTTGACCAAATTATCGCGTGACAAAAGGGAAGTGACATTGTTGTACGATAGGTAGTATCGTGTCATCGATCCCCATACGAATTGGGTAGTCGCAATATCTTGCTAGAGGCCGCTTGCGACTTGTGGGCTGGTACAGTATTAACCCACTGCCAATCTCATGTGGGACTGCAGGGTCGCACACAAGAATAGCCCAACACGAGCAAAAGTGTCCAGATTCATTGAATCTTAGATATGTCTAAGATTTAATGAATAAAAACATTTAATCTAGGATGGATATATATATATATATGTGTGTATGTATGTATGTATGTATGTATGTATATTATTAAATTCGAAATTAAATATAATATTATTATTTAAAAGAGATTATAATATTTTTTATATAATATTTGTTTTGTATTTAATTTATTGGATAGATGAAATATCTAAAACAAATAGAGATATGGTATCTCAAATTTAATTTTCGAATAAAGATATCATATATCGATTTAATTTAAATTGAGATATAGTATTTCATATTTAATTAAATAGATAGATATCATATCTCGGATTTAATTTATAGAGATAAATTAAATCGAAGGCTTTTTAATTCGGATTAAATAAATATATTAGATTAGATCTATTAGATAGATTTAATTAATATATTTTTTAAATCCAAATTCAAAATTTGAAATTCAAAATTAATGAGGATTAATTTTTAATATAATACGCCTATCGGGTTTAAGAAAACCTACGGGACATTTGGTCAGTTGTATTAGAAAAGCCGCGAGAAACCCTAGAGAAAAAAAAGGAGAGACGCAAGGTTTGAAGGCGCTAGCACGCTGTCGTTCGTGTTCGAGTGCTATTCGTGTGGATACCGGTAGAGGGAGGCGATTCGTAGAGTTGACTACTGTTGATCGAGAAGGTAGCCCACGTGTTCAAATCGAATGAAACGCACAGCAGTTGTATAGGTACGTTTCGGTTCCTTTTCTTAACATTGATTTAAACGCGATTGAGCGATCCTCTTTTGGGATTCGTAAAAGTTTTTTAAATTCCGCTGCATGTACGGATCCCAACAAAAGGTCTTAAACTTCCTCCACCGATCAGCACAATAAGACAATATCTTGTCTTTCAACTTCTGACAGTCAGGGACAGTGTATGTAAGCCGGATAGTGTCCCAAATTGGATTCTTTACTGTGCGCAGGTCCACATTTTTCCACTAACCTTTCAAGATGCTAACCTTGCAGCGTGCTAGATAGCCGACAAAACTATTCTATTTGCTTTTATTAGGATCGAAAAGTTCCAGCTTTTCATCAAACTGAATCTCGAGCTTTGACCCAGAGG
Source organism: Acacia melanoxylon (assembly GCA_019022615.1). NCBI lineage: Eukaryota > Viridiplantae > Streptophyta > Magnoliopsida > Fabales > Fabaceae > Acacia > Acacia melanoxylon. Next base: position 5,147,782 of record JAFJYJ010000043.1, read on the forward strand.
TCCGACTTACGGATACGTCTTTCATTAGTGTGCCACTTCTACCACGGCGTGCAGGGCAGTTACGAGGCTCATTTTGAGATGAAGAGGGTTCGTTCGGACTCACACCAGTAACTGGCGTTGAAGGAACAAGAAGAGAAGAGTTTTCTCCTTTCATTTTTGAGAAAGGAAGAGAGGTTGAGAGTGGTGATGCGAAAGAGGAACTCCCGAGAAAGTGAGAGAGTAACGAGAGGATGGTGGTGGTGGGCGAGGAAGAGAGGTAATGCAACGGGAAGAGTGGTTTCGCAACAAGAACAGAGGTTTCAGAGTTCAGAGAGAACAACGTAAGTCGTAAGGTACGGTTTCGCGCAAAGAAGAATATATTTGGCGCTTTAGTTTTAAGACCAGATGAACTAAAATGACGGTCTTAAAGGTTAACATTTAAGACCGTCCATTATTAATATCTGGTCTTAAAAGTAATAAACTATTTGTTTAAATTTTTTCAATATTTAGTACCGGGCACAATTTATGTCCGGTCTTTAAAATATAACCTTTAAGACCGCCTTTTATATATATCCGGTCTTAAAAGTGTTACAACATTATATTTAAATTTTTCCTTATTATTTTTGGACCGCATAAAATATAAGTCGGGCTGTACCAGATTTCTCTATAATGTAATTGATATTTCAATTTTTTAATAGCATTTTTAAGACCGGTTGTTTTGTTAACCGGTATGAGTAATATATTTAAGACTCATTAATAAATGATCCGGTCCAAGAAGTTCTTGATATTTACAAAACTGTCACCGATCATCCTTTTAAGACCGGTGTGTCAGTACTCCGGTCTAAACGAGGTAGTCTTAAAGCCCTTTTTTGTACTAGTGCCAACAAGATGAAATGTTGCCTTGATAAGTGTATTTCTCCCAGCCAGGGTGTAACACCCCTACGATATAACGATGTACTTGTAATTAGTGTTGAATTAATGAAAAGTTGTATTTCCAATTATTATTGTTATTTAATTATTATCGTAAATAATTCAATTGAAGAAATAATTTAAAAGAGGAAGAGCAAGGGCAAAACAATCAATTTCTAGTAAAATAATATGGAAATTTCGTCCACCATGAAAGAGAAGAGAAAATCGGGTGATTTAAGTCATATTCGGGCCCAAACTTGAAATGCGGGTCCCACAGGCGAGTGATCGATAGAAACGGGACTGATAGGGACCAGTTAGAAGTTTCCTTTGGACTGAGTGAGACAAGTGTGGGGCTACTCTAGGGAGTTTGGAGAGCGCCACACGTGAGTGTCCATTCAGGGGAGAATATATGGAAAAGTTGAAGAAAAGTACAAAAAGAAGTACCTTTGTACCTAGCGGGGCCCGGTGGGGACCAGTTGATCAAAAACTGGACGGATAAAGTGAGAAAAAGGAATTAATTATACGGGATCAGATTTGTGGGCCCCATTAGGTGCCACATGACCCCCTCTAATTATTAAAATACTTGCTTGTAGAGAAAGAAAGAGAAATCAGTGTAAAAGTCAAACCGCGGGTCCCACGTTTCAGGCAAAAGGGCAAAATGGGAATAAATGAATAAAAATAAATTAGGTCAGACATGTGGGTCCAAAATGGCGCCACATATGTCCCCTTTGGGTAGGCAAAAGCATGGGGAAAAGTTGGTAATAATTCATAAGTTATGGGCCACAAATGTAATTTATGAAAGTTTCGGGCCTAAACAGGTAATTTGCCCCAAAAGCAGGTAAAAATCTGATCTCTTTATGTGGGGTTGCGCCACTTGGCAGGACCCTAGATCTCCCTGGAAAATTCTGGAAATACTTTGGAAAGAAGTCAAAAGCGAGATCCTATTTATTACATAAAAAGATTTAAATTTACACCAGTTAATTCTAATTTCACCGGATCAATTTCACCTTTATTAAAAAGGAATTTTAACCTTTCTTTTTCACCCTAAAGGGGAAAAATTTCTAGAGACCAGGGGGAGTGATCTGCAACCTCCATAGCTAAAGCTCAAACACCAAGCTACCAAGAACCTCCACCGATCCTCCGAATCTAGGTAACCCCGAAAACTCATCTTTCTTGAGTTCTTGTTAAACTATTTTCGTGCAAAAGGTAGAAGCTCAGTGTTGGGGTTGGATTTTTTCATTTTTGAGGTCTACCATGGCTCTGGAACGTGATTTTGTGTAGGGTATAGTCTTGGCTTAACTTTCCGAAGTCGACAATACCGAAAAACTCCTAAAACCAAGTTTACTAGTGATTCTGGAATTTCTGGCAGAGGTGTTTTAACTCGGTCTTACAAATAGTAAATGGATTTGGTTTAATCTGAATTTTTTATGGTAGAAATTAGACATCCAGAGCTTCACCCTGATGTATACTTTTGTGTTTTTTATATTTTTCTACTAAGATAAACAAATTGGTGAAGTCAGTACAGAGTGAAACAGGGCGAAATCTGACCAAGGTATAGTAAATAAGCAACACGCCAAAATAAAAGTTCTTACAGGTTCTGGAAGTATTTTTCCTTAAAAATAGATATTATAATGGTTCAAATGGCGCTGGTTTCATGTGAAAATTATGTTTTTGGAATTTACTAAAAATCTTGGAAGTTCGGCCAGATTCACTGAATTTCTGGAAATTCTGTGTTGAGCTCAGTTTTAGCAAGAAAAATGCAAGGGTATTTTTGTAAATACTGAAAATGGTATATTTTGATGTATATAGGTCAGGGGTATTTTTGGAAAGATCATTAGGCCTAAAAATATTAAAAGCAGTATCCACCATACCAGGTAGTAACCACTTTACTCCGGCACTTTTATGTGTTTTGATGTATGTGTTGCTTATCATATGTGTGTTTTTGTATTATTGTGCCAAATATGCATACAGAACATGTTTGTGATTGTATTCCCTAGCGCTAAGGGTGCCTGCCGGGGTCTGCCTATGTGGCGACTCTACGGAGCCAGGCTTGTGATTCCGGTAATTCTGAGGCCTGTCTTGGTAAGGTGGCCCGACGGTGCGAAGACGTATTATTGTGTGTGCTTATGTCTGCATATTGTGATATTTGGCATATTTATCTGTGTTTACATACTTACATGGTAGTATACATATGCATTACACATTTAGTGCATGAGTATTGATGGTTACTCTGGGGGCCATTTTTGGACCTCAGAAGCTTTTGGTGGTACATGAGAGCGTGTCTAAAGGCCTTTTTGCAGAGGTAGGATGTCGGTGCAGATGAAGGATAGGGGATGCCCTATCATGTTATGTATTTTTATTATTTTATTTTGGGATGACTTTACTTATTATTTTGGTATTTACTGCTGGATGACTGTATCTTAACCCCTCCGGGGTCTTTACTTTTTACCAGTATGATAGTTTGTCCAAACCGATCCTGTGCTCTGTTGCGCGTACTCTGATATACATTTAAATGGACTAATAATTAAAGGAAAGGTAATTTATAAAAGGAATCCCTCTAACTCGCCACCCGAAAGGGCGAGGCCGGTGGAGGTGTAACATAGGGAGCCTTTGTACCTGGTAGGTTAATCCAAGACATCATTATTATAGCCCATGAAGTGTTCCACTATTTAATGTTGGAAATTATGCCCTAGGGGCAAGTCATTGTACTTTAAACGTTTATGTTATTTAAAGTATTTCTCCGTTTAGTTATCATTTTTTTTGCATGTTTATAGTGATAACTGTATCCTTGGATATATCTTATAGATTATCCTAAATGTCCTTGGCCAGTCATCTACGCGGGAGCAAAGATGAAATAAGATCAGTATGGCTTTGATGAGGTATGGAGATACGAATCAAAGTCATAGGTACTTGTAAGAGTACAAGGTGCTTGACCGACCCACTATGACAAAGCTGCGTGGAATTAGTCATAAGCTTATCTCATATATAACCACGTCACAAACGCCCTTTGACCTGAGATCATCATGGATTCCTACATGATGAGTCGCTGATCTTTGACCTAGTCAAAAGTCACCTTAGATCAGGTGACGATAAAGGCTTGGATCGGGATCAATGGTTTTAATGTAGAGGAATGTGAATGGTCAAGATGGAATTTGTCTCTCACATTTGTAGAGAGATAATACTGGGTCCCTTGATGAGTGAGTTGAGAAACGTATGGCCATACTACGGTGGAAAGGATTTTCCATTTCAATTATTAGACTACTCGAGAATCGAGAAAGTAATGGACAAGAACAGGAACTTGACATTATCCATGCCTCATCCTTGAACAAATTATCTCGTGACAAAAGGGACGTGACATGGTTGTATGATGGGTAGTATCGTATCATCGATCCCCATATGAATTGGGTAGTCGCAATGTCTTGCTAGAGGACGCTTGCGACTTGTGGGCTGGTACAAGATGGCCCGCCGCCAATCTCATGTGGGCTGTAGAAGTCGCACACAAAAATAGCCCAACATGAGCAAAAGTGTCAGATTCATTGAATCTTAGATATATCTAAGATTTAAGAGTAAATACCCTTTTGGGTCCTCGACATAAAACACGGACTCCATTTTAGTCCCTAGGGACTAAAATGGGACCTTTGTATGGACTAAAAAAAGGCTTTTTAGAAATTTGCGAGGGACCAAAATGTTCACCAATCGACCCTTATTCGTCCTATTCAGGGACTAAAAGGGCATTTCTTTGTGTGGGGGACCAAAATGGGGTCCGTGTTTTTTTTCAGGGACCCAAAAGGGTATTTACTCAAGATTTAATGAATATTGTATTCAATCTAGGATGAATATATATATATATATATATATATATTAAGTTGGAGAATAATATAATAATACTATTTAATAAAGAATATAATATTATTATATAATATTTGTTTTGTATTTAATTTATTTGATAAATTAAGTATCTAAAACAAATAGAGATATTGTATCTCGATTTAATTTTTGAATAAAGATATCATATATCTGATTTAATTTAAATTGAGATATAGTATCTCAAATTTAATTAAATAGATAGATATCATATCTCAGATTTAATTTATAGAGATAAATTAAATCAGAAGACTTTTAATTCGGATTAAATAAATAGATTAGATCTATTAGATAGATTTAATTAATATATTATTTTAATCCAAATTCAAAATTCAAAAGGATTAATTTTGATTATAATACGCCTATGAGGTTTAAGATAACCTACGGGACATTTTGTCAGTCGTATTAGAAAAGCCGTGAGAAACCCTGGAGAGAAAAGGAAGAGACGCGAGAATACTGAAGGCGCTAGCACGCTGCCGTCCGTGTTCGAGGCTATTCGTGAGGATACCGATAGAGGAAGGAGATTCGTAGAGTCGACTTCTGTTGACCGAGTAGGTAGCCCACGAGTTCAAATAGAACGAAACGCACACCAATTTGATATTGGTACGGTTCTTTTCAAATGAACTTGATTTAAACGTTGTTGATAGATCCTCTGAAGGGATTCATAAGTTTTAAATGGATGAAAATCCTTCTGCTGCGTGTACAAATCCTAACATTTAAGACGAAGGAAAATTGGTAAAAAGTTTCAACTCACCTTAAAAATGGACATAAGCAAGGCCTATGATAAAGTTGATGGGATTTCCTATGAACTTTAATGTTAAAGTTTGGCTTTTCTCAAAAATGGGTAGATCTTGTCATGAACTGTGTTTAATCTGTACACCTTATTCTGTGTATTTTAGGAGAAAATATAGCCTCAACAAGCCCCTGTAGAGGCCTCCGTCAAGGAGACCCTCTATCGCCTTATTTGTTTATTTCCCTGGAAGCCCTTTCTTGTATGATTAACGCATCACTATTACAAGGCCGGCTTACAGGAATTAAGCTTAGTAACTCCTGTCCAATTATATCTCACAGTTTCTTCGCAAATGATGCCTTGCTTTTTATGAATGCTGATATCCAAAATTGTAGAAACCTGGCTGAGATACTTCAAGGATATTGTTTAGCATTCGGGCAGTTAGCAAATTTGGAGAAGTCCAACATTATATTCTCTGCAAATACCTTAGAACCTTTACGGAGGGATATCTGCAGCATTCTAGGCATATGGGAGAGTTTGGATCAAGGCAAATACTTGGGCATCCCTAGTGTGTGGGGGAAGACAAAACATCAGGCGCTCGCTTATGTTCATGAAAAAGTAAGCAATAAGGTCCTGGGATGGAGCAGTAAACAGCTATCCTTTGCAGGGAGATAAGTCATGATAAAGGCTATTATCAACGCCATCCCAATCTTTCCTATGATGTGCTTTAAATTCCCAAGCAAAAGCTACAAGGATCTGAATAGTCTAGTAGCAAACTTCTGGTGGGAGGGTCGGAACAAAACCCACTAGGTGGCATGGAACAAATTGACTTGGCTTAAAGCTGAAGGGGGTATGGGGTTCCAAGATTTCATTAAATTCAACAACGCCCTTCTTGCAAAAAAGGCTTGGAGACTCTTTCAAACGTCCAACGACTTGTGGGCAAGAGTTTTAAAAGGCCTCTACTTCCCAAAGTGCTCTTCCATTAAAGCAACCCATGGACATAGAGCCTCATGGTGCTGGTCAAGCATACTAGAAAGTAGAGACTTCATCAAAAAGGATTTGTATTGGCAAATAGGCAATGGAAGGTCAGTCCGAATATGGCAAGATAAATGGATCCCCTCTCTCAAAGCTTGGAAGTTAGTAACTACCGATGAGATAGCCTAACAATCTGAGCAGAAAGTAGCTACTATTATTATTAGTGAAGGGAACCAGTGGAACCTCAATCAACTTGGACTATCTTTGGATGATCAAACACGAGCTGCCATCACAGCAATTCATCTTCCACAAACTCCCACTGATGATAAGTTTATGTGGACTCTAGCAACGAATGGAGCATATTCGGTCAAATTTGGGTATTACCTCACATCCCCAAACTGCCAGGAAATTACAAATCATGTCGGATCGTCAAACCCTGTCTCTAGTGCTATATGGAATAAAACGTGGAAAATTTAGGTGATTCCCAGAGTTATTAATTTTATATGGCGAATTTTGTGCCATGCAATAGCCATAAATGAAGCTTCTTTGAAAAAGGAGAAGGGGACCCACGAATATATGCCCTATTTGTCACCTCTCCTGTGAGTCAACGAAACACCTCTTTTTCCATTGCTCTTGAGTACGCTGCATCTGGTTTGGCAGTGGACTATCATTTAGATGTGATACTGAAAAAATTCATAGCTTCAGGAAATAGTGGATGGAGATCATGGGCTGTAAGAGCCCTTTTACTGCATCTGATATCGCACTCACATGTTGGATATTATGGTATATATGGAAAGCAAGGAACGAGATTCTCTTTCATGGTGTGGTCCCTGATCCTATGAAAGTCATTGAACATGCTCACCAATCCTTGGCCGATTACAAGCAAGTACATAGCCCTCCAATACAAGAGGATGACGTAACTCCTACTCAAAAAGCAGCAGCTAAATGGGACCCCCCAGCTAACAAGCTTAAAGTAAACATAGATGGTGCTTTTAGTAACTCGTCAAATCTAGTTGTTATCAGTATGCTCTGCCGTGATCATTGGGGTAACATGCAATGGGCCTTTGTCGATAAAATTAAGTCTATCTCAACGTTTATGACAGAAGCATTAGGAATGAAAAGAGTGCTAATGATCAACCAGGATCTGGGTAACAAGAATGTCATCTTTGAATCTGATTGTCAAACTCTTGTGCTGTGTTTGGAAAAGGTTCAACCAATTCTATGTGAATGGCAATCAGGAAGTATACTTGAAGACATCCTAGGTCTACTAAGGTCGGAGTCCAGCTTCCCAACTCGTTTCACTCCTCGCCAGGGGAACAAAGCAGCTGATCTCTTAGCTGCAGCTACTGATAAGGGGGTGTGCCCTATTGGGTGGATAGAAATACCCTTACCCCCTTTGTTTTCAATGCTGGAAGAAGATAGGAAGGACCTTGGAAGTCATCAAATGCATCGTGTCTCTCCGCTGAGAATTATGGAGCCGGATTGATCTGATTTATTTCTGGCTTTCTTTAGCAGTAGCTATCTCCCTTCTAGACTGGCTGTAGTTTGTCTTGTTATTCCTTTTTACGCTTTATTCCCTTTGCCTTTAATAGCATGTCAGCTTTTTATGTTGTATTGCCTCTACGTGTTCGTCTGAGGACTAATGTACCTGAAGTTTCCTAGTAATGAAAAGTTCTAGAATTGTTTGTCAAACTCAACACTCAACTTTAGCAATGATGAAACCTCCTTTGCTATCCTTTGTTTCTCTGCTGAAACTAGCCAAAAAGGTACAAAAAACTAAGAAGTCCCAGATCAGCAAGCCTTCCACACCCCAAAACAACAGGCATGCATCAAAGGACGCGTACATCATTAGCGAGTCAAAACGTACGTACCATCTCTTTGGGTTGCTTGACAAGATGTTCATCCAAACCAGAAGAAAGTGCATAGACAGAAATAACTCAGCCATACATGCTTCGCTCGACCTCCTTATCACCAACAATCATTACCTTTGAGCTTAGATCACCAAGCTTTTCTCTAATTGCCCTATCGTATAGATTCAAAAGATAAAATCAAGCAACAGTTAGGGTACTCATTATACCGAGTAGGGCAAAGAAAAATGCAAGCCGAGGCTAAACTAACACGAGAAGAAGGATAAAATCAAACTAACAAAAGTACGAGCTATCTATTGATGGGAAATAGAAAATTATTCTTGTATTTGTTGGGTTGATTTCCTTGATGGCAAGTGAACCAGTCGAACAAGTAATAAAGAATAAGTAGAGTATCATCCCACAGAGACTGGGATACCGAATGATGACACCGTAATACAGAATTAGTTGTGCTTAAAAAAAAATAACTTTGATTGATTTAAGAGGTTTGACGGCTATACTAATAAACAGGAAAATAACTAAATGGGCGTACTCATAAGAAGATATCAGTAAAAATAGATTGAACTCGGAATCCTTTCTAATCATTTCATTCCCCCATCTGCCTATACGCAATGCTATGGCATTCATATTGTACAGCTCTCGCAAATTCTACAGCATGAACACCATATGCAAAGTTATTCAGTTAACCACACCACGCTAATCTACTGAAGCTCTCGCGTCCGATACATACACTTCTCCCATATGTCTATGGTGATTTTTCTAGTAGGATTATCAGTAAAAATCAAGGTGTCATAGTTATGAGCGGTAAACTCATTCCTGAAGTCTACAATAATAGGTCAAGCCTTGCACCAGCCTGTCTAGCAATCACTGCTTCTCAGATGTCTAACCCCGACTCCCTCTCAGTAAGCCGAGGCCACTGATCTAGTCCCTAGCTCTCGCTAATCAACAAGAAATTGAACCCCTGATAGGCAAAGCGAATATATTAAATTAAAAACTAGCAGTTGGGTTCATTCTATACTTAGAAAATCATCCTCGTTCAGGCTCAGGAAGTTAGTTCATGACTGACGAGGGAATCACAAAACAGAGTACTACAGAATAGCCCATGATAAAAGATTGACTGGAATTAAAATAAAGAAACAAGAAACGGAAGCTTGATGGATGTTCCGACGGTGTCGAAGAAGCCCTGTCATGTCACAACTCCATGTCTTCTTCACTCCGTCTCACTAGAAGGAAGGATGCTGGGTTCTCTTGGGGTCCTCGTGCTTTGTATATTCTCTCACTCTCCTTTCGAGTCTGGCCGTATATGATTGGTCTTTTTACTCTCGACGACTTCCGACTCCTTTAAGGGTTGGCTGTTGTTTCCTTATATAGTCTGGTCTACTTGCAGTGTACGTTCAACAATTTGGGCCTTTCCTAATCCGTCAAGGTCCGATCGTATCTTTCTTCTAAATCTCGGTAGATTGATTCTGCTGATCCTACGGGATTCTTCAAATCTTTTAGTTCTGGTCCTCCGCATCTTCTATTTCAATACATCAGCAATCTAACCATTATCCTCGACCTGCACTATACTTCCTGAAACAATCTTAACAAAAGAGCAGGATATATGCCGCATAGCACTACGTCACTTACTATGTTATAGCTTCAGGGATACATTGTTTTGCACTTCGATAAAGTTGTCCTGATGCTATAGCACATCATCGGCTATGTCATGCGACTTTCTCATAAAACCTCAAAACTTGCTCTTTCTTAGCACATGTTTAGGATGTAAACAGAATTCACCCTTAAGTTCCCTATACAATGAATTAATGCCTTTTTGCTCAGATTAAATGTAGTTAAGATCATATTCACCATACAATTCAGTCATAAAATACAGGGGAAAACATGGCATAAATCATGCTCATCAGTATTCACAACTTCTGGAAACTATCATAATCTACCAGTTGTGCTAACCTTAGTTGAGCCCTCAAATAAGATGATTTCTAATTTTGAGAGAAAAACATAGAGATATTTCAAGTTGCAGACGAGTGGGAGAGAGCATAAAGACAAAGATTGATCAAAAGGTGCACTAATGATATAATTTAGTTGTATCAGTGCATTATAAGCAAGTGTATCTTACCGACAATCACATGTATCATATAATTTTACAAGTTGATTTAATATTATGTCTGCTTTACAAGTTGATTTATGCTTCCTTTCTGTGGCCAAAAATAGAAAATGAAAGACAGACGACCATTCCATAGCCTCCAACCTTTGATCAACAATAGTTGGCTTCTCTCCTTATCCCTACAAGCTCCACTATTCCATCTTTATCTATGTCACAGATGTTAAAAAAATAAACTTAATATTTTATTCTAAATCTCCTACAATTAATACACACAATTCCATACACTACTACAAGAAATTGAATTTTTTTTTTTCGGTAAAAACCGGGGCCATTAGCCCATTTCCATTACTTCCTCAATATACAACGTGGGTACACTATACCCATAGCGTCTTTAGCCAAACATCTGGATACAACCATAGGAGGACTCTCAAACAAGACATATAACTTCTCCTGCTCAAAACTAAGAGTAACAAGAGTATCTGCACATTGATTACCCTCTCTATACACATGGGTAAACTTCACAGTTGCAAACTTTTGCATTACCTCCGAGATTTCAACCAACATCCGTGTATCAGTTACCTTCTCAGTTTGAATCGCCTGCAACATATGTATTACAACTGTTGAATCACTTTCAACTATTATATCAATAAAGTTCTTCGCTACTGCTAGTTTGATACCTGATAACACTGCCCAGAGCTCTGCCTTCACAGCAGAACAACAACCCAGTTTTCTAGAGAATCCTCCCAGCCACTGCCGATTTATATTCCTCAATAAGCCACCACATCCTGCCATGTGCTCCTTCCCTCTAGAAGCCCCATCTATATTCACCTTGATCCACCCATTATTAGGAGCCACCCATCCAACATGAGTGTCTTCACGTGTACCCACTGCTATCCCATATTCCACTTTGGCTTGTTGAATTTCTCTAACATGCCACATCACCGTTGAGTATAGGTATCCAGGAAATTGAAACCCTTCCTTAAACATTTCCTTATTTCTCCATGTCCATAGCATCCAGCAAGACACCTTAAATATTAATCCCCACCCATTCCTCTTTTGTGCAAGATTCCACCCAAACCACACCCTGCCATCTTTGTTCATAAATTCCTCCTCCACTCTTCCATGCCATAATTCCTTCCACAGCCGTTGAGCCACAATGCATTCCCTCAACACATGCATCTCATTCTCACATTGCTCAGCACATCTACAGTAATTCGGACTTCCTCCCATCAACCTAGCTCTCATTTCACTTGTCAAGAGTCGATTGTGCATAGCCATCCACACAAAAGTTTGAACTTTTTTCGGGCCCCTCCACTTCCACAAAGTATTCCACTCCTTTTCTCCCCTATCCTGCTCTTCAATTAGCTTATGATACATATCAGCTACCACGAATTTACTTTGCAGAGCCGTCCCCCACTTAATAGAACCCCCACTCTCCTGATTTGTTGGTGGTAGCATAACCATGAGAATATTCCTTACTTCAGTGTTTAGTTTACCCATTAGCTTATACATGCTCCAATTCCCATCAGAACTAACCACAAAGTTCAAACGCTTCGGCACGAGATGTGCCCTAGCAGAGAGAATCTATCGCTTCTACAAGAAATTGATTTTACTTCCATTAAAAATGTCTATTTTTCAAAAAGACAAGTAAAAAATAAATGCGGTGGCATTTTTGTAATTATGTAAAGGATTTTGGCGTCCAAATTTTAAAATGGACTCTAAAAGTTTACTTTTGGTGTCCCAATTTAGAAAAGTAACAATTGTTATAAAGCATCAACATCATGTTTTAAACGTATGTTCCATCACGTACACTCTTTCACATGCATATATTGTTTAACACTCTTTCAAACGCAAGTAACCCTATACCATCAGTTGTTGAAAGTTGCAGGAAAGTAAAAGATCAGAGCAATTGAATTTTGTTTCAAAATTTCCACTGAATTAATTGATTGTAGGGTTAAGGTGCATAATTACCAACAAACTATTACGATAAAAGCATTTGGCCCAAAAATTAATTGAAGATACCTTGAATACAAACAAACGGTTAAAAAGTGTTAAAAAAAACACAATGCCGTTATATTGTTTAATTTACAGTTAAAAAAATATTTCAGGGTACTGAATGGTACTAAGAAGATACTACAGGATAATGAATGGTACTGAAAAAATATTTCAGGACATTGACTGGCACTTAAAAAATACTACAAGATGGTGAATACTATTTAAAAAAGAAAAAGAAAAAGAAGGAACAATGTGTTTTTGCCACAAAACGGTGGTGTTTTTATGGCAAGCAAAGCACAGCGGATAAATAATGAATCGGACGAAAGCCGAGTCCTTAAAAGTGAGCCAAGCCTATTCGCTGCCTTTTTTTTTCTTTGCTCAGAATATTCGCTGCCTTTTACTATTGCCATTTCTCAGAGAGAGAGAGAGAGAGAGAGAGAGAGATCTATTGAATGCGTCCCATGGGTGTTGCAGCTTCATCTTCTTCATCTTCAAAGGAACATGAGGTGTATCTGAGTTTCAGGGGAGAGGACACTCGCAGATCCTTCACCAGCCATCTCTACACTGCCTTATGCCTCAAAGGGGTTGAGACTTTCATTGATAATGATCTCCCAAAAGGCGATGACATCTCCCAGTCACTCATCCAAGTCATTCAGGATTCATCTCTGTCTATTGTGATCTTCTCTGAAAACTATGCCTCCTCCAAATGGTGTTTGAATGAACTCATTCACATCCTTCAATCTAAAGAACAGCGGGGACAGATTATTGTTCCTGTATTCTTCCAAGTGGACCCATCAGATGTACGGAATCTAAGGGGAGCTTATGAGAAGGCATTTGCACAACATTTGAGGAAAAACCCAGACAAGGTGGATGAGTGGAGACGAGCCCTTTCTGAAACCGCAAGTTTAGCTGGATGGGGTTCCCAAAACTGCAGGTCACTCTTCATTCCCTAAGTCTAAATCTTTGAATTGAATAAGAATTTCATTATCAATTGGTTGTCACTTTGTTAAAAAATTATTTGCCTATTAAATACATTAATACTTTCTTTTATAATTATTTTTCCTATATTAGGGATGAAGCAGAGTTTATTCAAAATATTGCCAATGACATCATAAAAAAACTAAACCATGAGTCTTCAAGTGTAATAGAAAATATTGTTGGAATTGATGAGAATTCTGATGATATTGAATTGTTGTTAGAAAGATTCTCAACAATTGGAATTTGGGGTATGGGTGGAATAGGCAAAACAACCATAGCTAAGGTTGTGTTTGCGAAATTTCGCTCTCAATTCGACAGTTGCTGCTTTATGGAGAATTTAAGAGAAGAGTCAGAAAAAACATGGCTTGAAATATATACGTGATAAAATTTTCAATGTATTATCAAAGGGCACATCTCTTGAAAGACTCAATTGTAGAAGAGTTTTGATTGTTCTTGATGATGTTAGCAACGTAGCTCAATTAGATTATTTGAGAAATGAAGCACCTCTTTTTATACCTAGTAGTAAAGTCATCATAACAAGTAGAGATAGGCATGTACTTAATGGAAGAGTTGAAAAAATACACAAGGTCAAGGCATTGGGCTATGACAATTCACTTAAGCTTTTCAACCTCAAAGCCTTCCACAAAGATGATTATATAAGTGAATATAAAGAACTAGTTGAAAGAGCAGTTGCTTATGCCCAAGGCATTCCATTAGCCCTAACCATTTTGGGTTCATTTCTACGTTCCAAAACTCTAAAGGAATGGGAAAGTGCATTGAGGAAATTAGAAAGGACGGCTCATCCAGATATTCAAGTTGTATTAAAATTGAGTTATGATGGACTTGATGATGAAGAGAAAGAGATATTTTTAGACATTGCTTGTTTTTTTAAAGGTGAATCTATAGGATATGTAATGGCAACGCTAGAGAGTTGTGGCTTTCATGCAAGCATTGGATTAAGAACCCTTATGGATAAGGCGCTAATAAGTATTGATTATCTGGTATGGATGCATGATCTAATTCAATCAATGGCTTTTGAAATTGTTCGTCAAGAGTGTCTAAAGAATCTTGGAGGACGTAGCCGACTATGGAATCCCGATGAGGTCTATGATGTACTCAAATATAGTCAAGTAAGAAAAGATTTCCCTTTCTTATAAACATTTATATGTGACTAGTGAAACAAAAAAAATTAATATAAATTTACTTTCTTTTGATCTTTTGTGTTGTACAGGGAAGTGATGCAATTCAAGGCATAGGTTTGGATTTGTCTAAAATTGGAGATTTACGGTTGAGTGCGATGCCTTTAGAAAGATGACTAATTTAAGATTTCTAAAATTATATTCATCTAGGGATAAAAGATCGTGTACCATAAATCTTGCTTCCGGGCTTGAGTCAGTTTCCAAATCATTAAGATATCTTCAGTGGGACAATTTTCCTTCAAAGTCTCTACCATTGTCATTTTGTGTTGAGAAGCTAGTTGAACTTAACATGCCTAATAGCCACCTTAAAAAACTATGGGATGGAGTGCAGGAAAACATGAAAATATTAGTTTTATTGTTGTTTTTAACAATTTGATTGAATTTTAATACTCTTGTTTCCGAAGTAACATTTCTCTTTTCAATTATTGAAGAACTTGGTCAATTTGAGGAAGATAAACCTTGGTGGATCCAAACAATTGATAGAGTTACCAAATTTCTACACGGCTCAAAATCTTGAATTGGTTAATCTTGAATGGTGTGAAAGTTTATGCCATTTTCATCCATCTATTTTATCTCTTCCAAGATTGAGTTGTGTGGAACTTAGGTATTGCAGAAACCTCAAGATTTTGAAAGCTGAGAGTCAGTCAAAATCTCTCTCACGCCTAGTTGTTTCTGGTTGCTATAGTCTCAAGGAATTTTCATTCTCTTCAAACAAAATAACTTTTTTATGTTTAGAGGAAACAAGTGTCGAGATATTGGACATTAGAAGCTCTCTCTCAACAGCTTAACACTAAAGAATCTTCCAATCAATGAGATTTGTTGCATGAGATCTCTTCAGGAGCTTCGTCTTTATGATTATGGAGGAATAATTGACAAATCAAAACTTCATACCTTATTTGCTGCTTTGCTATCTTTAAATTTAGTTTGTTTGAATGGGACAAGCAAATTAACTAAACTTCCAAACAATATGAAGCATCTCTCAAGGCTGCAATCTATTTCCGTAAACAATTGCAAGGACCTTCAATCTTTACCAGAGCTTCCTCTATCCATTAGAGAATTACATGCCTGCAATTGCACATCACTAAAGTCACTACAAGTCACTTCTCATATTGAATCTCCATTGTTGTTAGGAAGTAATGTAGGGAGTTTACCTGCCAGTATAAAGCATCTTTCAAATTTAGAGTACATTTACTTGAGCAATTGTAGAAGACTTCATTCTCTTCCAAAACTGCCATCATCCCTAAAAATTGTTGATGCTAATGATTACAGATCACTAGAGATTGTACCCTTTTTAACAAATTCTGCATCACAACTTATGTTCCTATTTTTGAAAGATTGCTTGAAATTGGGGAACCGTTCTTTATCTCATGTTATGGAAAGTCTTATTTCACATTGAAGCGCTTAGTGTATACAAGACAGAGAGGTGGTGTTTGTTACCCTAGAAGAAAATTTCCAGACTAGTTTAGATTTAATCAGGTAACAAAGTCTTCCAACTGTAACACTATTGAGCCTCCTTCAACCACAAATAACCTGATCGGCTATATTTTCTACTCTATTCTTTCTCATCACCCTCATGGTGACTTGCAATGTCAACTTTATTATGATGGTAAGCAGCACATATGCTCGAAATTTAATGTGATGAAGATGATAAATTTTGATTCACATCATGTTTTTCTATGGTGTGTTCCTGATACATTCAAAAGCTTCCACAAAATAATGGACAAAGAAAACACCAATTACAGGCCAAAGGCTTCATTCGAATTATTTGCTGTTACATATAGTGAAAATTTTGTTGGTGTGATTGAAGCATGTGGAATCTGCCCAATATATGCCTCAAAATATCACAACTTCATTCAACAAATGGAATTGGAGTCAAAATTGGGTACCCAAAAAGAGACATGTCATGATGTTGATGAGAATTCATTTGATGGAATACTAAAATATGCTAATTTCTCATTGAAGCAAGGAAAATGTGGCAATTTTGAAGGAAGTATTATGTTAGCTCCTGTATTTTTTATGATTACAATGTTTAAGTCATTAAATTAAGATATGTTTGCTCAAGCAAGGAACTGAACCAATAAAGCATACCAGACAATCTTGCTCGAGCAAAGTACAGAGTCTTGCTCGAGCAACATCGAGAAAGATTAAAGTTTTGTAGTATGAAACACCGTGCTCAAGCATACATGAAGGTGTTACTCGAGCAAAGTCGAGCAGCCTGTCCCAGAATAGAATTTGCCCGAGCAAAGCTAGAAAGCATACTTTCCCATCATGCTCGAGCAGGTTTGGAAGTGTTGCTCGAGTAAATTCGAAGCAACAGGTCTATACCTCACAGATTGAATCCTGCCCGAGCAAATCTAGAAAGCATGCTCACACATTGTGCTCGAGCAGACTCAGATACGTACTCGAGCATGTGTCTCGCTTCTTCACACTCCCACTCTGTATCTCGCTTGCCTGAGCATGAAAAATTTCATGCTCGAGCACCATGCTCGAGTAAGGGAAAAAGGGTTGCCCGAGCAACATGTGTATTCCTTTGGGATATCATCTCTGCCTAAGGGTTGCCCGAGCAAGAATATCAGCTTGCTCGAGCAACAGGGTCTGGAAGCCATTTTTCACCGCTAAATGAGAAGCTTGCCCGAGCATGAAAAACTTCATGCTCGAGCAAGGAAGATAACTATGCTCGAGCATCAGCGTCCAAGAGCTTTTATAATTGATTCATAAGAAGCTTGCTCGAGCAAGCTTGGATTGTTGCTCGAACAGGATATCTCTACTTTGAAATTCCCATCAACGTAATTCACTAAATCATTGTTTTAATCTTATTACTTCTGATTATTACTTATTACAATTATCAAATGCTTTTAACTAATTTGCTCATGAGTTTCAGATTGTTTCGACTTGAAATCCTTGACGAAAGCTTCATCTATGTAACGGGCACATTCAAGTCTCTCAACGACTATTTCGTAAGCTTCGCCAACGGTCATTAATTACTTCCTCTATAAATAGCTGAAGCATTCAACTCACCAACTACTGAAACACTGCGCAATTAATTCGAGTTCAATTCTATTCTCTGTTTCTACTGTTTCATTAATATCTACGAATATTCTCTTGTACTTCAGTGTTCATTTATATCTACTTGTGAGGAGTCTTTAAACACTTATTCATTTCATTCAGATAGTAAATCTTAAGGTTAAGGAATCTTAAGTGAGGGTGTATCAATTACAACTTGTAAGGGGGAGTGGAGTTTGAGAGGATAATCCTTCGTCTACAGAGTGTGTAATTGTCTTTGAAAGATAGTGGAATCCCAGGTGTTCTAGGGACTGGACGTAGGTCAGTGAATTTGGACCGAACCAGTATAAATCGCCTTGTGTCTATTTCACTTCTCTGTCTCAGTCTTCTAATTTTTGTATCGTCGTGTGGGTGTGAAAAAGAATTTTAAAATCACCTATTCACCCCCTCTAGGTGATATTCCATCTTCATTTGGTATCAGAACTAGGTTTCTCAGTTGTGCTTAACATCCCGAGATAGATCATGGAAGGAACATTACCTGACGGTGCTTCGATTAATCGTCCTCCAGGCTTTAATGGCGAACACTATTCATTCTGGAAAGCAAAATTCAGAGTGTTTGTGTTAGCTACTGAATACGGTCTCTGGCGAGTAATAGAGACTGGTGATTATGTTCCTACAAAGATCGAAGGAGGAATTTCCGTCCCAAAGATAGAAGCTGAGTTCAATGAGAATGACAAGAGAAACATCACTCTTAACAGTAAAGCTATCCTGATGTTACAGAGTGCTCTCAGTCAAAAGGAGTACTTCCGAATATGCAACTTGTCAACTGCAAAAGAAATGTGGAAGGCTCTGGAGGTAGCATACGAAGGAACCACCGGCATTAAGGAAAATCGTATTAGTACCCTGACTACTGAGTATGATCTTCTTCGAATGAAGACCGGAGAAACTATTGCTGAATTTCAACTTCGCTACACTCATCTTATCAATTAGCGGCCTTGGGAAAGACATATGATCAACGTCCTCAAGTCAGAAAAATTCTCAATGTTCTAACAAAAGAATGGGAAGCAAAAGTCACAGCAATAGAGGAGACTCGTGGAGAATCAATGGCGTCAGTTGCTGCCTTATTCGGGAGCTTATCTAAATATGAAAGCAAGCTGAAATTCAAAAAGGACCTAGACGAAGTCAACCCTACTCAGAACAAAGGTATTGCTCTTAATGCTGTGAAAGAAAAGGAAGACAAAAGATGAAGACAATGACGATGATGAGATGGGCTTGTTCATGAGAAGATTCAAGAAGTTCTACAGAAAGGATCAAGGCTTCAGAAATAGGTTCCAGAAAGGTGGTTCTAGTAACAGACGAGAATTCAAAGACAAAGATCAAGTCATTTGTTACGAATGTGAGAAACCAGGACATTACAATTCGGAATGTCCCCAGCTAAAAGATAATTGTAAAGAGAAGAAGAAAAGGTTTAACCAATTCAAGAAGAAGGCCTATGTATCGGCCATATGGGGTGATAGCTCATCGAAGAAGAGAGTGAAGAAGAAAAAGAAATTGCAAATGTTTGTCTAGTAGCGAGAGGAAGAACAACCGGATAATGACAAAGAGGTATATGAATCACAACTTACTTACGATGAATTATTTGATGAGTATAATGAAATACAAGCTGAGTTTGAAAAAGTAGTTGAGGAATGTATAAACCTGAAAAGGGAAAACATGACTCTTAAACTACAAGTTGAAAATCTTTCTTGTGGAAAACTAATTTGTGATGATTGTCTGGATTTGGAGAAAAGAAATTTATCTCTTACGTAAACACTTGAGAAATTCACAAAAGGTAGTGAAATGCTAAATGTTATTTTGAAAGCACAAAAATTTACAAACGATCGATCGAGGCATTGGTTACAATCCCATTTTTGACAAAAAGAAAGGGAAAAAGAAAAGAGGAGGAAAGTCTTATTTAAACTATTTTCAAAAATCGTCCATTCCTCAAATCATTTTGCCCATTGTAACTCATGTAATCGAAAAGGGCATAATACTTCATCATGTTTCCACAAGAAAGATAAAAGAGATAGACCAAGTTGGAAACTATAAGTGGGTACCTAAGGGAACTTATGCTCCTAAGGCCCAAACTAACCCCAAAGGACCCAAAAAAAAAGGGTACCTAAAGCTTAATTTCTTCTGATCCGCAGATGTGCTTGAAGGCATCAAGAATCAACATGTGGTATATTGATAGTGGATGTTCAAGGCACATGACAAGGGATGCTGACAAGTTTGTTGCAATGAGATCAAAGGATGGTGGCAAGGTTACCTTTGGAGGTGATCAATCTGGTAAAATCACTGGGATTGGCGAGATCGGTGACAAGAGTGGGGCCTCTAATCAAAGACGTGTATCTTGTTGAAGGTCTTTGTCACAACCTTCTAAGCGTGAGTCAAAGTGTTAATAAGAACAACTGGATTATATTTGACTCAGAAGAATGTCTCATTATCAACAAGGACGATCTCCCAATTGATAAAGGTAAACTTAAGGTATTATTTAAGGCTCCTAGAGAAGGTAATTGTTATACCTTAGATTTACCTAAAGTCAGTTCTAAAAAATGTTTTGTTAGCAACTTGGATGAAAGTTGGTTATGGCATAAGCGTTTAGCTCATGTGAACATGTTCCAACTAGACAAGTTGATAAGAAAATATTTAGTTGTTGGTTTACCTAAACTACGTTTTAAAAATGACATGATCTGTGATTCTTGTCAAAAGAGTAAACAAACCAAATCGTCTTTTAAAAACAAGCCTGAAATCTTGACCAATCGACCTCTCCAACTACTTCATATGGATTTAGTTGGACCTGCAAGAGTAAAGAGCCTTGGTGGCAATTTGTACACTCTAGTCATTGTCGATGATTTCTCACATTTCACTTGGACTATCTTTTTATAATCTAAGGATGAAACATTTGATCTGTTTGTGGTGTTTGCCAATAAGGTGCAAAATGAGAAAGGAATTTGCATTACAGCCATTCGAACAGATCATGGAGGTGAATTCGAGAATCAAGCATTCGGAGAATTCTGCGACGCTCATGGGATCAATCAAAATTTCTCGGCTCCAAGGACACCACAATAGAATGGTGTGGTTGAAAGAAATAACCGTGTACTAACTGAGATGGCTCGTGCTATGTTAAATGAAAATCAGACATCACAAGTCTTCTGGGTAGACGCTATGAGCACATGCTAGCAATATATCAAATCGAGCCTATCTCTCGGAAGAAACTTAACAAGACTCCATATGAACTCTACAAAGGGAGGAAACCAAACTTGGCTCACCTTACACCCATCCCCCTTGGCGAAGAGCCTCAATATCTGTGTACAGTGATCTTTCCCTCTCACAAGTATCTCATCTATAGATATCAGGGAGAGAGCAATCAGATCCCATATCAATATTCTAGCCCATACAGGGCTAGACATCTGTGTTCTTCTTACGGAACATTGGCGCCGACCGTGGGGACCATAAATTTCGATTCCCCAAACCACACAAAGTCACTAAACGCCACTGAGCATGGCAACAAGTACTAGAAGTTGCAGTTAGGCACTACAGCAGGATCAGTTGTCAGGGGGCAACCGCAGCAGCCGGTGCAGGAGCAGGTAGTCCAGTATTCAAACTCGATTGCACATAATCCTAAACATGTCACTATCAGGGAAGAAGGTGAAACTGAGGATACGGCTAATTCTCCACATCCGAGTCGGGGTGTCCAACAAAGGCAACGGGTGGCTCAGCAATCGAACCTTTCTCCCTCTCAGGAATTTCAAATTCAACATCCTAACATCCGAATGTTGTAAAAGACCGTAGAGTCAGTCCTCCATCGCTTGGAGAATATTGAGACCTGAGGCCGGCTCCAAAGAGAAGAAGATATTTGGCGGATTAAGGAGGATTTGGACCGCCAAAATGCAATATGGCGAGAAGAAGAACAGCGGAGGATGCACCAGATACTAAAAGAGCGTACAGAATATCGGGAGCAGCAGGATCGAGATAGATCAGGTCCGAGTCGAGTTACTATCTCGACATCCGAGCCAACTTACAATGAGGAACACTCTGAGAATAATGGGGAAGAGAATTTGGTTGTAAACGACCAACATCAGGAGCCCGAAGAGGAGGTGCTAAGGATACAATCGTTGGAAAAACGCATCGAGAGGCTCAAAAACCCGTCACAGAAGACTGGCCTAAACACTAGAAATGCAACCAGAGATAGTCATGCTGCAGCCACTCATGTTGATGACATGAACCAGGAAGGGCGAAACCAAACGCGGATCAATAATTCGGCTCAGGGTAAAGGACAGGAGCCCGTCAAAGGTCGGGATCCACCCAAAAAGAAGCGACTCCAAAGACAAGAAGAATCTGCTTCGATGATGAAAATTCCGAGCCCCTTTACCGAAAGAATCGCCGCTCTTTATCCTAAAGGACTGGACACTAAGGACTTCCCGAAGTACGACAGAAGTCAAGACCCACAAGTGCACATCAGTAATTTCAAAATGGAAATCATCGTGAAAGGTTATGTGGGACCCGTGATACCTCGATTGTTCACTGGAACACTAAGGGGAGCCTCTCAAATTTGGTTTAATCCTCTTCCAGAAAACTCGGTTCCAGATATGAAGGACCTAATAAAGAAATTCTTCCAGAACTTCGCCACCAGCCAAAAACCAAGTTTCAACTCGAACAAGTGAAGCAGTCACCTAGTGAGACATTACAAAAATACCTGGAGCGTTTCAAAGACATGGCTCAACAAGTGCCGGGATTGAAAGAGGAAGTACATTTACATTGTGCTATAGCGGGACTGGATAAGTCGTCACGCCTTAAGAAGTCAGTCATGAAACGTCGTCCAAAAACATTGGCGGAATTCCGAGATCGATCTAAGCAATACTTAGAGTTGGAACAAATGGATATTATGAGCCAACTACCGAAGGAGAAGAATAGAAGTCCACCCCCAAGGGACAGAGAAAACCGAAGTAGGCGAGACTCTCGAGCGCGCGGAAGAGAAGATAAGCCTAGAGGGGGAAGGGCAGAAGGAAAATATGATAGATAAGCTCTATTGAAGGTGTCCCAAGCGCAGATATGGAAGGAGGTGTCCATGACCGAGATTAGGAAGGCTGAGCGACCACGACCACTACGGAAAGAGGCCACTTTGGACAAATCTCGATACTATGAGTTCCATGACCAACATGGACATACGACGGACGCTTGTTGGGATTTGAGAGATGCGGTAGAAAAGTACATCCGAGAAGGAAAACTTCATCAATATGTAATTCAAACGCAAGGACGACAGAATAAGTGCCAAGGAGCACCAAGTAGAAGCCCGCCTCTAGAAAAGAAGAGGCGAGAGCGAAAAAGTGGATGGCGGAGAAGACAAATTTCCCAACCCTAAATAAGATTGCAATGTGATCAGTGGAGGTTTTGGCGGGGGAGGAGATTCAGTTAGTCAACGAAAAAAATATTTGAAGGAGGTCATCTTTGTTAGAACACACCCACAGTTCAAAACAGAACGCACAAGGCCGAGACCACCAATGCTCGGCTTTACAAGGGAAGAGTTGAGGACGTAATACTAGGCCATCATGACGGATTGGTAATCACGGGAATGGTGGTAGATTGCCTTGTCAAGAAAATCTTTGTAGACGATGGAAGTGCGGTGGACATAATTCTTTGGGATGCGTTCAAACACATGAGGTTTGACTCGGAGGACTTGAAGTCGTGCAAAACCACTTTGACTGGTTTCAATGGGTAGGACACCCATCCAAAGGGTTATATAGACCTCAAATTGACGTTGGGGACTAAAGCAGCTTTTAAGTTGGAAATTGTTCGATTCATCGTAGCAGACTTCCTCCCCCTACAATATCATCTTAGGGCATCCTACAATACATGACTGGGATATGCTAGTCTCCTCAAAACACCAGCGGTTGAAGTTTGTCAACAAGAAAAGTCAAGTCGTTGTTTATAAGGAGATCAAAAAGCCTCTCGGCAATGCTACTTTGAGATGGTCAAAGTAAACAAGATTTCGGTAGTAAGATGCTCAAACCAGAGGTGAGGAAAATCAGTGACCAAATCCGTCCACGGGGTAGAGCTGGACTTGCGAGAAGAAGATAAAATCTTAAGGGCGGAACCCAACGATGAGGTAGAAAACTTTGTCTTAGGGACCGAACCAGAACAAACAACAAAATTTGGCAAAGCGTTGGACCCTGAGGTTCGCGCAGAGTTAGAGGATTTCCTGAGGCATAATCGAGACGTGTTTGCATGGAAGCCATCTGAGATACCTCGGATAGATCCTGATTTCTGTTGTCATAAATTAGCCATTCATCCGGGGTCGACTCCAGTTGCGCAAAAGAAAAGAAAGCACGGCCCAGAGAGGGGCGAGGCCCTGGAAGCACATGTGAAAGAGCTGAGGGAAGCCGGCTTTATTAGGGAAGTGCATTACACGACATGGCTCTCAAACGTGGTCATGGTCGAAAAGCCCAATGGTAAATGGCGGGTATGCACTGACTACAAAGACCTAAATAAGGTGTGCCCTAAAGACGCCTTTCCTATGCCAAACATAGATCAGTTGGTCGATAAGTCCTCTGATTTTCAGCTCTTATCTTTCATGGATGCGTATTCGGGATATAATCAAATTGCTATGCATCCTGAGGATCAAGAGAAGACGGCGTTCATCACGGATAAAGCTAACTATTGTTACAATGTCATGCCATTTGGCCTTAAAAACGCCGGGGCAACATACCAAAGGATGATGACCAGGGTATTTGAGGACCAACTGGGAAAAACGTGGAAGCTTACATAGATGACATGATTGTAAAGTCAATGGAGGAAAGGAGCCATGTTCGTGATCTGCAGCAAACATTTGAAAAATTAAGAATCCACCGAATTCGACTGAACCCGGCAAAGTGTGTTTTCGGAGTTCCATCGGGCAAGTTCTTGGGTTTTGTGTTAACAAACCAAGGTATAGAAGCTAACCCTGACAAATGTCAGGCAGTCCTGGAGATGAAGCCGCCGGCGAACAACAAAAAGAGGTTCAGCAGTTGACCGGGAGGTTGGCGGCCCTGATAAGGTTTTTGCCGAAATCGGCCGAGAAGTCGCTTCCTTTTTTCAAATTGTTGAAAAAGGAAACCCAAGGAGGGTGGAATGCGGAATGTGAAGCAGCCTTTACAGAGATCAAGAAATGTCTTGCAACCCCACCAGTCTTGCCAAACCCGAGCCCGATGAAAGCCTGATCTTGTATTTGTCAGTTGGGGAAGAGACGGTAAGCGCCGTGTTAGTCCGAGAAACGATGGATGGCCAAAAGCTTGTGTACTTTGTTAGCAGGGCTCTACAGGGTTCGGAACTGAGATATCAAAAGTTGGAGAAAATGGCATTCGCCCTATTGACTGCGGCAAGAAGGCTTTGCCCCTATTTTCATGGTCATTCGATCATCTTGAGAATGGATCAGCCAATTCGACAAGTGTTGCACAAACCGGACCTCACGGGGAGGATGACAAATTGGGCGATACAATTGTCAGAATTTGACATATCTTACGAACCTCGGCATGCCATCAAATCTCAAGCTTTGGCGAACTTTCTAATGGAACTAACTCCCATAAATACACAAAGGACAACAGAAGCAGAGACATGGAAGGTATTTGTAGATGGATCGTCAAATATCAAAGGAAGTGGAGCCGGAGTCATCGTTGAGAGCCCAGAAGGAGTTTCGATGGAATTGTCCCTCCGACTTGATTTCCCAACCTCCAACAACCAAGCCGAATATGAGGCCCTAATCACCGGTTTACTCCAGGCTAAAGAAAACGGAGCTAAACAGGTACATGTATCCACCGATTCTTAGCTTGTGGCTTCCCAAATACAAGGAACCTATCAAGCCAGGGGGCCGTTGTTGGCTAAATACTTGGGAAAGGTGAAGGAGATTATGGCGAACTTTGATGAGGTGACAGTTGCGCACATTCCAAGGGCGGACAATGCAAGGGCGGACATGTTATCTAAACTTGCTAGTACTAAAAGCCCTGGTAACCTTCGATCTATGATCCAGCAAAGCTTGTCGGAGCCGAGTTGTGTCATGATTATTTCAGAATCAAATGATTGGAGAAAGCCCATAGCCGACTATCTAGAGAGAGGAATCCTCCCAGAAGACGCACTGGAATCCAAAAAGTTGGTAAGAAGCGCCGTTATGTAATGGTAAATGACCGTTATATCGGAAGGGATTGCACACCCCTATGTCTAAGTGCCTGAACTCGGAAGAGGCCGAGTATATTATGGCCAAGATCCACGAAGGCATCAACGAACAACATATGGGCGCCAAGGCCCTGGCCCGAAAAGCAATAAGAGCCGGATACTATTGACCTACTATGGCGGCAGATGCCAAAAACCACGTGCAAAGATGTGAGAGTTGCCAAAAGCATTCCAATGTAATACGAGCTCCCCCAACAGAATTAACATCAATCTCGGCTCCGTGGCCATTTTATAAGTGGGCCATGGACTTGTTGGGGCCATTCAAGGCAGCACCAGGGCAGCTGCGTTGGCTGATGGTAGCGGTTGATTATTTCACCAAGTGGATCGAAGTAGAGCCGTTGGCGACAATAACCTCGACGCGGGTGCAGAGATTCCTTCAACGAAATATAATATCTCGGTTTGGGATCACGGCGGAGATAGTCACGGATAATGGTACACAATTCATCGATAAAGGTTTCCAGGAAATGGTGTCCAATTTCAATATTAAACATCATTTCGCCTCCGTAGAACATCCGCAGTCCAACGGGCAAGCCGAAGCCACCAATAAGGTCATCGTCGATGGCCTGAGAAAGAGAATGGAGGACACTAAATCTAATTGGGTGGAGCATTTATACTCCATTCTATGGGGACATCGAACCACTATTCAAACATATACTCGGGAAACCCCCTTTAGATTGACTTATGGATGCGAAGCAATGATTCCAGTTGAAATCGACGAGCCTTCATGGAGGAGAATTAAGGCTCTACATAAAGAGTAGGAAAATAATGAAGCTATCACAGTGGAGCTAAACTTAATTGATGAGGTCAGGATTACAGCTCATTGCCGTGACATGGCAGCCAAACAACTTATTGCAGCTCGATACGACAGAAAGATCCGACCTCGATCATTTGAAAAAGGAGACCTAGTCCTCAAGAGAGCTGATATAGGCAACAAGAATGCCAGTGATGGAAAGCTTGCGGCAAACTAGGAAGGTCCATATCGCATCAAAGAGAAGCTTGGCAAAGGGGCTTACATGCTAGAATCATTGAAGAAAAAGGCAATTAAGAGAACATGGAATGCAGACAAGCTGAAGGCTTACTACAGTTGAAATATTGATCCGCCAAGACCATCATTACCTCGGGTCATGAAACTCTTCCTCGTTTATTTGTTTTCAGAAATTTTTCTTGCTTATGTTTATTTTCAGAAGTCTTTGCCGCAAATCTATGAAAATTCCCATGGGAATCATGTATGACGGCGTTTCCACCAGACAAGTGAATAAAGAATTTTGGGTCTAAGAACCCATTTTCAAAAGTCACAAGCGGCACATCGCCAAATTAAAATGCATGTATGAATCCTAGGTGACAAACCTGTTTTCATAGATCATGTCACAGCGGCAAAGCCGCCCAAACTAATTCACACATGAATTCATGGTAAATAAACCAATTTTTGCAAATCGTGTAAGAATTAAGCATGAATGAACCCGGGTAATCCACACCTGTGTTAACAAATCATGACATAGCGGGACACTGTCAAATTAACACGCATGTATGAATCTGAGGCAGATGAGCTCATTTTCATTAAATCATGTGTTAGCGGCAAAGCCGCCAATTTAACTTATGTGAATCCGAGGTTAATAAGCCTGCCGTCACCAAACATGTAGCGGAAAAACCACCGAAGTAACGTAAACACGAGTGAATCCGACTTTATAAAAAGTTTTCACAAATCGTGTATCATGGTGGTACCGCCTAAAGTATAAATTCGGGCTAAAATACCACCTCTCGTACATACCACTCGAGACTCGGGCAAACAAAGTCGGGTCAAAAATGCAACATATGATATCTAAAGGGTTCACAATGCCTAGGGACAAGGAGGTTTCATATGGCAATGGATAAACCGTGGTCCTGGCCTTGATCAAGCCGGGAGTTTAAAAGTCTGGTTGGAAGCCGGCTGTGAACGCATCACGAGTTTACCATTGCTCGTTGTCAAACCTCGAATCAAACACGCTAGGATGTCAAAACATATCGGTAGAAAACAAAATGAGAATACAAAGCGTGATTCTACCTCGGAAAGAAATTTGGAGATGACGCGCAGTTAGCAGACTCTCGAGGTGCAAAAAAACAAATCATTAATATATCATCAAAGTCATAAAAGTCGGTTAGGGGCTTCAACACCCCAAATAAGATATTACATCAAAAACCGGCATCCTGGTTCTTCAAGCTGAGGGAGGAACGGTGGAAGGATCATCAAAGGTAGAGGGCGCAACTGCTTCACCGGCTTCCCTAGCAACAATTTCGGGCGGAATAGCCTCTGGAAGAACGGCCGGAATAGGAGAAGACAATGGGGGAGCAATAAATTTCCCATCCTCGATATAGGCATTATAATGTGCCCCCTCAAGGTTCAAATTAACGTCGGGATTCAGGAATTGAACCTGTTCCAGAGCGTTGTCAAAGGAATCTTTAACGCCATCTTTCAACCGGGCGACATCGGCTTCGGCGGCAACAAGCTCCTCTTTATAATGCTTGGCCTCTGCCTCGCACTCCTCATGCATAGCCTTCAACATGTTCATGGAGTTCAGGTCATTCTCATGAATCTGTTGTTTCCGGGCTATCTCTGATTGGGCTTTCTGCAGCTCTTCCTTAATCTTTTGCAGCCCTGATTGGAGATTCTCCTTGTCAACAGAGACCGTCTGTAACCCGCCACGAAGATTGTCACGCTCTCTCCTTGCTGTTTGGAGTTCCATGAGAGCACGGGTGATCACTTCCCTAGACTTATCTTTTTCTTCCATAAGCTTGGCATATTTGTCTTACAGAAAAGCCACGGTTTGGCTTAAACCAGCAAGTTTTACTCCAAAGTGCTCAATCTCTCGAAGCTCAGTAACCTTGGCATCGGTAAGAGCCTTACCATTAAAAAAATTGGGGGGCAGCCGAATACCACGCCGGAGTTCCTTGGATACCCCGTTCTTCCAAATGTGAGATCGTGAAAATTGAATTAAGAGTGGGTCGGTGATAGTCAATGGCTCGGGAGAGGAATCCCGAATGACTTGTGGTTCAAAAGTCAGATAGCTACAGACGAGGTCGGAATTGTGGCATGAACAGTGGAAGGGGAGACGCCCTTCGAAGAGGTAACCTTCCGGGTTACCTTGGCCCTTTTTAGCACCTTATCAAGAGTGGGTTCAAGTGCTTGGCGTTTCACGGCCTGTCCCATGTTCACACCCACGACATCTCGAAGGGTAACTGCAAGGTAAGCCGGCTTTTTACCCATTGTTCGACCTACAAAAGAAAAAGACGGGTTAGATTCCCATTCAATAAAGCCAGAGATAGAACGAGGAATAAAAAAGCCAGATCAGTACTCGCAGCGGTTCTTTTTCATGCCAAAGGCGTTGAAATATAATTAGCGGAGTCCACAAGGGCACTTTCACTAAGGATGATTTTGAGCAGGTTTATGGCTTCTTCTTCCGAGTCGGTAATGCTACTCATAGAAGGAGCGAAAGATTTAGGAGAAAGGCGATGATGACCCTCACACCAATACAACGGAAATCGCTCTTCAGTTGCCCCGAAAGAATGGCTCTGAAGGAACGAGGGCAATTTACCAGGTTCGGCAACCACCTTACAAAAGGCAAGTTTGAAGCCTTTCCATGAATCGCTGAAAGGGCGAAGAAATTTGCGATCACGAACGGCTCGGAATGAGGTCTAGCCAAACCATTTGGTATTCCCTCGACTGTGAAATAGGTCTCTAAGGGGGCAAAGAAATAGCAAAAAACAAGGACGGTACAGGCAATATCTTGTTCCTTGCAAAAATTTTCAAAAGCAATGGCGAATGACCAGCCATTAGGATGAAGTTAGGAAGGGGCGAGATGTAGATGGTTCAGTAAGGAAATCTGAAAGTTGGAGAAAGGAAATTGCAGGCCAAGCCGGGTGATGACATTTCGGTAAAAATAGAAAAAGTGTGGATCCCCGTCATTTGACCGGTGTGAGGCAACCGACTCACTGACTTGGGGTAAGCGTATACTATATCCCTCCCCATCACGAGCCCCGCGGGTGAGTTCCTCACGATCATTTTACTTTTACAACCGGGTGACGGCATCACTAACGAGCAAGATCCGGAATCGTAAGGATGGGAGGAACCAAAGAGAGTTCGACTCTCCCATCAAGGATTGGTTGGAATGTTCGAAGTCGAAGCCATCTATACCTATCATAAAACACAAAAGACAAGGATCGAAACCAATAAAGTTGGGAGGATATCAAAAGATCAGCAACCTGGCTCATCTGAGCAAGCCATGGTTGGCATGGTCTAGACAGGAATATTGCACCAAAAGGGGCCTGAAGGTAAGCTGACTCTACTAAAATATTGAAAAGCCTAGATGGGACAGCTAAACAAAAATCCCGAGAAGTAATCTCGGGGTTGTGGAATTTGGTACACAAATTTTAAAAGGTGATAACATAAGCGTCGAGTAGTTCATAGTTGATTCAGAGTCACCGCACAAACCCTGATTTATTTTTGTTGGTGGAAAGAAAATTGCAGACACTATATGGCCAAAAAGAGGCTAACCACAATGTTGTAGTAGGATCACGACGTCGCGAGCAAAGCAAACAAAATTTAAAGACGAATTCTAATAGAATACTAAGTGGGTATTGGGATGCCTCAGTCCAGGATGGGGTTGGATTGTTCCTCAACATGCCACATTCTGAGAGGAATTGATAGTTTCTGGTCATCACAGCCATCCAATACCCACGTTTTATTAGAGAGCAACATCAAAAAGCATGACAGAAGTCGATCGTACTCAAAGTTTCAACATGCATACCCAAAAAAGAGAAAGTTGAGTAATGGGGGGGTGAACGATGCTAACAAAATTTAAAAAGAAACATACGAAGTACTGATACCTGCGCATAAGAGTTCAACGCAACCTTCGGAAAGAGAAAGCTGAGCAATAGTAAAGAATGCTTTGAGGAAATCCACGGGGTCTTCAGGAAAAAGTATTAGAAGAAGACCAAATGCAGAGCTATATATGCCAACGTCTTGAGGTAATCAAGTCAAGATAATCTTGAATGTGAAGAGCCAAGAAAAGTAACGTCAGGAATTGAAGGGAGTCATGATGATAGTCAAAAAAACGATAATCATGACAATCTTGGGATGACGTGAGCCTTAAATGCGCATGAAAACCAAAGGCGGCGGTCGTGCACGATGAGTCGTAGAAATCAAAAATAGCGGAGATATGATGCGACAAATGCAACGTAGCATAGTTACATTACGATAGCAAAAGCAAACACCACCAATCAAAAATGGTGTTAAAAAACCGACAATATAGTTGCATGACAACCCGGATTGGGGGGCAATTTGTGGTAAAAGACACAGAGCATGTGACAAGACATGTGTATAAATCCAAGATAACCCGGGACGTCATAAAAAAAAGAGAATCATCTGGGGATGCGTTCATGACACACGCGGATGAATAAACATCAAGTGCGTCAAAAATCTCGGCCTTGAAGTCGGGGTAAGCGTATCAGAAATCTTGGCCATGAAGTCGGGATAAGTGATCACCCCGGGTAACTGCGGACAAAAAGAACTGGAGAGCTTTGGAGTTCTCAAACACGGCAAACAATCGAGTAAGAAGCATTATGAGAATCCAGACCCGAGATACGAGTTGGGCAACGATAGAATCTCGGCAGATCAGAAACCTGAGCTGCCGATCTTGGGGGCAACTGTTGTGGACCTATGTTATGGGCCCGACAGAACTTGGGCCCTATAAGGGCACGTTGCGATCGAATCATTCCCATTCAGGAAGAGTATCAATCATCCCACGATCATGGCAATAATCATGGGTAGTGCAGCGGATACCATGCACGTCATGAAGGCGCACGATCAAGGAAGTGGCAGAAAGTGCAACGTGAGGATTGGAACCCTAGCAGGACAATATATATAGAAGAGTATCCATCTGGTATAGACAGGCAAGTAAACTCCATTACTTACATTTGGTTGATCACTGTGCACTCTCCCACTAGACACGACCCCCCATCCCCCATGGCGAAGAGCCTCAATATCTGTGTACAGTGATCTTTCTCTCTCACAGGTATCTCATCTATAGATATTTGGGAGAGAGCAATCAGATCCCATATCAATATTCTAGCCCATGCAGGGTTGGACATCTGTGTTCTTATTACGGAACACATATATATAAGATACATCGCTGCATTAAAACCCTTAGGAAGTAAAGAAAATTTGCTGATTGTGTGTGTATATATATACCGATGGTTTGGAAAACTAAGGAAAATATTAGGAAGAACTTGCTATCATATATATGGATGCATTTAAAAGGAAACTTGATATCATATATGTATATATATGTCACGTTGGAAAAGATTGAGAAAAACATATGGCTGTAATATATATATATATATATATATATATTTATATATTTATATGACTAGAAAACTCACTCTTATATATGTATAAGCATAATATTATTGCACTTGGAAGCTAAGGAAAGAAAAGAAAATTTCTATCACATATACATATATGAGTGTGTAGGTTGCTACCGATATAAATATATATATATATATGATTGGAGAAAAAGAAGCTTACTGATATATATATAAGGAAGTTATATCATGAAATACATATATACATATATGTATATAGTTGTTTATAATTTGGTAAACCATGAGAAACATTAAATCATATTTTATATGATGATTGGTATTTGTAAACTCCTGATTTAAAGTGTTAGGATAGTCTCTCGAGAGTTTAAATTAATTATAGTAAAATAATAATAATTAATAATATAATAGTAAATTGGCAAAATTGGGCCTAGGAATAAAAATGACAAATACGACCCAAAATATATATTTTGGCCTTCAAAAATTAAAATCGACCTTGAAGGGTTGATATAAGCCCAATAGCCTTACATTAAGCCTAGTGCCATGACGTTGGAGATTGTGAAGAGTTTGGAAATAATAACTCGCCGTCTGTAAATGTGTATTTATAGGACGCGATAGTTGACGAGACAATTAAACGGACTTGAAACCAGTTGAAGATTTTGAAGTAGTCAGGTAGTAACCTTAATCCTCATATACTTTGTATGCCTTATGTATGTATGGTTTACCATGTATATTGCATACATTTGGTTATCATTTATTTCCAAGTGCTATGGAACTGGAACATGCTATGAGCAATAAGGGCTTTGCTGTGTGCTGTGCCCGGCAGTCTGTGCTGTGTGCTATTAGGACTACTAGTTCCGAATTAGTTTTGTGCCTTGCTGTGTGCATGATACTGAATGATATGTGATTTTTGTTTTTATTCGTGGTTTTCTTACATGCATTTTATATGAGATTAACGGTTACTCTAGGATTCAATTTTGAATCCCAGCCCCTTTTAAGCCCTTTGGCAGCTCATCTAGATCTGAGCAGGGAGACAGAGGTAAGACTCCAGAGCTGGACTAGTGTGGTAGAAGATGTTGGTGATTTCTTTTGGATATATATTTTGGTGTCCCGGATGACTGTATTATAATTATTTTAGGTATCAACATCAGGATAATTGTATACTTGATCCCTCCGGGGAAATGTATTTTCCTGCATTTTATCTTACCAGTATTTAATTGTCCAAACCGGTGCATGGTCTGCTACTAATACCCTGATGAATGACTTAAATTAACATGGAAAATAATCTTAAATTGAATAAAAGTAAAGGATCACACTACCCGCTACCCGAAAGGGCGAGGCCAGTAGGTGTGTTACAATATCAAACAAGACAAAGTTGGTGTTGTGATTCACTAAATGATAACACTCACTTGCCTTGATCAATTTTGAGATGCAAAACCTTACTTCCTGAAATTTTAGTATGTCCCCACTGAAGAGTTCAATTTAATTCATGAAATTGTAGCTGATGAATGATTAAACGCATTGAATATAGTTAAATAGATTCTGCCTCGTTCATTTTTCGTTCAATGATGGAAGTTTCTGGAATCTAGATGTTGGGTTGATCGTTGTTAATCTGTTTTTGCATATTACATTCTATTTCTGCATATTTTCGTTTTTAATCTCTTTTGAATCAAAAACCCCTAATTTTATTGTTTTTCGTTTTTTATTGTTCGAATCAAACCAATCGTGAATGCGTTGGGAAACGACTCCAGGTTAGATTATACGCAAATCCTTTTCTAATCTGGTTATTTTGGGAGATCACGGCAAATCTCTCGTCAAAATATGGCACCGCCGCCGGGGACTTTGCACGGTTTGATTAGACAAACATTGTAAATAGTATCGTTTCGTGGTTCGGTGGCTTGGATGTAACTTTTTCGACCGAGATCACTCAAACTAGGTCTTATTCACAAGGAATTGGACATTCTAAACAAGAGCCACTCTTTATTAGAGTGAGGTCTGACCTATTTTCCCCAAATTCCAACGTTTAGACCACTTTTTCGTTGTTTTAAGTTTCGATTTTTTGATTTCTACTAGGGCATTTTTTTCAAAGTATTTCCAAATGGTCTGAAATTTTGCAAGGTGATAGGAAATGGTCTAACTCACAGGACACATGGTCTTCATATTTTAGCCAAATTCCATCGTTTAGACCACTTTTTCAATTTTGAAGTTTTTTTATTCCATTTTTGGGTTCCCCAATGGTCTAGGAGTTGCCCTGTCCAAGTCCCATAAATTTTAAAAATCGTTTGATAGTGTTTTGGACTTGTTTTGGTCAAATTCCAACATAGGTTTTTGCTTTTTGTGTTTTTGTTTGTGTGTCATCTTAGTGTTTCCTACTTTTTACCACTTTTAGTGGCATTTTTGTAATTCTGATTTTCTGGTGGCATTTTCGTAATTCTGATTTTCTGCAAATTATGCCTTGTGTTTTTGCTGCATGAGTACTAGGAGTACTATTAATCCAGAAGACTTGTTGCCACTTGATCCCGAAATAGAAAGAACAATTTCTTTCGCTAGAAGAGTTGTTAGGCTAAGTCGTGGGATTAATACCGAATTGGACTTTGAACTTGAGTCTGATTGTGTCCATTCTGTTGATCTTGACTCTGATAGTACTTCTGATAGTCTTGTTGTTTTCACTTATTCTAGTAGCAATTTTGCTAACTCAAAAATTATGGCAGAGCAAGCAGCTCGTCCCACTTTGAAAGAATTAGCTACCCCTGATGTGGGCAATCAAAATTTGTGTATTCCATATCCTGAACTTGCTACTAACTTTGAACTAAAATCTGGTCTTATCCATTTGTTGCCCAAGTTTCATGGTCTTAGTGTGTGAATGTCCTCACAGCATCTAAAGGAGTTCCATGTGGTATGCAGCACAATGAAACCTCAAGCAATTGATGAGGACCACATTAAGCCGAGAGCTTTTCCATTTTCCCTAGACGGCGTGGCTAAGGATTGGCTATACAATTTGCAACCAACATCGGTGGGAGTTGGGATTATATGCAGAAGTTATTCCTAGTAAGGTTCTTTCCTTCCTCAAAAGTCATTGCTATTCGAAGGAGATCACTAGTGTTAAACAAATCAATGGGGAGACCATGTATGAGTATTGGGAGAGGTTCAAGCGATTGTGTGCTAGCCGGGCCGTCCACACCACCGCATTTCATACCAACTCCTAATTACATATTTCTATTCTGGTTTGTTACCGATGGATAAAAGTTTCGTGGATGCATCCGGTGGCGGGGCCTTAGATAGCAAGACACCCGAAGAGGCCCGAGAGTTGATATCTACTATGGTCGCTAATTCTCGCAATTTGGCACTGTGGCCAATAGTACTCATGTTTACCAGATTCAAACACCTCCGGCCCAAGACGATTCTCAAAGATTGGAGAATAGACTTGATGATCCGACTTCCTTGCGAGGCGCTTGGCGTGACCTGCAGCACAATCTTCCTCTCCTCGCATTGGGTACTCATGTGGGTTCCGTTCGACCCTTGTCATTCTACCGATTCTTGCCCTACTTTGCATGATCCCGCTTATCAAGACCCGCCGGTAGCCGCAGTGGGTGTTTTTCCAGAAAGCCACAATACTAGCGTAATAATGCTTATTCTAATACTTACAATCCGGGATGGAGAAATCACCCCAATTTTCGTTGGAACCAGAATCAGAGTAACCAATATCAGCAGAATTCTGGGAATTACCAACAGAGACAATACAGACCACAGAATTTCCAACAGCAGTCTGCACCTCGTTTGACTTTGCCAGCACCACCTTCTCGACCAGCCATATGTGCACCTCCACAGGCGGCACAACAACAGGCGGCACAACAACATGCTAGTACCAGTAGTAGTGGTTCTTCACTAGAGGATATGATGAAGCAATTTGTCACAGCCAATATGCAGTTCCAACAACAAACTGACACTTCCATCATTGAATCAGCTTCAACCTCAGGGATCCAACACTCTTCCTTCACAAACAATTCATAATCCCAAGGGGAATGTGAGTGCTATCTCCCTTCGATCTGGCAAGCAATTGGAGGAACCTCAACTAGCTACAGATATGACTTCCACATCAGAGAGAATCAGATAATGTGAAGATTGACTCTAAAAACAAAAAGGCAATGCAGCAAGGTGAAGAGGAAGACATTCCCATTCCTCTTCCTTTCCCTTAGAGGGCCCCTCGATCCAAGAAGTTGGCAGAAAAAGCACAAGAGAAGGATATACTTGAGACATTCGTAAGAGTAGAGATCAACATTCCTCTCTTAGATGCAGTCAAACAAATTCCTAAATATGCCAAGTTTCGAAGGAGGTATGTACCAACAAGAGGCGATCAAGGGAATGAACGAGTGAGTTTGAACCGAATGTATCGCCCTTATCCAAAGCCTTACCATGCCTCGCAAATGCAAGGATCCGGGACGTTTTCTATCCCTTGCATTATTGGTAACTATAGATTGGATTATTGCATGCTAGATTTAGGTGATTCTATTAATGTCATGCCTACATCTGTTTATAGATCTCTTGGTCTTGGTCCCTTGCGTCCAACTGGTGTTATTGTTCAATTAGCTAATAGGAGTAATGCACATCCTTCTGGTTTAGTTGAAGATGTATTAATC
The DNA here is from genome assembly GCA_019022615.1 of Acacia melanoxylon. NCBI lineage: Eukaryota > Viridiplantae > Streptophyta > Magnoliopsida > Fabales > Fabaceae > Acacia > Acacia melanoxylon. The sequence goes on from JAFJYJ010000043.1 coordinate 5,184,615, forward strand.
AAAGTTAATGAATTGATATTCCCAGCTGATTTTTACATCTTAGATATGGAGGATGAGTCTCCTAGAAGTAGGTCACCAATCATTCTAGGAGGCCTTTCATGAAAACAAACTAGACTAAGATAGATGTGTATTCGGGTACTCTTTCCATGGAGTTTGGTGATATTTCTGTAAATTTTAATATCTTTGATGCCATGAAACATCCTAGTGAATAGCATTCTATTTTCTGTATTAATGTGATTGATGATGTTGTGGATGATGTCCTTGCTGATTGGTGTGCTGATTATCCTGATTTTTCATCTGAGAGTGATTCTGCCATTTGTGCATGTGTTGATAATGAATGGTGCTCTGTTCGTACTCATTTGGTTAATGCTGCATTATTTGGTGATTCTGACTTGCTGGGTGATTCTGCATTACTTGTGGATTCTGATATTGATTCTGAGTTTGAGCTTCATCCTGATCCCGATGCGTGCATCCCGATTCTCGATTTTGATGAACTTAACTCGATTTTGATGAGCTGAATTCTAATGTTAACATTGAGCCGTATAGACACGTTCTTCCGCTTCTTTGAATGTGGTTTTGTGCATTTCCGGTGTGATGACATCCGAGTTGTTGCAACAATCACCCAAGCTTCTTCCTTCCACTGAGCAACCACCCAAACTTGAGTTAACATCCCTTCCAGATCACCTGAAGTATGCATTTCTGGAGGTGGATGAACAGTTGCCATTCATTGTGACAAATAATCTTCTTCCTCAACAAGAAGAGAAGCTGCTAAGCTTATTGAGGGTGAACAAGAAAGCCATTGGGTGGACATTAGCTGATATCGTTGGCATCAGACCCTCTATGTGTATGCATCAAATTCTTTTGGAAGAGGACTCTAAGCCGGTGAGGCAACCTCAGAGATGCCTTAATCCCCTTATCCTTGATGTGGTGAAGAAGGAGGTCACTAAGCTTCTACAAGCCGGTATCATCTATCCCATTTCGATAGCCGGTGGGTTAGCCTGGTCCAGTGGTTCCTAAGAAATCCGAGTTACCGTGGTAGCCAATCGAAGAATGAGCTCATTCCTACTCGAGTTCGAATAGTTGGAGAGTTTGCATTGACTATAAGAGACTCAACCAAGCCACTCGCAAGGATCATTACCCTTTACCTTTCATTGATCAGATGTTAGAGCGATTGGCTGGCAAGTCTCATTACTGCTTCCTAGATGGCTACTCCGGATACTTCCAGATCCATATTGCTCCTGAGGATCAGGAGAAGACGACCTTCACATACCCCTTTGGAACATATGCCTACCGAAGGATGCCTTTTGGCCTCTGCAACGCACCTGGCACCTTTCGGGCGTTGTATGGTAAGCATTTTTCCGAGTTTCTAGAGGACGCATGGAGGTCTTTATGGATGATTTCACCGTATATGGGTCTGATTTTGATGCATGCTTAGCTAATCTATCTAGAGTTTTGCATAGGTGCATTGAGTCTAATCTTGTGCTTGAATTATGAGAAGTGTCACTTTATGGTTGAGTCGTATAGTCTTGGGACACATAGTGTCTAGGAAAGGGATTGAGGTAGACCCTGCTAAGATAGATGTGATTAATGCCTTGCCTTACCCCGTATCTGTGTGGGAAGTTCGTTCTTTTCTTGGTCATGCAGGTTTCTATCGGCGTTTCATTAGGGATTTCAGCAAGACTGCCCAACCCTTGTCCAACCTTCTGTATAAGGACACTGACTTTATATTTGATGATGCTTGCAAGGCGGCCTTTGATCATTTGAAGCGCTGCCTGACCACAACCCCAGTGATCCAGCCCCCTAATTGGTGCATCCCCTTCGAGTTGATGTGTGATGCTTCCAACTATGCGGTTGATGCTATCTTGGCACAGCGGGTCGACAGAGCGTCTCATGTGATTGCCTATGCCTCCAAGACTTTGGATCCTGCCTAGTCTAATTACACCACTACTGAAAATGAGTTGTTGGCTATTGTATTTGCTTTTGATAAGTTTAGGTCATATTTGCTAGCTAGTAGAGTAGTTGTTTTCTCTGACCATGCTGCTCTGAAATTTCTTTTGAAAAAGGCAAATGCTAAGCTACGACTCATCCGGTGGATGCTATTTCTCCAAGAGTTTGATGTTGAGATTCGAGATAGAAGCGGAGCACAAAACTAGGTAGCTGACCACTTTAGTCGTATCACCCATTCTCCCTCTCACCCCTCTTCTATTCGGGATGATTTTCCTGATGAGCAGCTTCTACAAATGCAAGCTAAGCTTCCATGGTATGCTAATCGGTTAACTACTTGGTAATTTGGTGTTTTTCCCCGTAAATTCCACTAGGGCCCAAACTCTTAAATGAAGAGTGAGTCTAAATATTATGTTTGGGATAACCCTTATCTGTGGAAATTTTGTAGTGGCCAAGTAGTTAGGAGATGTGTGCCTGATCATGAGTTTCACTCTATATTGCATTTTGCTCATGCTTCTGCCTGTAGTGGTCACTTAAAGAACTGCTAGGAAAGTGTTAGATAGTGGATTATTTTGGCCTTCCCTATTTCATGATTTTCATTTGTTTTGTAAGTCTTGTGATAACTGTCAGAGGGCAGGGAGTATTTCCCGTAGGCATGAGATGCCCTTAACCCTATACTTGTTTTGTGAGATATTTGATGTATGGGGTATTGATTTTATGGGTCCATTTCCGTTTCTCATGGTTATACTTACATACCGCTAGTTGTTGATTATGTCTCGAAACGGGTCGAGGCGAAAGCCACTCGGACTAATGATTCTTTCCGTGGTGGTGGATTTTGTTAGGTCTAACATTTTCTGCAGGTTTGGCATTCCTAGAGCTATTATCAATGACCAGGGCTCCCATTTTTGCAACCGAAGCATGGGTACCTTGTTACGCAAGTATGGAGTGCTTCACAAGGTCTCCACAAGATACCATCCTCGCACTAACGGTCAAGTCGAAGTCTCAAATAGAGAGATTAAGCAAATCCTTCATAAGACCGTTAACTCTACCCGAAAGATTGGAGTAAGCGATTAGAGGATGCTTTGTGGGCATATCGCACCGCCTACAAGACTCCGATTGGGATGTCTCCTTATCGCTTATCTTTGGTAAGGCATGTCATCTTCCGGTTGAGTTAGAGCATCAAGCCTATTGGGCCATTAAGCAGTGTAACATGGATTTGGCTAAGTCTGGGATGGAGCGGAAGCTACAATTACAAGAGTTGGATGAGCTTAGATTGGATGCCTATGAGAGTTCACGGTTATACAAGGAAAAGACTAAGGCATTCCATGATAAGCATATTCTGAGGAAAGAATTTTCTGTGGGCCGAAAGTTCTTCCGTTTAACTCCCGTCTCCGAAGTTTATGCCTGGTAAGCTTCGATCTAAATGGGATGGCCCTTTGAGATCACTAACATTTTTCCATTTGGTGTCTTTGTTGAGCTATGTGATCCACCCACAGAAGAACTTTTAAGGTAAATGGGCATCGCCTCAAGCAATTTCATGAGGGATCCCAAAGAATACTTGAGGAAGCGAGATTCTCCTCTTTGATGCCACTTATCCTCCTTAAACCCTTGGGGAGTATTCTTCTTTCTTCTCCCTCTATCTCTTTTATTTGTTTTCCTTTTTCTACTTTGCTTTTTGAAAATAAATACGTCCTCTTTCTATGATTGCTACATATTATGAACTTGGACATTTTGGTTTTAATGGATCATTCGTTTGGTCTCAATTCCCGACTCTTCGATTGCATGTCTTGGTAGTTGATTTGATGTTGTTGATTGCCTAAGTTGGTATTGACCTTGCGAGGTTTTGGGCTTGCTTGAATGGAATTCATCTTTTACCATTCTTTCTTTCATGTGTGCATCTGCTCCTGATTTGTGTTCTCTAGAACTTGCTCATTTTCTTTTTGAAACTACATTTTTCACTTACATGCATAAATATGATAGAAGCTTGTTTTCTTTCTTTTATTTTCCCCACTTTGGCCAAATAGCTTTCCCTTGCATTATGTTTCCTTTGCTAGCCCATTTGTGCCTTTTCGACTCATTCTTTTCTAAGCCACATTACAAGCCTAAGCGTAAAACCATTTTATTCCGCACCTTGGAAATTTATTGAGCATTGGTTTCACCTTGGTTTTGTGTTTAAGTGTGGGGGTTGCTCATGAGTGTAACAAGCTTAAGTGCTGGGGGAGATATTTGATTTTGTCATTGTGATTATGTATATAGTTCTTCAAAAAAAACAAAACAAAACAAAAACAAAAACAAAAGAAAAAAAAAAAGAGAAAAGAAAAGAAAGAAAAGCAGAAAAAAAATACAAAGAAAATACAAAGAAAGAAAGGAAAAAAATACATAGAAAGAAAGGAGATATATGAGTAAAATAAAAGTTTTCATACATAGAGAATGATTGTGTTAATCAGTGCTCTTTTTAATTTCTTTGGTGCTTAGCCTCTCATTCCATACTATATTACCTACATTCACCCTAACCCCATTACAACATTTAATAATATGCTCTCTTGATTTGTGCATGCATGTGTTATGAGTAGTGGAGACGTAGAAATTGAGCAAGCTTATGGTGGAACAATTTTCTTGAGTAGAATTTGAGCGATACACTTATTTACCTTAAACACTTAAGAGATTGATTGATTGAGCGCATCATTTGAGAGACCATCTTTTGTGATTAGCATCATTGATTGAGATTACCATGAATTGTAATTTGAGATGAAGGGATTTTTGTCTTGATTGATTGGTCTTTTGAGCTTTGTGTCCCTTGTTCAATTTTTGCATTGTTAGCAATTGTTAGAAAAGAAGAGTTTCTTCTTTAGGTCTTTTTCTTTGAATTTTGCTCAGAGTGCAAAAAAAGATAAGTGTGGGGAAATTTGATAATTGAATATTTCATACAATTCTTTTTATCTCTTGATTAATAATTTAGGACTCTTTAGTTAATAAATAATGGCTTTTATACTTATTTGAGCTTTGGGTCTTTGATTATATTTTAGCCATTTTTTAATAATAAAATTCCAGTTTTATATTGCTTCACTATTCCTACCATAACTCTTGAACCAGACATTGGAGCCGAAGTCAGATTTTTATTTGGGCTCGAATTTTGTAATTAAAGCCCATTTTTTATTATTTTCCGTTTTGGGATTGGAGCCCCATTTTGTTTTTCCATTTTAGGTTAAGTGAGGCAAAGAGCCACAAACATATTTCATTCACGTTTTTAGAATTTGGTGGATCAAAATAGGAGTTTTTAAATTCTCTCAAATGTTCTTCGTGTTCTTCATCTGTTCTTCATTTTTCCCAGCCATGTTCGACTAAACTTCTGTGATTAACCCAACGTTGAGGATTCCATGATTCGTCCAGAGAGCTTGTGCTTAATCGGTAACTTCACTCGTTTTTGTTTTCATCTTATCGGATTCGATTTCTGGAAATAGTTTGAATATTAGATTTAATATTCAGTTTGGTTCATCCCAAGGACCGAGTTCGAACTAGGTTACTGATGTTGCGTGCGACGCACGGTGAGACACCACTGTTCGGGACGCATTCTAGGTGATTGTCTAGTCGAGGGATTTCGGACGAACGCAGAGATTTCGGTTCGTCGTAACCAAACGCGAGTTCGTTCATTTTTCGTTCAATGATGGAAGTTTCTGGAATCTAGATGTTGGGTTGATTGTTGTTAACTGTTTTCGCATATTACATTTTGTTTCGCATATTTTCGTTTTTAATCTCTTTTGAATCAAAAACCCCAATTTTATTGTTTCGTTTTATTCCGTTTGAATCGAACCAACTGTGAGTTCGTTGGGAAACGACCCAGGTTACATTATACTGCAAATCCTTTTCTAATCTTGTTATTTTGGGAGATCACGGCAAATCTCTGTCAATAACCAACTGTTCATATTGATTAAGGTTGTCTCAATGACTACTGTCCCCATAATAACCACTCGATGTCTGTCGGACTTCCCCATGGCATTCCCAACATTTATAATCCTTCATGAAGCCCTTGCTACGCAAATGGATTATGGCCGTGCTTGGATTTTGAAATTTGAAATACCTATATTTCACACCTGGGCAACTGATTGCATTACTTGAACTAGTTGCCTGCGCCAAAGCAAATTGGATGAACTCTTCCAAACCCTCTAAGAATACTTGAGTTAGTTGTTTTCTCTAAGTTAGAGGATTGTACATCCAACTTCTATCACGATTACCTTCCACACTTCCCCAACCTAATCCTATACAAGGAGTTTGTTTCACTATGTTCAATGTTTGCATCCCAAGCATTGGTTGAGATGTTGTTTGCATCCCAAATATATGCAGTGGGGACATACCCCAATCCACAAAACAACATGCCACAAATATAAGTGACCAATATAACTAGCCACTTATACCAACCAATTGCCACTTAATCAAGAAAATGGCAAACAAACACATGCAGAAGATTGGGACATGCATGTGGAGGGCGCAAACAAAGAATGAGAAAGTACACAAGAAAATGGGGACATATTACAAATTATGGGGAAGACATATATACTATTATTTCATCGCAATGCAAACACACAATTACATCAGGGTTCTAGTTTGTTACCTCGATTCCAGCAACTAATTGCAAAAAATAAAAAATAAAAAAATAAGGGTTGAACGATGCAGAAGAGAATAATATAATCCACCTAAAATCCAACTGTGGCAAATGAGCAAACCATTGGCATTTCAACATTATCAATTATTTGAAAAGTAGCAAACCATTGGTATTTCATGAGAAATCAAGCAGACCTAAACTTTAATGAGAAATTAACATTATAAATAAATGCAATGAAATACAAAATATTACAAGCAAGTAGTACAACATACTAATCAATTTATCACTGCATTCATGAAAAATCAAGCAGACCTAAACTTTAATTAAAAGAAAAGGACTTGAATCTCTAACACTTCTATCAATAAGAAGAAGAAAAGTTATTATATCAATTACAAAAAAATAGAAAGCAATTCCAAATAAATCTTCAACAAGTAATCCCTGAGTGCCATAAAAGTTATATTAATTCAACCAATTTCACAATTTTAAATCTAGGATTCTCATACAAGCCCAACACATGCAAATGGTTTCAGCAAATTTAATTCAAAATTCAGGTTCATTAAGTAGATCGAAAGCAGCAAGTTTTAAATTGAAGTTTTGTATCCAAAATCATATTGGTAGACGGAAATTCAGAATAAAAGTATATGAGTAGTAGTGCCCTAAAGTGAATTCCCAGAAATTCTAGCAAAATCTAGAAGAATAATAATTCCGAAATAAAGAGCATCACCAAGATTTTCTAGGATGCCCACTCAAATTTCAGATTAGAGTTTTATTGCTATGGTTCAAATCAAGGAATTCAATTCTTATAGTTCTTTTATCTACTTCAGCAGGGGAAAAAAATTCTAAGATTTTAATCTCAATCAATTTTAATGCAGCAAGTCAGAAGTGCAAGTTCATACAAAATAGAGAAATCACTTAATGCAACATGAATTCAAAACTTTTAAGTCAAATAGTTTAGATTTAAGCTCAAAATATTCAGCAAAATTTTTATATACACAATGCAAATGTAATTCACTGTGTACAGTGATAAGAAGTCAGAATTTTAGTTGACCAAGAGTACTATGCAGCTCAAAGTGTAATTCACTGTGTCCAATGCAATATACATACCAGTTAAACCGACATGAATAAATTAAAATACTGACCTTTATAACTAACAATAGGTAATTAACTAAATGGACTACAAAAGTCTTTTTTTAAGAAAAACAAAAATAAAGATATTGGGGGATGAAATCAATTAAAACATGATAAGTTAACTAAACTATGTCAGACTTTGCAAGCCCTTGAATTAGGAGTTAAAATATGGCAAATTGATGAGGTTGTGTCGTTTTTTAATGGTTAAATTAATGGAAGGCGACTTCTTTTTTTTTTATCTCCCAAATTAAGTTTCTATAAACCTTCTATTAACTTGTTCCTCCTTCTAACTTCCTTGCCTTCAACTAACAAATTAAAACCCACAGAAACTTGTAACTCACTTCCTAACCTGTAACTCACTTCCTACTTAACTCACACAAAGTAAAACAAATTGTTGAAAAAAATCATTCATTGCAAAATTTATTGTTCAAAGGTACTTGAAATTTGTATAAGGACCCAAATACAACATATTTTCTACTGGTGCCTAGCTCTTATTCAGCTGTCTGCAATGCACATTTAATTATGTCTGAAACGGAAGACATTTAATTAAGAACATAACTAAAAAAAACTGAGGGTGTATATAACAGCCCAAAAACTTGCATAATTGAGATAGTTTTTCTTAGTTCCAGACTTACGTTATGGAATAGAGAGAGTGTATATAACAGCCCAAAACCCTGCATAATTGAGATAGTTTCTTCAATGGTCAATGCTATTTTTTATTAGTTCAAACGTCCAGCTGTGAATAATTCTCGAGGGAATCTACAGCTAAAGCCTGATAGTTTAAGATTCGATAGTGATTGTTGTGGTTATTCTCGAGTGTTAATAATATAATCATTTGTTCCTAACAAAGTCCATACCGACATATAATTATGGCACCAACTTCTGTCATTAGCACAACTAATTAGAAATTATGAAACTTGCAACTCAAATCATGATTTAATTTATACCTAACAACTCAGCAAACAGACATGAGTTTAAAAAAACTGAAGTTACCGGAAATTACCTCCGGAGATCGAGGCAGAGACGAGGGCCAGAGGGAGGGAGCGAGAGGCGGAGACGAGGGCCGGAGGGAGCGAGAGGTGGAGACGAGGGCATTCGACAATGAACCCTAATATGATTTCAAATTTGTTTTTATTAATTAGTTATAATTAATATTAATTTTGGTTACTTAATTTGTTTAGCTTTATCTATTTTGTGACCGGCCATCACCGAATATAAATTTGAGAATTAGAATTTACCTTGACGAAGAGAATTTTAATTAGGCTCGAGATTAAGTAATATGGGATTAAATTACGATTTAATTTGCGATTAGGACAGACATATACCCAATGGCCCCATATAATTGTTGAAGAGTGTGTCCGAGTTATGTTTCCTCTTGAGTAATTATGTTAGACATAACAAAATATATTCAAGAGAGGGTTGTAAGTGGACCGACGTGCATTTACGCCTACTTATACTCGAGATTAACAAAATTGATATTAAGGCTAATTAAATTAGTGAAAACAAGGTTTATGAAACTAATAAGGGATTAGTGACTCGGGTTGCTCATTTTATTATTGTGGTAGTTTTTTATTTTAATTTCATTTTTATTTTCTTGCCCTTTAATTAAATTCAATTTGGTTTGCTCAACTTAAACGAAATTGTAAAATTTATGCTTAATCGAGATTGTGGTACAAAGTCCCGTGGGAACAATACTTTTCTTATCACTTTATTACTTGATGCATTTACCATGCACTTGCGAGTTTATAGGCTATAAAGTTTTGCCCTATCACCTATCATATTCTAATTGTAGGAAGGATAAAGACAATCCTTTGAAAATTGTTAAATTATTATTTATAAAATATATATAGTTGCAATCATAATTAATGTGTGTCCAAAGTTTTTCAATGCGAAAAATAAAATAAAGATGGCGGTTAGAATGGTAATGAAATGTTTTCAAATATGAAAAGAGTGAAAGTTTCAATTTCTGTTCATTTGACTCTGAAAACTTGAAGTGAGTCAAGCCTTATTTGCTATTCATTTGGCTCTCAATACTTAGCCTAGCAAGTCTTAAATAAAGTACACCGACCCAGATCCGAGTCATGATCGACGCGTAGGTTAAGCCAAATGATTCCACTTAGCCTCGCAAGCCTTAAACAAAGTACAACGACTCTCGAACAAATATTTACATAACAATAACAATACCTATTGAACTTTCATATTAAAATCGCAATGAGAGAACAAATCCATAACAATTAACTTTGGGGATGCACATACTATCCTATTCACTACATGGCACAATGACTCTGACCCCATCATAGTAGTCATAACATCATGGAATCCTCCGTGGCTCACCAATACATTACAATATACTCCATAAGTTTATGAAGCATATCGATCATAATCAACTTTACTAGTTGCATTTTCTAGGAAATAAAATATAGAGAGAGGAATGAGTCTACCACTGACTCAGTGAGAACATAAATTACCAAGTACGTGGAAGAGAAGTAAAGGCGTACAGATTTTTCTGCAAATGGCTTTCCTCAAAATAAATAAATGTAACAAAATTTAAATATTCAATTGAAAACAATAATGGGGGTAAATGTTCACTTAATCCTTATCTCAATAAATAAAAAAATTATAATCAAATATTCTGCCACAATCTTTCAATAAACACAATAACTCAATATCAATTCTAGTGGGGAATAACTATCCCACCTATATATTATTACATATATTGTATGTCATAATTTTATAACTCATGATAAGGAATAATTAACCGTCTCATCAATACACATTTATCATATAATATATGTAATACCCGATTTTCGGTTTACCGAAAATCTTGTATTTTAGGAATATGTTACCATATTAATTGGTTAACATATATAACACAGAGTCACATAAAATAATAGCTATTTCAAGTTTAAAAGAGTCATGGAAAAGTTATAAAAACACTTAATCAAATATAGTGTCAATTAGCAAATAATAGGCATATTAGCTTGCATTAATTAAGATTAATTGTATAAATTCTCCTAATTAATTAGAGACAAATTAAAAGCATCAAAAGAGGGCTAATTATATTTGAAAATAATTAAGCCAAAGAGAATGAAATAATACTTGTCTAAATAAGCACTAATTACCATGGTTAAGCTAACAAATCAATTATGCAACGGCACATGTAATTAGAGGGTATTTAAACACTTGATTAGGGAGTTAATTAAGCTTCTTAATCAGCCCCAAAATTTAGCAAAAACGTGCCGCTGATGGGAAGGAAGAGAAGACATAATAAACCTTGTGAATTAGTGTTGAAAAGTCAAATATTTCAACTATCCAATAAGAGGATTGAACAATAGGATAATTTGCTAATGGAAAATCACATTAAATGGCTAAATGGAAGAGCATGTCGACAGCCCAAACTAAATGAGGAGATTGGATTTCATAAAGTGCACTTATGGTGAGGAGGAAAGAAGCTAAGTTAGATAACCTTGTGAATTACCATCTTAGCCTTGAAATTTTGCCTATAAATAGAAGGCTCTCGTCCTCAATTCTTCAAACCAAAACCAAGCTACATCTGATCCTAAGTGAGGGTGATAGTTTCTTAGGGCAAGAAGATGGAGTTTCAAGAACTTAAGGTGAGTTCTTGAGCTTTAGCTTTGTAATTTTTGGTAAAATGTTAATTTAATCTAAACAATTGGGAGGTAAATTCCTTTACATTTTTTTAGGCCTCCATTGCATTGAAAAATGTTGAATGAGGTAAGAACATGTTGGAAAATAATTTTTTAGACTAATGAAACAAGATTGTGAAAATTTCCAGAAAACTGGGTTGTTGAAGTTAGTCGTGTCGAGGCTATTATTTTATGTATGAAATGATCTTTAAAACTTATGAAATTTTACATGAATAAAGTAGACATATAGGGCATTCTAAATATATAAAATATGTAACATTTTGAGATTTGGATAAGGAGATACAAAATTCTTGAAATTGGGTCACGTTTTTGGAAGTTAATCTGAACAGTAATTAGAAAATTTTAAACTGGGCATGATCTGAGGATTTCGAGTAAAAGCCGTTATTTTTCCTCAAAACTATACATGTCAAGGATTTTGTATAATTTTACAGCACCTCATTTCGAGTTTTGTAGAATTAATTATGATTTTTTAAAAGTTATCGAAAAATCTGGGTAAAATGCTGAAAATTGTGTTTTTGAAGAAATGAAAGGCCAAAAGTGTAATAACAAATCCACTAAGGGTAGAAATGTCAAAATAGGTGAAAATATCCTTTTTTTGATATTATTCTAGGAAATATGATATTAATTATAATGTATGGAAAAGGAAATAATATGACGGTAACGTTATAAATTATCCGGGAAGTCCGGAGTCGGATTCAAATTAAAATGTCGGTGTATTGGTAACTACACGGTGAAAGGTACGTTCGCGTACTAGTAACTTTAATCACCTATATCTTGTATGTCTATATATGATTGAATGATTCATGAAGTGATGGACAAGACTAGGTCTTGGGTCATGCACCGTGACTAAGTTATAGGCCTTGGATCACATGTTTATATACATTCAGCTTTATGCAGGTTATAGTCATGATAATAACGTAGGGTTATTTTCCTAGCGCTGAGGACACGAGGAGTTATGACACTTATGAGTACAAACGTTGTTAACATTAAAAGTGTTGTGTGCTATGTATTGTTGTGTTGTTAACATTACATGTGTTGTGTGCTATGTATTGTTGTAACCTTACATCTGATGTGTGCTATATATAGTTGATGCTGATATGTAATGGATATCTGTCATATATTGTTTATATTTGATATAGACGTTAACTGTTACCTGAGATTCAATGGGTTTTGAATCTCAATCCAGACTAAAGGTTCAGGAAATGAATCGGGATCTAAGAATGCAACATGGAAGGATCCATGAAGAGGCACCGTAGGACGGAGCACGTGAAGAGGCGCCAGTCAGAGCGAATGCCGGAAGAGGTTTGTCAGAGCGTAGTTTTTGGCATAAATTCAATAAAGTTAGTTCATAGTATTGGTGCTTAAACTAAGAAAGGTTTGGTCAGTGTGGTTTCAAGAATTAGTCACCGTGAAAAACAGGGAGACTTTCATCAGACTAACTCTGGCCTGACCAATAGCTATGATCAACTGTATTGGGTTCCGAGACACAAGTCTAGTCAAGACTTGATTTAAGATTGTATAATTACTATGTCAAGAGTTTTAATTATACAGGTTCCGGATAATGATATCACATAAATATTCCTTCGGGATATTTAAATTACCAACTTATGCCTGAGCATTTTATATCAGTTACTCATTCTCCAAATGTTAGTACATGTTCTACGTGTCAACGGGTATAATAAGTGGTATGGAATTTGAGGTGTTACAATATACACATATAACCTTTGAAGGAATAACGATCCCACCTATATTTATATATCTATCTATCTCATATAATAATTATCAACATAAGTTGTGGCGGGGAATAACCGTCTCACACACACATATATAATCATTCTCAAAGTATATACATTTCATAAATAATTGTGTATGTGTGTGTATACCTCCCAAAAATATTTTTTTCCTTCATAAAAATAATTTGGTCAAATTTTCGAGAATATAAAGAAGGTTTGAAATCAAATTAATTAATTAAAAAGAGATATTGAGAAGATAAATAAAATAAATAAATAATTGAAAAAACTTTTTTCTTCTTAAAAATAAATCGATTTAATATTTTGAAAACATGAGGGAGGATTGGATAACACACTAATAAACATGACGAGATCGTAAGAAAATATATGTCAGCGTAAATTTATTATAAAAAGTACAGGAAAGTGGGACATAAAAGTATGAATTGAAATATTTACACTAACAATATCATCACGATAATTATCTCTAAGAAATTATAAAGTTCTCAAATAAAACGAATATGAAAGGTTTATTTAGAATTATTTAGGAGGGATAAAGTGATTTGGAATTTCTTCCCAATAAACTAGAATAAAAAACAAGGAAAAGACATTTAAGGCTAAAAGCATAGCAAAATTGAAACTAATGTGCCAGCTTGTTATTCACGCTCTCACCTGATACAAATGATTGTAGAGATCCCTTTTAATCACACTAAGATTAAACACTTACTAAAGAGTCCTCACGAGTATTACCTATAATTTATTTAAGCATATGATCACCACTATAATGAAATGTATGTCATTAGCTAATTTAATAACGGTTCATAGTATTTATATGCCCCCCTTAACATCTAATTAATAAGAATGTATAGATTCCCAGCTAGGCCTATTAATTAATTAAGGATATATGGAGATTACCTTCCCCACACCTAGGGGTGGAAATAGGCCAGGGGCTGTCGGGCCCGTGGCCCGACTAATTTCAAGCCTGGTCAGGCCTGGCCTGTCAGGCTAAAAGGCCAGGCCAAGGCCTTTTTTAGGCCTGTTTATCTAAACAGGCCAGGCCTAGGCCTCTTAGTGAGCCTGTTAGGCCTGTCAGGCCGGCCTGTTATTATGGGGGTAAAAATGTAAATTCATAATTAATCTTTCTTTGCCCTCTCATACTTTGACACGTTACATAAAAATATCCCAAGTCCCTAACCTAATTCTATCGTGAAAGACTATCGAGCAGCAAAAAGAAACCCTGATAAACCCACTTCTCTTGGCTCACAGTCGTAGATCTCGCTCGTCGTCCGTCTAACTCTCAGATCTGAGCTCATCGTCGCTCTCACTCTCAGATCTGAGCTCGTTAAAACAATGACTGAACCAGAAGATGCCGCTCGACGCCGTAATGCGGTGGTGGATTATCGAAAGAAACTTCTTCAGCACAAAGAATGGAGTCCAAAGTTTGATCGGGTTGGTCTCTATATTGTCGCCAAATCTTATTAAGCGCATATATTTCACGATTGAGTTCTGATTTTGTTTGGGTATAATACCGTTCTATGATTTGGTCATGTTCAATTTTCACTGTATCGGGAAAACCTAAGTTTTAGGGTTTGTGCCTTTTGGCATTAATAATTCTCAATGCTGTGAGATCAATACCCACTTTTTTACATTTTAAAAAAAAAAGTGATTTTGATAAGCTTGCATTTTATTGGATATTTACTTGGCTATCGATTTCTGATTGGAAGGAACCTAAGCTATTTGAGGAAATTAAGTAATGTTAACGAATGGATCTGTTGTTAAAATTCGCATGGTTCCTTCACTCGGATTATTTGGATAACAAATTTATCTGTGTAAGGCTACTGGGGTGGGTTACGCCTGCTATAGCATCATCTTAGCTTTTCCTGTGTTTATTCATGAGCTTATGTTTTTCTTATTAGAATGAATTTCCTTAAAATTTCCCTTTCTTTTACCACATTTTTAATTCTACAATAATTTGATCATTATGGATGAGATTGGTGACTTTGGATTTTGAGCTCTACTTACAAATCGGGGAGAATTTGCGAGGTGCAAAGAAAGAGTTCAATAAAACAAAAGAAGATTTGAAGTCTCTTCAAAGTGTTGGGCGAGATCATAGGCGAAGTTCTTAGGCCTCTTTACAATGAACGCTCGTAATTATTTCGTCCACATTCTTAAAATTTGAAATGCTATTTTGCTATTCAACTTCCCTGGTACCATCTTTTTTACCTGACTTGTTGTTTCTTTTAGTGCTTTGCTAGCCTCTTATGTTCTAATAACTAATGTGTTTTAATTTTTTATCTTTATCTAAGCCGATTTGTTTGTTCAACAAATTTTTATGTAGTTCTGTTACTCTTTAAAAACACAGGAAGTGTTTGCTTCTTTAATTTTGATAAGCTTGCATTTTATTTGGATATTGACTTGGCTATTGATTTCTGTTAGAAGGAACCTGAGCTATTTGGGGGAAATTAGGCCTCTTTAAAAAATGCAGGTCTCTTTAACAGGCCACAGGCCTCTTTAACAGCCACGGGCCCGAACGTGCCAGGCTCAGCCGAAAAAAAGGCCGTAAACAGCCATGAGCCAGGCTCGTGCCACTTCCTTGCACAATGGCCTGGCCTAAGGGTGAGGCCTGGCCTGGCCTGGCTTTCCACCCTACGGCCACACCAATGTAGGGCTTGCTTGGTACGGGGAAGATTTAAGGAGGAAATGAACTTAAGGGTAAGTTTGGTTTGAGGGAAGGGGGGAGGGAAGGGGAGGGGAGAGAAAAAAAAATGAGGGGAGGAGAAAATGGTACAAAAATTCTGTGTAGTGTGGCCCACAAAATTTTTCTCTCCATCACATTTTTTCTCCCTCCCCTTCCCTCAAACCAAACTTACCCTAAAGGAGGGAAATGAATGGAAGGGAAGATTGAGTTGTTTGATAGACATGAGAATGGAACATAAGTTGAGGGAAAATGAATTGTTTGGTATGAAGAATTGGATGTTGGTTAAGTGGGAAGGTGAGGTGAAATTCCTAAAATGCCCTTCGGACGTTCGAACGAAAAGGTTACGTTCGAACGTAATAGGCACCAAATGGCCTGTGTTTGAACATAAAATCTAACAATGGCTTGAGGTTTACTTCAACAATTTCACAACCCTATAGACGTAAAACCATACCACCGAACACGTAAAACTAAACGAGAGACGCATGTAGAGGAATAACCCGATGAATGGATGAAGGAATGGTTTAAATGGAAAGAAACAGAGGGTTGAGAAGAATTCAGAAACAAAGGAAGCCGACAGTGCTTGGTAGAGAGGAAGAAGAAGGTGAAGATGATGGAAGAGAGTCGAAGCTCTCTATTCTCGTCGGCGCTCTGATTCTGCTTCTGACGTTGGGTCTGTTGCGGCTGTGGTGAAGGGTGAGGGAAGAAAGGAATGTCGCCGGCGACGATGATGAAGAAGGTGAGAGCTGCCGGCGACAGAATGGAGAAGGAAGGTGGAGGATTCAGACGCTCTGGTTTTTTTGTAGATCTGAATCCGCGACGATGATAAAGGGCTTTTTTGTCAACAAAATTCACTCTCCCGGGGAAGATGGCGCTATCCCACCGGTTTTTGAGGGATTCAATTTTCCCACCATTGTGGGAAGATCGAGCCTGGCGGGAGATCAAATTTCTGGGAGAGAGACGCGCCAAACCGTTTTTGACCGTGGGAACTTAGTCATTTTCCCTTTCCCTCACCTCAAATCAGCATACCAAACGGGCCCGTAATTGGCAAGAGGTGATCCCTCATTAAGGACGGACCCAAGGGGGGGCGAGGGGGTGGCCCCCGCCCCCCTAATATATATACATATATATTAAAAAATATTATATGTGTGTGTGTGTTTAGTTGATGAGGGTCCAACACGTTTTGAAGTCTAAGTCTCTACATACATTCTGTCTATTATGCATATATATATATATATATATATATATAAGACCTAATTAATTTTTTTAGAGAGATTAAGGAAGCTAAATTAGTTACTTAATTAATAATATGTTGTGTATGATTAAATTATTCAGAAGAATTAGTTTGAAATTGAGTCTTATATTTAGGACTGGATATTATATTTAGCACGTCATGTATACACTTTACAGATCCATATATATAGCGTCCTATCATCTTGTATTTCCAATTGCAAGTTTTTCTTATTGTTGATGAAGCTATTGATATACCTAAAAAAGAATACATGACTATTGTTTTGAGATACATTGATAAAGATGGTTTTATATGGGAAAGGTTTTTAGTCTTGTACATGTGGAAGATACAAGTGCTAAGACTTTGAAACAAGGAATATTCAACACTATTCAAGATATTTCAAATGATTTACATCTAGTTTCAACTACAAAAGAGTTGCTTTAGAAATTAAGAGAGACAATAATGCTTTATTGGTTCATATTCAAGAATTTTGCATAAAACATAACATTGACATTCCAAATATGAGTGCAAAATATATTGAAAGGAGAGGTCGTGCTCGAAATGAACAAAGTGATTAACCACTAAAAGATATTTGTCTATGAAGATAATCAAGAATAGGCTTCAAAATAGAATGAAAGACTAATTTCTTAATGAATCTTTGATTAGATATATTGAAAAAAAAATGAGTTTTAGCACGATTCAATTAGAGATGAGTTTAAAAATATGAAAACAATTAGAGTAAAAGTTAAGGGAAGTGATCTTAATTTCTGTAATAGATTTCTTTTAATTTTTTTTATATTAGGTCTATATTGTATTTTAAGTTTTTTTATTTATTATATAATATTTTTTATTTTCACCCCACATAATCAAAATTCCTAGGTCCGCCCCAGAGTCTCATTGTATACTTGGATGTGCAGCAAACTGCTTGTTTTTAAATCACGAGAAGAGAAGATGTCGATGTGGTAGTGTGGTTGCAGTAAATTGTTGGATGGAATGAGGCTATTGAGATTGGCGGCCAATCGGATAACGGAATGAGGCCATTTAGATTTTTTTTTTTTTTGGAAAATTAAAATAAAGGACTTAGAGAAAATAATATTTCTTACAAAGGACCATAAAAATTGTAATTACTTAGAAGGTCAGAATGTCATAATATAAATTTTAAATTACTAAATTGCCCCTAATCAAACCTCATGTACTATCTCTTGTATTCATAATTAAAAAATAACTAAAATTAAAACTAAAAGCGCCCATCATGATATATCAGAAAAAAAAAATTAATATATTATTTAATTAACAACTGCTAAACTCATTTTTTCTTAATTTTTTTTTTCACCAATTTATATCATCAAGTTGCCCGATTTATATTATCAATGATGATATCAATTAAGCTCATTTTATAAAAATAAAAAACTGTAACATCCCAAATTTTGGGATTGGAAATTGGAATAGTTTATGGGAATTAATTATGAAATTTTGGTTTAAAATAATTATGAGAATAATTGTTAAAAATTTAGGTTTATTTTTCTCTTAATTAATTTATTTAGGGAAAAGAATAATTCCAAGTAAGGAATAATTTAGGCTTTAAAAAAATAGAAATCCATATTTTATGGCCTAAGAAAGATTAATTAAGAAGGAAAAACCCTTTTGGGAAATTAAGAATTTATTTTAAGATTTACCTATTAAGTTTTTTTTTTTGATATTATTTACCTATTAAGTTGCAAAAGATAAAATGATGAGGGAGTATACAAATACCAAGTAGCAAGTAAAGCCCAAACATTTGCCCAACCCATTAGATGATTCTTCAGCCCAATAACAAACCACCCCATTCATTTTATCAACACTTCAAGTTATTAATCCACTAGCTCAGCACGCGTCCGCAGCGTAAGTCTTCATGGCGGCCGTCTGCACAAGGCGCTCAGTGGGGATCGATGTCGAACCCTCCAAAACTTTTTAATATCAAAAAAAAAAAAAAAAATCCACTAGCTCAGCACGTGCCTCTCTAATGGATCAACATTTAAATTCATTACTCACATTCATTTGGCCCACATGTTGATAAAATCGAACCCTCATATTATTCACTTAGGTTCAGTGAGGCAATCAAGCCCAACAGTAAAACTAAGCCCACAATTGATATGCTATTCCCAGCCTCATTGACTTATGGCAGAGGACATAGACAGATGCAACACAGTCAACGAAAGATCAGTGTAAAGCCAGCGGAAAGGTTAACGTCGTTATGTAAAATGCAGAAGGATCAAAGTCTCGCGTCATCTACAAACACAACTCATACCTCTCGATCCTCACAACGTTTCTTAACCAATGGTCCTTCTCCTTCGGTTCATCTTCTGTTGCATTGGACTGGACCCTTAAAATTCTATTTAAGTGTTGCCTTGGTTCTCATTCATCCTATCGGTTTCAAACTTGAAACAGAACCAGATATGAGGGTGAGAACCAAGATAGAGAGACGAGAATGTGAGATGAGAGAGAGAGAGGGAGAGAGTTCCTGGTAGGCTTCATTCTCTGCATTTGCACCAAAAAACAGGGGCTCGGTTCAGCAAGGTTCTCGACGTGCAGACAAGCAGGAGCTGAACGTAAGCTTTCGGATATCTTCCTCCTAGTTTTTCTTTCCTGTCATCTTCCAGCGGTAGCTTTCTGTGAGTTAAGTGTGTGTGCATACAAGCTGATGTTCTAAAAAAGAAAACCAAAACTTGGTTAATCATAAAAGCTTGCTTGTATATACAAGTGTGTATCGCTGGCATGGAAAGAAAAAGAGAAAACTATGCTATTATATGTATACCTGTTATATATATGTATATATATTAATTAGGAACCAAGGAACCTAGCCTTCTTAATTCTTATATATATATGTAGATAAGCATGTGTGTGTGTAAACAAAGATAGGAAAGCATGGTTGCATATGACGTTGCTGTTGCATATGGAAATGCATATAAAGCCCAAACTTGCTGCGTTGATCATAAGGAAAGAATCAAAGCTATTATTTTAGAAACCCAACGTTGCCATCTGAAATACATTCATATGTGCATGAACCAGGAAGTGTTGTTTGCTGTCACATTAATGTAACTATAAGTATATGTATATAAGAGGAAAACAAAAGACTTAGCTTGCTGTGTGTGTGTGTGTGTATACTCATTGTTGACAATAAGAAGAGCTCATTATACATGAAATAATGGAAAAGAGGTCTTAGATACATATATGTGGATTATATAACTGTTGATATATAATAAAGCCTAGTTCATGCATATTGGTCAAATTGCTGTCATCACTCTTTGGAGAATAATTTAGATGACATTTGCTATTTTATATAGATATATATGATTATGTGTATGTAATTTATATACATATATATAAGTCATATTTTTTTAATTAGTGTTAATATTTAACTCACAATTATATGAAGCATATTTTATGTGGTAGTGGTATTATTAAATTCCTAATTTGAAGAGTTAGGATAGCCTCTAAGAGTTTAAATTAATTGTAAAGAAAAAATAATAAATAAAATAATAATAATAATAATAATAATAATAATAATAGAGTAAATAAATGTTATTATTATTGTTATTAGAAAAAAAGAATAAGTAATAAAATAGAATGAATAAATAATAATAATAAATAGATATTGTTATTATTATTAAAGAAAAGGAATGAATAATTAAGAGAATTATTAATTAATAATAAAGAGAAAAGGAGATTATTAACTAATAAATAAATAAAAAAGGGGTATTATTATTAAGGGGATTTTTAGGTATTAATAACCTTTTTTAATCTTCTAAAATTAATTCGTGTAGTTAGTTACTTTGCAACGCAAGAAGTGACTAACGACAATGATAAACGTTTATAGGCATACCTTGACACCTTTACTGATTCCAGCACCTTCGGATGAAATTAAGGATTCAAACTTGAGGTGAGTAACTGTTATCTTATTAGCCTGTATGTATGTATTCATGTATGACTGATCATGTTTTCTAGATGATTTACATGTTTATTTCCTATCTATGGATTTTGAAGTTGCGTGTCCCATAGGGCTGCGTGTCCTAAAGAGCTACGGTCCTTAGCCAATAACTGGGGTTTCGGTGTGACTTGTTTACTGTAAATTATTTTGTGTTTAAATATTATGTTGTCATTTATATTTCATACCTGCATATGAGATTAATCATTACCCCCAGGGTTCATTCATTTGAACTCTAGACCACATGAAAGAGATAGGTAGTGGATCGGGATCAAGGGAGAAGATGCAGCTGTAAGGGTTATAGCAAAAAGGAACCTTTTGGAAAAAAATATGAGTAGATGGACTGTATTGTAACATTTATCTTTTGTCTATTTTGGGATCAATGTACTAATTTCCCACTATGGGATGGATTCGAATCGTGAAAAATTTATCCTCATATTTTCAAACTAAGTTATTTTATGAAAGTTTTATTCCACAATTAAGTCGTCCAAATTATTTTGATGCATGTGCGCTATAACTCTGATAGATAAAGGCATATTTAGAACGGGCGTTACAAAAACTAAATTTATTTCATATTTTTTAGGATATAATAGGTTAATTAGATTTTTTTTTTTAAATTTTATTAACATTACATGAATTTTTAACCCAAATAAATTGCTTCTAAAACAAAAATAAATCATACAATCTTTCTTGGTTTAACAATATGATAAATTATAAAAGACCTTAACTTTTATTAAAATTTTATAATTCTATTTTAAATAAAAATTTTGTTGATTTTTAAAAAAAAAAATTATAATTTTTACAAATTGAAGAATCATAATTTTTTTTTTCATAGATATATATATTCAAGTTGTGAAAATGAAAATTGAGAAAATTATTTTTTAATTTAATGAAACTTAAAATTTTGTATTAGTTTTAAAAATAGAATGAGGAGGAAAATATAAAAGGGATTGCAGAAAATTTTGTTAGGGGCATTTTATCACTCTTAATTTTATATTTTTATATTTGGTCCTTTTAAATAATTACAATTTTTATGGTCCTTCTCCATAAATATCTTTTCCTCTAGGTCCTTCATTCTAATTTTCCCATAAATAAATTAAAGTCATTTTTAACACTAATTAATAATTATTAGCATTGCATTTGCATATTATTTTAGAAACTGACGCACGGTTGGTTATAAACGTTTTTTAATTTCCAAATGCATGATTCAATTATATCATCAGCTATATAAGAAATGTTGAGAGATAGTGCGAGTGAAAAATTTAATTTAATATTTGAAGAGTTTGTAGACACTTGGCTCTTAATCCATATTGGAAGAGACTGCTAAATTGTCACGACCCAAAATCCGAGTAATGATCGGTGTGTAGGCTAGAAACCAAATAATTCCACTTAGCCTAGCAAACCTTAAACAAAGTACATTGATTATCCAACGAACATTTGCAAAACAATCACATTACGTATTGAACTTCCATATTGAAATCACAATAAGAGAACAATGTTGGAATTTTAATTATTATATTAGTATATATTTAATTTTGAAAATATTCCATTAAGTCCATTAAGTGGCCCACATTTAAATCCGGTTTTGTAACCTACCAATCAATTCAGTAACGGCCCATTTAATACGCAATAACTGTCAATTAATACACATGAATGGCATTCATCTCTGTGATGGCCAGAGGTTGAAATTTAGACGTGTATAAGGTTTTGGTCCCTGAGTCTGCTCTCAGGTTTAGAATACACACCATCTACAGAGTGAGAGAGAAGACTTAGAAGAGCCAAAACCCAGAGTTCATCTCTTCTTCATCTGAGAACAAATCAATGGCTGGAGGTATTTATGTTCTTTATCCTGTTTATTCCGCATTGATCTAATGCTTAATTCTGTTATTTTGCATGATTAGATCGCTTTATTTCCAACATTTGGTATCAGAGCCTTCCATATGTCTCTGCCTTGATTTATCCGATTAAGTTTTCATGGGTTTTCAGTCTGAATATTTGCCTACTGCCTGCAATTTATTTTAACTGTTATATTGAATTGCTTTTCGGATGTGGCTTGAGATTATTCTTTTATAAAATCATCACAGTGCATCAATTCCTTCTAGGGTTCCGTCGATTATTCTTATATGGTTTTATCTGGAATCTTTGTTTTCGATATGTTCATAATTTTCTTGTTCATCGATGGTTTTTCAAGTGGAAAATCCATGATAGTTTGTTTCATTGAGTTCTTTGAAGCTTAAGTTATATCTGCTATTTTTGGATGCTCTTAATCGATGTTACAATTATGCTCATATGCTTCATGATTCAATTACATATCTATTTTGAATTCATGATCGTTTGTTTTTCTTTTGTAATTGATTAATGAGTATGAATGGATTGAGTTTTCAAAACCCATGCCTACATCGTCGCTGTCGGTTCTTCATTGGCGAGTCGAAGAACACAGAGATCACGATTTCATTTTGATTTCAAAACTCAAATGATTTGTTTTGATTTCGAGTAATTTTTGGTGGATTTTGCGTTTGTTTCGTTCAAGATCATTTATTCCATGATTATTCCGTTGAAACCACCGTCAAAATCATCGGATTTTGAGCTATCCGATCGCGTAAAACGTCGCCGAAATTGCGGGTCGCGGCGGCTCCTTTCGGGTCGTTGTCGGGTGATCGGTCGGATAGGGTTTCTGAAAACGGGTAAGGAAGAAGCCCTGAAACACCGTCGTTTTGGGCCTTTAATGAAACGATGCATCTCATTTATAAGGAAGATGGGCCGGACACGTGTTTTGGGCCGTGCACGTTCTTTTGGGCCGAGACTGCTTTCGCTTTTAATAATAATAAAAAAAGGGGAAGGAAAAACGCCGAAAGGGTCTCCGCCGATTCGAACCCCGATCCTTGGGCGCGTAGGCGCCTTAAGGGGCGGAGCTCGCCGCCGAGCCACGAGCTCTCTTGTGTTTGGTTATGCGCATTAATTACATTTAAATTATTTACATTTGATAATAAATTTTCAAAATTTGTCAAGTGTGGGATTCGAACCCACACTTCTTCGGTCTAGAATCTTAATGGGGCCTTCTGGACTATGAAGCACAGACACGCCATTTTTGCAGAAATTTGAGTGTCGGACGTTGAGCGGACGGCGACACGCTTCGACACCCATTCCGGACATGGTCAACAATCTTAGACACGGTCACCACTCGGACACGCATTTTTTACCGTGTCAATGGGCAATCTTGGAATCAAAAAATTACACGACAAAACATCCGTGAAAGGTGCAAGACAGAAGATCCGTGAAAGACGCAAGATAGACGAGATAGTGAGAGTCCGAGAGAGATCTAGATTGTGTGTTGAACCCGAGTTTTCAGTTTTCTCTCCTTCTGAAACTAAGCCCTTGGCCAACGTCATTCCCTACTTCCCTTCGCCGATCTGTGCGTGTGTGCCATTCTCTCGTCCACCGTCGACCGTCGCAGCCTAATAGGATGCAGCCACGCAGGTACGAATATGAATCGGGTCGATCTGGCCGGTTCTTTGCATCCGTACGCAGTTGAACCCACGCCTTTGTTTTTTGACGAGTTGAATATGAATCGGGATCTTTGTTTTTTGAACCCACGCCTTTGTTATTACTTATTCGCGATTTGAACCCACGCCCTTTTTGTGTGTGTCTTCTTTTGTCATAATATCTCAATGTGATAAACTATAATAATATGCTAACGAAGATCCATTTCTAGGAAAGAATATGCTATTGCCACCTTGCTTTCTTTATTATTATTTTTTTGTAAAATCCCCTCACTTTCCGTTTCCACTTGCGTTCAATTATATCATGTCTATTTTTTTTTTTTTTGCTCGTGACTTGCGTTCATGTCTATGGGTTATGGCTTTATGTACAATCATAGCATCAATCAAATTTGATTGTGATAAAAAAATAAAAAAATAAAAAAGTACGAGCCTTGTTAGTTATTTTTTTTTTCTATAGTTTTTTTTTTTAAGAATCATTAGTGTTAGTTTAGTTATAAATTTATAATTTAGTTAGTATTTAGTGTCAAAATAATCAGTGATTTTTTTTACTCAAAAAATAATCAGTACTTTGGAGGCAGTAAGCTTGCTAATTTTTTTTTATTAATTCAATTATTTGAGCTTGATAAAAAAAATTATAGTATGGATCATTCAAGTTACGCAAGTGCTAGTAGTCCCGCGCTCTTAATGCTACCGCTAGTGTCATTATTGATGAAGAACTACCGAGTAAACCATTGTGGAGATATGTTACCAAATTAGATGGTGGAGTGGAAGCAGGAGGAAATTTGTCTTGGAAATGCAATTTCTGTAAAAAAAGATTATAAAAGTTCATATACTAGTGTGAAGGCTCATTTGTTGAAAATAATAGGCAAAGGAATTGGACAATGTTTAGTAGTGCAAGAAAGAGACTGTTAGAGATGAGAAAATTGGAAGCGAAGCTAATCAAAGAATGCAATTTAATAAACCTAGAAATGTACCTTTACCCCCTCATCTTCTAGTTTTTCCACCGACTTAAAAAAAAGAAAAACTAAGAGTCCTCTTGAGAAGGCATTCAATGTTGGGGAGCGGGAAGAATTAAATCATCTCATTGCTAGAATGTTTTATTCGGCAGGATTGCCATTCAATTTGGCGAAGAATCCTTACTTTCAAGCTTCGTATACTTTTGCAGCAAATCATAACATTGCAGGTTATTTGCCACCAGGCTATAACACATTACGAACCACTCTGTTGTAAGAGGAGAAAAAAAATGTTGATAGGTTGTGTGAACCTATACGAGAGGATTGGACTCATAAGGGGGTGAGTATTGTAAGTGATGGGTGGAGTGATTCACAAAGGAGGCCACTCATTAATTTTATGGCGATCGATGGTAGAGCAATGTTTTTAAAATCGTTGATTGCTCGGGGAGATTAAGGATAAAAAATTCATTTTCAAGCTGCTAAAGGAAGTTATTCAAGAAGTAGGAGAAGCAAATGTGGTTCAAGTAATCATAGATAATGCTTTGGGAATTGTAAGGGAGCGGGACAATTGATTGAACAGAATTTCCATCTATTACATGGACACCATGTGTTGTTCACACATTGAATTTGGTGTGAAAAATATTTGTGCTGCAAAGAATGTGGAGAACAATCAAATAGCATATGAGGAATGTTGTTGGATTTCTGATATTGTAGGAGATGTTGCTCAAATAAAGCATTTCATTATGAATCATTCTATGAGATTGTCCATCTATAATGAGTTTGTGACTTTGAAGTTGCTTTCTATTGCTGATACTCGTTTTGCTTCAATGATTGTGATGCTGAAGAGATTCAAATTATTAAAGGGTGCTCTCCTAAATATGGTGATAAGTGAAAAATGGAGTATTTATAAAGATGACAATCTTGGGAGGGCCAGATTTGTGAAGGAAAAAATA
Source organism: Acacia melanoxylon (assembly GCA_019022615.1). Taxonomy (NCBI): domain Eukaryota; kingdom Viridiplantae; phylum Streptophyta; class Magnoliopsida; order Fabales; family Fabaceae; genus Acacia; species Acacia melanoxylon. The sequence continues at coordinate 5,210,978 of JAFJYJ010000043.1, forward strand.
TTTGATGATGACAATCTTGGGAGGGCCAGATTTTTGGGAAAAAATATTCCGTTGATTACATACTTGCTTTCACTGCTCCTATTTATGATATGATTAGAGTGTGTGACACCGATAGACCTTGTCTTCACTTGATATATGATATGTGGGATGAGATGATTAAGAAAGTGAAGAAAGCTATATACCATAAAGAGGGGAAGATGATGGAAGAGTGGTCTTCTTTTTATGATGTGGTGCATCACATTCTTTTTGGATCGTTGGACGAAAAATTCAACTCCACTTCATTGTTTGGCGCATACTTTGAATCCTAAGTAAGTTTTTAAAAATGATTGAGTTTAAAATTAATACTTCTCTTGATATATTTTGATAATTTGTTTTTTCCTCTTTTAGATACTATAGTCACCAATGGCTCCAAGAAGATTCTAGTCGAGTTCCTCCACACATGGATGTAGAGATTATTGAAGAACGACAAAAATGCTTAAGGAGATTCTTTCCTTCCTCGAAGGACCGAAGCAAGATTACAAGGGAGTATGCAGATTTTATTACCGATGGTGGAACTTTTGGTGATCTAGATGCCATCCATTCTAAATCCACTATGGATCCAAAATCTTGGTGGCTACTTTATGGTACTTCTGCACCTTTACTTCAAAAGATAGCATTGAGACTTGTGCAACAACCCTCCTCTTCATCATGTGCTGAACGTAATTGGAGTACTTATTCTTTTGTGCATTCCATGAAGAGGAATAAGATCACTCCAAAACGTGCTGAAAACTTAGTTTATGTACATAGCAACCTTCGACTCTTATCAAGACAGAATCTAAGTTATGCACAAGGACCACATCAAATGTGGGATATTGCTGGAGATACCTTTGATTCACTTGATGATGTTGGAGATCTTGAAGTTGCTACTCTTTCACTTGATGAGCAGTCGGAGGCCATGATTTTACGGGATGGAGATGCAAATATTTGAACTTGTGAGTAGCCTACACTCTACAATCTATGGATGTTTCATTGTATTGTATTAAATATGAATTATACTATATATATTAAAAATAATATTTAATATTAAAACGTGTCCTAACGTGTCAAAATTAAGATTTTTTTAGGATTAACGTGTCGGAGTGTCGTGTCGTATCGTGTCGCGTGTCAGTATCCATGCAACATAGCTTCTGGACCATCTAGCTGAGATGACATTTGTGTTATTTTGAATGATTTTATATTTAGATATCATGACCCTTTTGATTTAAATATAAATCGTAATTTAATTTAAGATTGGGATTTCATGTGATTATGAGTTACATATTCTATTATTTGCATGAATTAATTATTATTTAATTATACATGCAATATTGAGTTGAATAATATACAAAACATGAATATCCAATTTTATTTTGATATTGCTTATGTTTTGTTGCAATATTATTGGAAAATTTCTTTATGGATCCTATTGCGTTTTTAATCACCTGGGTCATGCTTCTTTACTTTCTTGGCAACTGTTTTATGTGGAATGTATTTTCTTACATCAAGTTGAATTGTTTAAATTGAGAAAAGTTAATTTTGGCAAATTTCACATTGTGGAAAACTTTTGAAAAATTATTACTATTATTTTTGAGTTATTTAATTGTCTAAATATTTAGAAAAATTTACTTTAGACAATTATATTTCTTTTTCAAATTTTTGAAGCCAAATTTGGGTTGAATTATGCCAAAATTAATTCTTTAAACAATATTTGAATACATAAAACGATTGGGAGGATTTTTATTTTAATTTGATTATTTGGTCACATTTTGGATCAAAATAATCAATTAATTCCTCCATTAAGATGTGCATATATTAGATTCATTTTTGAATGTACAAAATAGTGGGAGAATTTGTATAAGATGATTATTTAATCACATTTTGTTGATTAAATTTGATCAATTAAATTCTCATTAAAGATTTGTACATATTTGGAATCTAAATGCACAAGATTAATTTAGGTGATTAATATTGGTAATATTAATTTAATCAAAGTGGGAGGATTGTATTTAGTCACTTATGTTGATTAAATTAATTGGTTAAGTCCTCCATAAAGTTGTGCATATATAGAATATAATGCACATTATTGATATTTATGATTGGATTTTAGAATATCAATCTTTGGTAGGTGAATAAATGTAATTTTATTCACATAAAGATTTAGTTGATTAAATCAATTAAATTAAGATTCTTGTGACATTGTGTGTATGGTATTTACATTGTACATATTTAGTATTAGTGATTAGCATACATAATTGTTTAAGGAATAGCTACAACATCTTTATACACACGTTGTATGCATATTTAATCACATAAGGTTATACCATATCAAAATTATGATCATATGTACAATTAGTATACACAATGGTGTGATGTCTTTGTGATGAGTATGTAGAATCAAGGAGTAGTCAAAACATCCTTACTAGGAACATACACTCTATTTTGTTCTAACGAACAAAATACATCACACAAAGATTTAAAGACATCCATTGTAATTAAATGTGTGGTTATAATTAAACTTTGCCTACAGGTAGATAATTATGATCATAGTTTTAATTAGGGTGGAATTGAACGGCTTTATATTTTCTAAGTAGCCCACAGGTATTAGGAGATATAACGCATTCTAGTTTCATCAATTCGAGATAAATTCATGATATGCTAATGTCTTTGCCCACGGGTAGACTTTAGTGATACAAATTTATAATTATATGATTAATTGAGATAGAATATCAAATTATATTCTTAATGTACCCGCAAGAATTAAGAATAAGGAAATAATTTGATGGTTTTATCATAAAGGTATATATGAGTCTAATCGAATTGTAACTTTAGCCCACAGGTAAGTTGTATGTCAGTAGATTCATGGTTTTTTAAGCATGATTTACATTGGTAAAACATGATATATTATTAGTCTCAAATTTTTGTTATAAGCATGTATGATCAATACTATGCAGTCATACAACCTGCGAATTTCTTTGATATGAAATGTGACATTCCCGAATTGAGGGGTGGTAACTATGAAGTATCATTCATTTGGGGGGGATGGACATTGGTTATGCTATTAGGAAAGACAAACCACCTTCTATCACTGAGACTAACACTCCAGATGAGATTGATATGTATGCAAATGGAAGTGATCTAATCGCCTCTCAGTTATGTTCATAAAGACCTCAATCTCTGCTGGCATTTGTGGTTTTGTCGAACAGCATAACAAGATTAGGCCACTTCTGAAGGTAATTGATGAACAATTTGTTACTTCAGATAAGGCACTTGCCAGCACCCTAATTATGAAGTTTTCATTCCCCAGACTCACTATAGTAAAAGATGTGTGTAAGCACATCATGCAGATAAGGGACATTGCAGCTCAACTGAAGTCACTTGAGGTTGACATGTATGATTCTTTCTTTGTACACTATATTCTGAACACTCTTCCACAGCGATATAGACCCTTTGGATATCCTACAACACACATATGGATAAATGGTCAATCAATGAACTTTTGACCATGTGTGTTCAGGAGGAGGGAAGGCTAAAAATGCAAATGGGAGAATTTCTTGAATATGACTTGATTAGTGGGAGCAATCAATTTAGAAACCTTGTTTTTTGAAAAATATTATTAAGATAGTCAACCTTCCACTTCAAGTTTGAGATTGATTGTTAACAATATTCCTTCGTTTCAACCGAATATTGTACAATCAGTTATTCAAGATCCACAACCTGCTGATATTGATCTAGTAGATCAAGTTGTTGATGAGGAACAATAAGAAATTGTTGAGCAACCAGTTGAACAACAAGTTCCTCAAGAAGATAATGAAACAACATTAAGTAGAGCTACTAGAACAATAAGATCAGCGATACCTAGTGAATATATTGTGTATCTACAGGAATCTGACTATAATGTAGGAGCTGAAAATGATCCTGGTACATTTTCACAAACCATGAACTGTAGATCATGGTATGATGCTATGAAGGCTAAGATGAATACTAAGGCATCTAACAGAGTCTGAAATCTTGTTGAGTTGCTTGATGGTGTGAAGGCCATTGGATGTAAATGGGTCTTCAAAACAAATAGAGACTCATTGGGCAACATTGACAGATATATGGCAAGACTCGTTGCTAAAGGATTCACTCAAAGAGAAGGAATCGACTACAAGGAGACATTTTCTCCTGTATTTAAGAAAGATTTTCTTCATATCCTTCTAGCATTAGTTGCACATTTTGACTTAGAGTTGCAACAAATGGATGTGAAAACGATCTTTCTCAATGGAGATCTAGAGGAAGAGGTTTACATGAAACAAACCATCAGGATTTTCCTCTAATAATGGTGAGCATTTGGTGTGCAAACTCAAGAAATCTATATATGGATTGAAACAAGCTTCCCATCAATGGTATTTAAAATTTCATGATGTTATCTCTTCATTTAGTTGTGTAGAGAACATTGTGGATGGATGTATATACCAGAAGGTCAGTGGGAGCAAGATTTGTTTCCTTATTCTATATGTGATAATATTTTACTTGCAACCAATGATAATGGTTTACTATATGAGGTGAAACAATTCCTTTATGAAAACTTTGACTTGAAGGATATGGGAGATGCATCTTATGTCACTGGCATTAAGATACATAGAGATAGACGTTGAGGTATTCTAGGTTTGTCTCAAGAGACCTATATCAAGAAAGTTTTGGAAAGATTTTGCATGAGGAATTGTTCACCAAGTATAGCTCCTATTGTGAAAGGTGATAAGTTTAATTTGGACCAGTGCCCAAAGAATGACTTTGAGCGGGAACAAATGAAACACATTCCTTATGCTTTAGCAGTAGGAAGGCTTATGTATGCTCAGGTCTACATAAGACCTGTCATTGCATTTGCTATTGGAATGCTAAGGAGATATCAAAGTAATCCAGGTATAAACCACTGGAGAGCTACAAAGAAAGTATTGAGATACCTTTAAAGGACTAAAGAGTACATGCTTAAGTACAAACGAATCAACAATTTGGAAGTCACTGATTACTACGATTCAGATTATGCTGGCTGCATTGACTTAAGAAAATCTTCTTTAGGATATATTTTCATGCTAGCCAATAGAGCTGTATCATGGAGTAGTAAAAAGCAATCTTTAATTGCTACTTCCACTATGTAAGTTGAGTTTGTATCTTGTTTTGAGGCTACCTCACATGGTGTATGAATGAATAGTTTCATTTCTCGGCTTATAATTATGGATCCAATTTTTGGGCTATTGAGGTTATATTGTGACAATTCAGCTGTTGTTTTTATGGCTAAGAACAATAAAGGTGGTAGTCGAATCAAGCATATCGACATTGAGCGTCTAGCCATAAAAGTGCATGTTAAAAAAATAAATCAGTGGTTATTGAACACATGAGCACTGAATTGATCATTGCTGATCCTTTAACTAAAGGCATGCCTACATTGAAATTTCAGGATCATGCAGAAAGAATGGGACTTGGTTCCTTTATGTGATTTTCGTTGTAAGAACGATGTTGTTTATGAAACTCTATTTGCGATATTTTCTCATTTCAGTTTGTGTACACATTCATTTGTTTGTTTAATTTGAGAATTATCATTAAGTTTGGACCAAGAATAAACGTATGGTTTATTTATTAAGTTACATGGGCTTGGGTAACATGATGCACTGTGATACATGGAAGATATTACTCGCTTTAAGAGGACCTATCGCTATGATCCATGCATTTTGTTTCTCGAAGGTATATCTTTGAAGTGTGTGGACCAAGTGGGAGAATGTTGGAATTTTAATTATTATATTAGTATATATTTAATTTTGAAAATATTCCATTAAGTCCATTAAGTGGCCCACATTTAAATTCGGTTTTGTAACCTACCAATCAATTCAGTAACGGCCCATTTAATATGCAATAAATGCCAATTCATACACATGAATGACATTCATCTCTGTGATGGCCAGAGGTTGAAATTTAGACGTGTATAAGGTTTTGGTCCCTGAGTCTGCTCTCAGGTTTAGAACACACACCATCTACAGAGTGAGAGAGAAGGCTTAGAAGAGCCAAAACCTAGAGTTCATCTCTTCTTCATCTGAGAACAAATCAATGGCTGGAGGTATTTCTGTTCTTTATGTTGTTTATTCCACATTGATATAATGCTTAATTCTGTTATTTTGCATGATTAGATCGCTTTATTTCCAACAAACAAATCTACAACAATTAACTTTGGAGATGTAAATGCTATAGCCTTGGGTTTCACATTAAAGAAATACAAGGGAAGTAGAAGAAATCACGAGAGCAGAGAAGAGACCAGAGAGAAAATTCCACAACAATCTATACATTCCTCATAGTCGTTTGTAGCCTTGGGTTTCACATGAGACTTTTTTCCTTAGTCTGCAAATAACAGCATTATGCACTAGCGTACATAGGCCATGTACTTCCTTTTATTGTACTGGATATCATAATCCAACCCTAATGATGGCAGTACCTGATTACTGGTTTTTATGTTTTTTAGTTTTTGTTCCCAAAATAGGGGCTGAAAGGCCCAGATTATTCATGAATTGAGAATATTTACTACGCAAATTAAATCAAATGGTTGTGATAATTCAAAAAGTAAGAAATATTTAGATGAAACATCACAAAGTTAAGGTTGTGTTTCACTAAATTGTAACACCCACTTCGCCCAAATCGATGGTTCCTCTAAATGGTTTATTATAGGTAAACATGCCCTTATTTTTAAAATTAGGCTTAACAATTCTTATTGGCTTGTTACAATGTGGAGATTTCATGTCAAACAACTGCATTGTTATTTTTGTTGAAGAAGTCCAGTCATGCAGGCAATGGTGTAAGCATAAGATATCACGAAATTTGGTATGTGGTCAAATAAATCAAGAAATAAATCCTGGAATTAACTTTTAGTCATACATAGTATTTTAAAAGAATAAATCATGGAAAATATTTAAACTAGTCTAGTGTGTTATATACAAGAGTAAAAACTTAAATGTCAGCCCTAGTTATTTTGAAAATAGGATACTCTCCTTTTTTTCTTCACATGAAAAATTAAATTAGAATCTATTTAGCTCTTCTTTTATTGCAGGGTGCTTTCTTGTTGTTTGAGGTAATGGAATTAAAATTGAAGATTATAAGAACTATGTGACTTTTTTTCTATGGCTAATTATATAAAAAGAATAACTATTTGTTGTTTGCTGCAGAGGCATAATTATTCAGACATTAACAAATGACACAGGCTTCCAACACTTTAAAGTTTCCATTAGAAATCAATCAATAATTTGGTCCACCCTAAGGTGCCGAGTATATTCTATCCCAAAATATATAGTCATCAAACATTGACTCAGAGTTAACCCGGAAAAAAAAAAAAAAAAACCTAGAATTCACTAAGAAAAAGTATAATTTAAGAATATAATATTTATTGACTCTGAATTAAAAAAAATTGATACAAATGATTTCAAGATTTTTAATGATTTATTTATTGCACATAAATGCTTTAATAATTTAGGAATCTAAATTTTTTTAATGATTTATTTATGTCCAAAACAACTTCCAGAAAACCATAGAAGTCAAACGAAAACAGGCTAAGTGGCCAGTCTTCTACCTATTAAATATAAGTGAGCCAAGGCAACGTCAACTTGTCATATTATATGAGCTATCGTAATAGCAATAAAAATATTCTTTAAGAAAATAAATCAATAAATAAATTATTTGACTTGATTTAAGCGATTCTTTTTTCATGAACACAGAGAAGCAAAGACTTGCATTTTAAATTCAGAGACAGATTTTGTTCAATACAGTAAACCGCGTGAATTGTCATGATTGTAAGCAAGTCTCTATTTTTGCAGTTATTAAATCAAATAGTAGTTTATTTATTGGTTTGTTGGTCAGAAATAAAGAGGCTAAAAAATCAAGTGGTTGTGATGATTCATAAATTAAGAAATATTTAAATGAAACAAAACAAAGTTGGTGTTGTGATTCACTAAATTATAACACCCACTTGCCCCAATCAATAGTTAGATGCAAAAACGTTCCTTCTTCGAAGTTTCAGATGTCCCCATTGAAGAAAATAAATAAATACATTATAGAGGATTGGAAGACTTTGAAAGTGTAAGTAAAGTCTAATCGCTGCCATGTAAACTCCATCATCACTATCTGCCATTTCACAGCAAAGAAAAAGAGAGAGAGATCAGAGAGAAAGTGAGAGAGAGAGAGAGAGAGAGAGAGAGAGCAATCTGTTCAATACGTACCATGGGTGTTGCAGCTTCATCTTGTTCTTCGTCTTTGAAGGAATATGAAGTGTTTCTGAGTTTCAGAGGAGAGGATACTCGCAGATCCTTCACCAGCCATCTCTATGCTGCCCTATGCCGAAGTGGTATAGAGACGTACATTGATGATGAGATCCCAAAAGGCGATGACATCTCCCAATCACTCATCCAAGCAATTGAGAATTCAAGCATATCCGTGGTGATCTTCTCAGAAAACTACGCCTCCTCCAAATGGTGTTTGAATGAGCTCACTGAGATCCTTCTCTGTAAGCAACACCAGAAGCAGCATGTTGTGCCTATATTCTACCAGGTGGACCCATCTCATGTACGGAATCAGAGGGGAGCTTATGAGGAAGCATTTGCACAACATTTGAAGCATAACCCTGAGAAGGTGAACCAATGGAGACAAGCCCTTTTTGAAATTGCCAGTTTAGGAGGATGTGACTCTCACAACTTTAGGGAATCCACATTACATGCTTATAAGCATGTAATGTTTAGGTGCTTATACCTCTTATAAGAGGTATAAGCATTTTTTTTATATTGTATTTATTTAAATTTAATTTATATGCCGCTTTCGATTTTTTTTTTTTTTTTTGCACCTAGTTTATCAAATTAATTAATTTTCGCCCGCATTTATACGTAACACCAGTATTATGAAAATTAATTAATTTGAGAAACTAGGTACAAAAAATATATCGAAAGCGGCATATAATTTAAATTTAAATAAATACAATATATATATTAAAAAAAAATATGCTTAAGAGGTATAAGCACCTAATAATTACATGCTTATAAGCATGTAATGTGAACCCCAACTTTAGGTATGTCTTCATTCCCCTTTTTTTTTTTTTTTGGCCTTCGTCTTCATTTTTTAAAAGTTCAAACTCAACCTTTGAATCTGTTAAAATTCAATCCAAAGGAGTATTTCCTCTTTTTTATTCATTCGTTCATTCATAATTTTCCTCTTGAATGAGGTAAATATATACAAGCGAGAGGTTAACAACTTGAAGCACTGATAGTAGGTAACAACCTTTCAAATATTCCCTTTTCTAGATAACTTATTCTAATCTAATAACAATAAATCAAATTCAAATACTAACAATAATTCAAATTCAAATAAACCAAATAATAATTCAAATTCAATTCATATCTTCAACACTCCTCCTCAAGTTGGTGCATAAATGTCGGTCATGCCCAACTTGCCAATCACTTCTTCAAACACTTTTCTTGAGAAGATGCTGGAACATGAGGCATAAAGATAGACAACCACAGTTCTTCTTCTACAAAGGTCTTGAGTAATGAGATCTGAAGCATTCGAGTACATTCATCAATGAAAGATACATATTCGAGTACATTCATCAATGAAGATACATATTCGATTCAAGTACATTCATCAATGAAAGATACATAATAATAAGAAGGAGAGAAAGAAGGGATTTGGTGGCTTTTAGCCATTTCACAAGTAGAACACTGAAAGTGGGAGGGATTCGTTGAAGAGTTCAAAGAGGAAAGTTTCATTCGATGAATCATAAAAGGTACGGAGTGACGTATCCAAGATTTCGTGGGCAAATTCAAGGCGGATGAACCGCTACATCAACGGGTGGCTTATTGAGTCGATAAGCCTGCTTTTCATTCGTTTGTGCTTCTTCGTTGCACTAGTCAGATACCTAGACTCTAATAACGGTGATGGAAAAGGAGGAATGATGGGAAAGGAGGAATTATCTTGCTGGATGATGATAGTGGAAGGTGGACTAGAATAGTAAGGTTCAAGATTCATGACATCAAGGATATAGAAGAAAGTTTCAAGTTTCTGTTGAAGAGTAAGAAAATTGAGGGCACTAAAAGGAGTGCAATTTATAAGATAAGCAAGACGGTGATGGCAGAGTCGTGGTTCTCCATGGAAAATTTGGGAAATTAGGGATTTGGTCAAGTAACAAGAAAAAGAATATAGGACTTTAGGTTCCCTGGATCGAAATACTCTGATACCATGTTAAAATTCAATCCAAATGAGTATTTCCTCTTTTTCATTCATTCGTTCATTCATAATTTTCCTCTTGAATGAGGTAAATATATACCAACAGGTTAACAACCGCGAACACAATAGTAGGTAATAACCTTTTAAATATTCTCTTTTTCTAGATAACTTATTTTAATCTAATAACAATAATTCAAATTCAAATATTAACAATAATTCAAATTCAAATAAACCAAATAATAATTCAAATTCAATTCGTATCTTCACATAATCATTACTCGAGTTGGCAATTAATTAGCTTGAGATTTATTGTTTAGTACTGGACCTTTGATTTACCTTCCCCATCGGAATCGCTTTTTCTCTGCTGCAGTTCATACAACAGCCTTATTAGTTTATCTGACAACTAATTAGAAATTACGCTTTCTCCTTCAAAATATAAAAGTTAAATTTTTGAAGGGGTTTGATTTCCTTTATAACCTACAATTTAGATTTACAATTATTTGTAAAGACCAAATATATATATAATTCAAAATACTAATTTGCCCATCATGTGCTTCTTCTTCGTCTTCTCTTTCATTCCTATGATAAGCAATAACGTCAAAACCAGAAACTAGCTTAAAAGCTCCAAATCAAACTGCAAACCACAGTAAATGTGTCTCTAAAGATTCTTTAAGAAAGCGAGAGAGATCACCGGCAAAAGCATATCCCCCAGCATTCCTTGAATATCTCTTACTCCATGCCATATGAATCTTTCTTATTTCATATGGATCTTCCTCTCAAATGTACTTCTTGAGGCTAATGGACTACTCCACTGCCTTGGGTCTACCATCCATTGCAGCAGAGCTGTTCCATGAGGGGGCTAAGCACAGTTTTTTGAATAAACATTGAATTACAGTGATTCGTTTTTAGATATAAAATTCCAAACCGGATAGGATTGATGGATGGATCTATATTTCCGTTCATATAGTCTAAATACTTGATTTGGTTAAGAAAGACTGAAATAGAGGGAATAGCAGAGCTGTTCCTATTATTCTTTATTTCTTTATTCAACGGTTTGAAAACTTCACCTTTCTTTCCTTATCTCACTAGGTTTTGGATAAAATAATATTGTCCATTCACAAATTTAATTACAATTTTTAGTACATTGCCGTTAGATATGGACCCTCTACGTAAGTTTGGGTCTGTGAGATGCTTGCTTAATCTAAGAGTGAAAGAGAAGGCCTGGGAGAAGGTTGGAGGGCAATTTAGTATTTTCAGTTTTATATTTTGATACATGGTCCTTTAAAATAATTATGATTTTTGTGGTTGTCCTCAATAAATATATTTTATCTAAGTCCTTGCCCCTACTTTTCCTTTCTTTTAATTACTTATATGTGCGATAACTATATAGGAGAAATTGGAGGAAAGTACCAACTAAAAATTTTATTTATGAGAATCACTTAATTCAGAGTATTGGTATTCTATGTGCACAAAATTTGCAGAGTACCAATACCTTTAATGTACAGAAATTTAGGCTAAAATATACAGCCTTAATCTCTTATCTGAATGGGTGATTATGGCCCCCATCTCTCATGAGTAGGTGGTATGTCTCAAGTGAATCTGTATAAGCAACAACCTTGCAGAAATTTTGTTGCTTACAGATTTGGAGATCTGTTAATAGTGCGAGCAATTCAGCCGTTGTGGATGGAACAAATCCCATTTTCCGCTGAAATTCTAGGAACGAATTGCCACTAGCATCTAGAATCATACCCCTACATGCTACAAACCTCCGGTGATTGACTGATCTGCCTGTGTCTAGCTGAACATCTCCTTCCGGGGTGGTTGCCATGCTGTGTCTTCTTCTCCATTGAACTGGACTCCATAAGCTGGTAAGTAACACCATTAGATGACTTCGTTAGCTTGAGCCCGAACTCCCGCCATAACGCCTTTGCATCTATTCTTCCACAAGAGCTAACAAATGAGACTGAAAGCCTTGGGCCATGGCCATTGGCCGAAGCGACCCGCGCCCATATTTTTGGACATGTTCTCCTTAAGCCATACCTGCAATTTAGAACCGAAACATATAATCTAAAACGAGAGTTAGGAGTAATAAAGTGTAAAAACAGCTCTCTAGCAATTTCACAATCACGAAGAATGTGAAGGATACTCCCAACTCTCTGACACTGAAATGGACACACTCTTCACTGCTACATAAACATCTCAGCTCTAAGTGTGTTGGTAGGAAGTCTATCATGAATAACTTGCCATCAGAACATCTTAACTTTCTCTAGCACCGGCACTTTCCACTCTTTCCTTCACAAAATCGGACCACCTTATTCCCACTGGGAAAACATGAATTTATGGGCAGCTTGGACATTGAAATTGCCTTCAGAAGTGTTCCTCCAGCAGAAAAAATCCTCTCTACTTTCACTTGGGGGTTTCACCTAGCTGATAATGTTAACCACACATTATGGAAGGAATTCTCTCCACTTCGGAACATTCAACACCCCATTCTTCAACAAAAATTCATGCACTTTCATACATGGATTCAGGAGGTGAATATTTTTGTCGACAAATGGATTAGAGGCTCATCATTTGGAGTCCATAGATCCCACCACACGTTTCTCTTTCTTCCACTTCTAAATATTCTCCCTACTCCCTTGAATTTTTTTTTCCCATACAGCAGTGATGTTACACCATATATTTGAGGAGTTCAGCTTCCTATAGACAATTGGGTAGTCCCCTGCTCCACATCCATATTTTCCTTTAAGGCATTGCACCCAGAGAGCCTTAGGTTTTGTTAGCAGGCCCCAACATAGCTTCATAATGAAAGCAATGTTTTGAATCTGCAAGTTTTTAATGCCTAAGCCTCCACAATCCTTATCTTGTTTAATTTGATCCCATGCTATGAGGTGCATTTTCCTACCTTCTTGACCTTGATTCCATCAGAAATTTGGGCTCACCTTCTCCAATTCCTTTATTATGCCCTTCGGGAGCAACATGGTCTACATTTGGTAAGTGGGTAAGGCGGAGAGAACAAATTTGTTCAACGCCATTCTTGTTAGAATTCAAACTCAATCCACCGCCAAGCTAAGAAGTTTGTAGAACTATCTGGCTATGTTTTTTTAGTCATGAGGAAATAGAAGAAACAAGAAAAATCATGTTAAAAGTAGAATATTGTGGAATGTGCTGATGAGTTGTAAAGCAATTTGAATGGAAGGACAAGGTCAACAATTGCGGCTAGCTATGAAGGAAATAGAAGCAGATTCTACGTGTGAAGCAGAAGAAATAAAGAAGGATCAATAATGAATAAAGAAACCAAAGGCCTTGTAGCCTAGTGGTATGGGGTACTCCCCAAGTAGTGGGAGGTCATGGGTTCGATCCCGCTCCTTATAATTCAAGCCATTAGTGCCTGCCGCCTTGTAATTCAAAAAAAAATAATGAATAAAGAAGAAGCAACAAGAAGCGTGTAGAAAAGTCAAAGATGGCTAATATGAATAAACTAGAAAATTATAGGAATATCCTGTAACTACCAGATGCAACGAAGAAACACATAAGGCGGTGTTAAGAAATTAATAAAATAATAACTAGGCGGTTTAGCTAATGTCTATAAATATGTGTGAATAGAAGGAATAGCAGATGTATCCGAAAGAGAAAAAGAATAGAAGGAGAAGAGAGATATGAGATAGAGTGCAGTAGCACTTAGAATGTGAAAAGTGAGAGAGTTATTTTGTGAGAAAATATAAGATAGTTTGTGAGACAGAAAAAATAGTGTGTGAGATAAATACATTTGTGTATTTTTATTTGAGTTTTCTCTTATAATAAAATTATTGTTCTTCATCCATTTATACCTCCATTTTCCTAATAAGTGGGATTAAAGCAATTTTTCCCAACAAGTGGTATCGAGCCTAGTTGATCAAAGATGGCGGAGATGGTGCAACCGCAAATTCCAAAATTGTCAAAAGGCAATTATGGAAACCGGAGCATTCGGATGAAGGCGTTATTAGGTTCTCAAGATATTTGGGACCTTGTTGAGGATGGATACACGGAGCTCCGTGATAATCTTTAAATTCATATTATTTTTAATGCAAAAAGGAGCTAAAAACTCTTGTCATTGTCATGCTTTAATGGAACAATTAGTTAAATATATGATTTCATCTTCAAAATGAGTTTTTAGACTTCATTTGCATTAATCTTGGTCATATTTGTATTTTGGATCTAAATTGGGCTTAAATCTTATCTCTTTTACAATTGAGTAAAGAACACTGTTTCGTATTTTGATAATATCTTGAGTTCTAGACCTCAAATAAATCTGCACTTTATATTGTAGGAAAGCTGAAAGATATACCTACAACTCTTATGAAGAGCCCAAAAGCTAAAACAGATGTTTAGAGATCCAAAATGGGCTTTGAATCCGAGACAAGGCGTTGGCACTTTGGACTCTGGAACAACGTTCGGTGTTTGATCCATAACTGGTGCTACAGAACTCCAAATTAGGTCCGGTTTGAACGAATGGAAAGATGACATCCACGGCTACATTTCGTATGAAGACAGCTTGGTCCAACTCCACCGATTTCATGGTGTAACACAGGCTGGAAAGTTGACGCGTTTTTGGAGCACAAAAGTCAAGAATTGTGGCTCAATAGTTCTTCCAATTTTCCTATAAATACATGGATGTTTTCAAGAGCAAAACACACCTTGGAGATGACCAAGATCTCTCCCTTTCTATCTTCCTTCTTGTATTTCTTGCCTCCTACATGGAATGGCTTAGTTTTGCTTTATTAGTTTCATGTATTGTTTTTCCTTTTTGTTCATAACCTCCTATATGGATGGTTCTTACCTCTTGTTTATGATTTTTATGAATTAATTCCTTTTTGTTTATTTGAGTCCTACATGTGATGGTTCTACCTCCTACATGGACGATTAGTTGTAATATTTCCTTTTGATTGTTTTAATTTAATTTATGTTTTGTTCATTTGAGTCCTACATGTGATGGTTCTACCTCCTACATGGACGACTAGTTGTAATCTTTCCTTTTGAATGTTTTAGTTTGATTTTATGTTCTTCATCTTTTACCCTTTTTATGCTTGGTCATGAATAGCATGAACTAAGTATCTTTCTAAGGTCATGTATGGATTCTTTATGAAGTTTAATTGAAATTCTGTTTTTAATTACATAATACTTGTTTTGGATGTGTTTCTTTAATCCATGCTTAATGCCTTAGTTTGATCATCTAATTAAGGAATTGAAAGATTAATTAGACCTTGGGAAAGGCTAGTTAATTCTAGGTTCAATTGATTAAAGAACATAAGGTACTAGCAAGGGAACTTGACATAGGCTTTATGCAATCATAAAGAATTCTGGACTTAATGCATGAATTAATTCTAATGAGCATGGGAACATGACTTTAGGATTAAGGATTAGGTTAATTGACTTAGGAATAAGCAATTAGATTAAAATCTGAAATTCAATTGACATACTCCAATTCATGGGTTATGTAATTACATTCTACCTTAAAAGAAGATTATGTCTTAATCTAGCTTTTGGTAAAGGAAGACAATTAAATGGATTATTGATGATATACATGACCCTAGGCTTTTGTTAATTGCTTTCTATAAAGTTTAATTCAATTTCTTTGTAATTTTATTTACTTTTAATATTTTCATCAAAAACTCATATGGTTGCATCAACTTTAAATTCAAGTAAATTGGGTTGGTAGTTGGAACTTTGGTCCCTGTGGGAACGATATTTTATTACTCCGGGGATACTTGCTAGTATTACATTGATAGTGTATACTTGCACTAGTTATACCCACTCATCAAGTTTTTGGCGCCGTTGCCGGGGACCAAAATTGTCCCAATATCAACTATCTTTGCTTGTTTATAGATTGGTGCTTGTTTTATTTTAATTGGAGTTTTTATTTTTGTTTTGAGTTATTCCTTGTTCATTTCAATTGTGTTATTTTGATCCTTGTTTTTGTTTTGTTTACCAAAGAAAAAAAATTGATTTGCTGTTCTTTATTTTCTATTTGCAATTTATTTATCTTGTAATTCACTGGGAATTAATTGCATTGAACTTTCATGGCTTGGTTTTATGATAATGATGATCTATCTTTCAATTCTCACTCTTTTGAAGGCAATCAAGAATGTGATGACCCATTCCACCACCAATACCATGAACCATACCTACAACCTCCATTCCAACAATATCATCAACCTTCTCATTTACCATACCATCCTTCATTCCATCACACTTCCATACCAAGTCATCCATCTCATGGATTCCTATACCCATTTGAACCACCTTATGGACCTCATTTTCAACCATGTGTGCCCAACCAAGATCCTTCATTTTGTGGAGTCATTGGAGATTTCCAAAATCAAACGGCTTGGGCTGTAAATGAGGAGTGGTCATATAAGGACGACATTCATCAACAAATAGACTCTATTCTTAGAAGTATGGAACCACAAGTGAAAATATCTGAGAGATTAGAAAAAGAAATTGATCAACAAACACAAATGTTGAAAATGAATTTTCAAGGAAATCCTTCTCTCATGGTCACACATGCACAAGAAGTAAAGCAAGTACAAAAGTACATTGAAGAGTCTTCTCTCCCATTTGGTAATAATCCTATCCTTATAGAAGTAGACTCTCCTACTACTTTGACTAAAGAAGCAATTCATGATTTGAGTGATAATGAGGTGGATAAGGAAATCATTGTCGAATCCCCTCAATTTTTGAAAATGCAATTGCTCAACCAATTGGCTCTAGTAGTAATGATTCAACTATACTTGTTGATGAGTGTGTTCCTATTTCTTCATGTGATGCTTTAAGCGGTGAAAATGCTTCTCTTCATAGTACTATGGATAAATGCGATAAATTGAATGACATATTTTCATGCTCTTGTGAGGAATATCAAATGTGTGTGGATTGTTATCATGAAAAATGTCATTTACTTGTTGAGCTTCAAAAGAAAGCATTTGGTGAAGTGGTTGATTCTACCATTGATCAGAATGCACCCTTTTGTACTATTGATGATAGTAAGCATGACGATTTTGAAAAGATTGAATCAAACATGAATGCCAATGTTGTTGATGATGTTCTTGTTGAATGTTATGCTAATTATCCCGATTTTACATCTATGAGTGACTCATTAAGCGTGCTTGTTCGATAATGAATGGTGTCCCATTTGCACTGAAATTAATGATGCATTATACGATGATCTTGAATTAACTAGTGATTCGCATTGATTGTGGATTCGTTGTTGATGTAAGTAAGAAAGATCATAGCCTAGAATGCCAAATGCATAAAATCCCCATTGAATTATTTCCTTGTACTCTTGGTGGAGACAAAGATTCTGAAATTTTGATTGATAAAATTCTGCATGTTGGTGAATCTTTCCAACAAGTGCTTTCTTGTGATTTACCACCCGACTTGGAAAAGAAAAATAATTGTCTTGCATCTTTAAACACGTAGGTGGTAATGATTTGAAAAATTCTCTTCTTTCTTCCACTCTTTTGCCTTCCATCTCTTGTGATTGCAATAATGATCTGGTATACTCCAACACAAAATTGGATTCCACACCTTCCATTTTGCAAACACGGGAGAATTTTTACATTGTGACTAGTTGCTTGACTCCTACTGATGGGAGTATCATTGATTTCGTTGGATGTGATAGTTACTTGGAGAGTTTGGAACTTAATATGTCCTTAATTCACTTGAAATCTCTCCATGTCTCTATTTTTGGATGGGATACTGCTATTTGCTTGTCTTATTTGCAGGCACATTCTTGGAAAGGTCATCGATTTGGATCTCTTCCAATTGATCCTGAACCACCTCCAACAAGGAAAATCATTGGGGGAAAATGTTTTCAAAGACAAATGCATGATTCTCATTGATGATGAGAATTTCTCCTTCAAGCGACTCAAGATACTCTAACAAAGGTTGTCTCTTTCCTATCTTATTTTCTTCCTAATTCATATGATTACTTGGGCTTAATTGTTGTACGAGGAAGATAAGTGTGGGGGAGGGACACATTCCCGATAGCAAAAGTAGAAATAATGTAGTTTAGTAAGTAGAATAAGAACTCCTTATGTTTGGAGGAAAATATATTTTGAATCCTTTTGATTATTGTTTTATTTTTAAATGAGAAAAAAAAAACACACATTTTACAAAATATATTCTCTCCTTCTATGATTGCTCCATATTATGAACTTGAACATTTTGGTTTTGATGGATCATTCTATTTAGATTGAAATTTTGGACTCTTGGATTATAATATCTTGGTTGTTAATTTTGTGATGCTAATTGCATGATTTGGTATTTTCCTTTGTGAGATTTTGG
This sequence comes from Acacia melanoxylon, assembly GCA_019022615.1. Taxonomy (NCBI): domain Eukaryota; kingdom Viridiplantae; phylum Streptophyta; class Magnoliopsida; order Fabales; family Fabaceae; genus Acacia; species Acacia melanoxylon. Next base: position 5,229,545 of record JAFJYJ010000043.1, read on the forward strand.
GCCTACATGAATGGAACTCATCTTTTACCATTCTTTCTTTCTTGTGTGCATCTCGCTCATGATTTATGTTCTCTAGAACTTGCTCTCATTCTTTTCAAAACTACATTTTACATTTGCATGCATAAAAATGATGGAGGCTTGTTTTCTTTCTTATATTTCCTCACTCTGACCAAATAGCCTTTCTCTTGCATTATATCTCCTTTGTTAGCCCCTTTGTGCCTTTTTGACTCATTCCTTTCAAGCCACATTACTAGCCTAAATGTCACATCATTTTATTCTGCACCTTGGAAATTAATTGTGCATTGGTTTTGTGGTTAAGTATGGGGGTTGCCCAGGAGTGCAACATTTTAAGTGTGGGGGAAGTATTTGATTATATGTCATTCATCGTTTGGCATTTATTGTAAAAGAAAAAAAAAAAGTAAAAGAAGAAAAAAAAGGCATTTATTGTTTAAAAAAAGAAGAGAAAAAGAAAAAGAAAATATTATTTGAGTGGTTTTATATTGTTACTCTTTTAAAGTTCTTGGGTATTTAACCTTTCATTTCCATATTATTACCTACCCTTATCCTAGCCCCATTACAACCTTAATAATAAGTCCTCTTGATTTTTGCAAGCATGTGTTACAAGTAGTGGAGAAGTAGAACTTGAGCAAGCTTATGGTAGAACAATTTCCTTGAGTAGAATTTGAGCGATACACTTATTAACCATATACACTTGAGAGATTGATTGAGGGCATCCCTTGAGAGACTATCTTGTGTTATTAGCATCATTGAATGATATTGCCATTATTAGTAATTTGAGATGAAGAGATTTCTGTCTTGATTGCTTGATCTTTTGAAGCTTTTGTGATCTTTGTTAAGTTTTGAAATTTCAGCAATTGTTGGAAAAGAGAATCTTTCCTTTATCTTTATTTTTGCCCAGGAGTGCAAAAGGATAAGTGTGGGGGAGTTTGATAATCTTTAAATTCATATTATTTTTAATGCAAAAAGGAGCTAAAAACTCTGTCATTGTCATGCTTTAATGGAACAATTAGTTAAATATATGATTTCATCTTCAAAATGAGTTTTTAGACTTCATTTGCATTAATCTTGGTCATATTTGTATTTTGGATCTAAATTGGGCTTAAATCTTATCTCTTTTACAATTGAGTAAAGAACACTGTTTCGTATTTTGATAATATCTTGAGTTCTAGACCTCAAATAAATCTGCACTTTATATTGTAGGAAAGCTGAAAGATATACCTACAACTCTTATGAAGAGCCCAAAAGCTAAAACAGATGTTTAGAGATCCAAAATGGGCTTTGAATCCGAGACAAGGCGTTGGCACTGGACTCTGGAACAACGTTCGGTGTTTGATCCATAACTGGTGCTACAGAACTCCAAATTAGGTCCGGTTTGAACGAATGGAAAGATGACATCCACGGCTACATTTCGTATGAAGACAGCTTGGTCCAACTCCACCGATTTCATGGTGTAACACAGGCTGGAAAGTTGACGCGTTTTTGGAGCACAAAAGTCAAGAATTGTGGCTCAATAGTTCTTCCAATTTTCCTATAAATACATGGATGTTTTCAAGAGCAAAACACACCTTGGAGATGACCAAGATCTCTCCCTTTCTATCTTCCTTCTTGTATTTCTTGCCTCCTACATGGAATGGCTTAGTTTTGCTTTATTAGTTTCATGTATTGTTTTTCCTTTTTGTTCATAACCTCCTATATGGATGGTTCTTACCTCTTGTTTATGATTTTTATGAATTAATTCCTTTTTGTTTATTTGAGTCCTACATGTGATGGTTCTACCTCCTACATGGACGATTAGTTGTAATATTTCCTTTTGATTGTTTTAATTTAATTTATGTTTTGTTCATTTGAGTCCTACATGTGATGGTTCTACCTCCTACATGGACGACTAGTTGTAATCTTTCCTTTTGAATGTTTTAGTTTGATTTTATGTTCTTCATCTTTTACCCTTTTTATGCTTGGTCATGAATAGCATGAACTAAGTATCTTTCTAAGGTCATGTATGGATTCTTTATGAAGTTTAATTGAAATTCTGTTTTTAATTACATAATACTTGTTTTGGATGTGTTTCTTTAATCCATGCTTAATGCCTTAGTTTGATCATCTAATTAAGGAATTGAAAGATTAATTAGACCTTGGGAAAGGCTAGTTAATTCTAGGTTCAATTGATTAAAGAACATAAGGTACTAGCAAGGGAACTTGACATAGGCTTTATGCAATCATAAAGAATTCTGGACTTAATGCATGAATTAATTCTAATGAGCATGGGAACATGACTTTAGGATTAAGGATTAGGTTAATTGACTTAGGAATAAGCAATTAGATTAAAATCTGAAATTCAATTGACATACTCCAATTCATGGGTTATGTAATTACATTCTACCTTAAAAGAAGATTATGTCTTAATCTAGCTTTTGGTAAAGGAAGACAATTAAATGGATTATTGATGATATACATGACCCTAGGCTTTTGTTAATTGCTTTCTATAAAGTTTAATTCAATTTCTTTGTAATTTTATTTACTTTTAATATTTTCATCAAAAACTCATATGGTTGCATCAACTTTAAATTCAAGTAAATTGGGTTGGTAGTTGGAACTTTGGTCCGTGGGAACGATATTTTATTACTCGGGATACTTGCTAGTATTACATTGATAGTGTATACTTGCACTAGTTATACCCACTCATCACCCGCTAATGCAGCCGCTGAAGCAGCTTTATCAGATGCTCAGAGGAAGACGCTTAGAGATTCTCGAAAGAAGGACAAGAAGGCTCTATTCTTGATTTTTCAAAGTGTTGATGAATCAACCTTTGAGAAAATATCAGATGCAAAATTATCCAAAAATGCATGGGAGAGTTTACAAAAGTCTTGTGAAGGAGTAGACAAAGCTAAAAAGGTACGACTGCAGGGCAGAATTTGAGAATTTGAAGATGCAGAATGCAGAGCCAGTTACAAATTATGTCTCACGAGTGCAAAAGGTAGCCAAAGAGATGAAAAGAAATGGAGAGACTCTAGATGATGTCTGAATAATGGAGAAGGTTCTACGGTCATTAACTAGAAAGTTTGATTACATCGTTACTGCCATTGAAGAAGCTAAAGATTTGTCAGTTATGTCTGTTGATGAGCTTGTGGGTTCTCTTCAAGCTCACGAGCAAAGAATGAAACTAAATGAAGCCTCTAGCAATTTGGAGCAAGCCTTGCAAAGCAAATTGTCTTTAAACAAAAACCAAGCCAGCAGTAGCAGCTATGGTCGTGGTAGAGGAAATCGTGGTGGATATAGAGGTGGATATAACACCCGAGGTGGTTTCAACGCTCGAGGTGGTCGTGGTAGACGTAGTGGATATGGCCGATCAAATGGAAGGTTTGAAACCTATACAACAGATTTTGAACGTGGTCAAGGATCATATAATCGAGGTCGTGGCCAAAGCCGAGGTCGAGGATTTTTAACCAGAGAAGGAGGTAGATCACAACAAAGAGGTGATAAATCCCAATTACAATGTTATAATTGTAATAGATTTGGTCATCTCAGTTATGAGTGCAGAGATGCTGCTAAAGTTGAAGAGAGAAGTCTTTATATAGCAAATGAATACAAAATTGATAAACCGGCCATCTTGTTCTCTTATAAAGGTGAAGAAGATAATGGAAAAGATGTGTGGTATCTCGATACAGGAGCAAGCAATCACATGAGTGGCAAAAAGGAGTTATTCACGAGTTAAATGAAGAAGTCCAAGGCGAAGTTACATTCGGCGATCAATCAAAAATCTCGATTAAAGGCAAAGGTAATATTACGATATTTACAAGGAATGGAGATAGAAGCTACATTTCGGATGTCTATTATATACCATCTTTGAAAAGTAATCTTCTCGGCCCTAGGTCAATTATTGGAGAAGGGTTATGACATACATTTAAAAGATAGCCGTCTCATCATAAGAAATCGAAAAGAGAATTGATAGCGAAAGTTGATATGACAAGCAATCGTCTATTCAAGTTGAATATACATCGGGGAGGAATCAAATGCATGAAGTCTATCGTTGAAGATAATTCATGGTTGTGGCATCTTAGATTTGGTCATCTCGGATTCATTGGCCTGAAGTTGTTATCAAAAGCAAGAATGGTGTATGGATTGCCAATAATAAATTATCCAGATCAACTATGTGAAGGATGCATGCGAGGAAAGCAACATAGACAAAGATTTGAGGTTGGAAAGTCATGGAGAGCAAAAAGACCACTACAATTTGGTTCACTCGAGATATATTTGGTCCAATTGACATTCCATCACTTGGAGGAAACAGTACTATATCACATTCATTGATGATTTCAAAGTAGAAAAGCTTGGGTGTACTTTCTCAAAGAAAAGTCGAAGCCCTTGATAAATTCAAGGAGTTTAAGGTAATGGCGAGAAAAGCAAAGTGGTCGATATTTGAAAGTGCTCAAGACGAGATAGAGGAGGAGAATATACTTCGAATATTTGAAGATTTTTGTTGGAAACATGGAATAATACATCGGTTGACAATTTGCTTACACACCACAACAAAATGGAATTCTTTGAAAGAAAGAATCGCACAATTCTTGATATGGCAAGGAGCATGATTAAAGGAAAGCACATGCCGAGAACATTTTGGGTTGAAGCTGTTCAATGTGCAGCGTATCTATTAAATCGATGTCCAACAAAAAGTGTCAGGTTTAAAACACCAAATGAAGCATGGAGTGGTAGAAAGCCAAAGGTGAGCCATCTAAGAATCTTTGGTTGTATAGCATACGCTCATATTCCAGATCGAGAAAGGAAGAAGTTAGATGACAAAGGAGAAAAGTGCATTTTCATTGGCTACGCGATCAAGTAAAGCCTACAAATTGTATAATCCTCTAACCAAAAAGGTAATTATCTCAAGAGATGTAGAGTTTGATGAAGCAAACTATTGGAAATGGAGTGATGAAGAGAAAAGAGTGGAAGGCTTATTCTTTAAAGATGACGTTGACTCAAAAGATCAAATGGTTGCAGACAATGATCAAACTCCTCCACCAAGTCCTAATCCAACAACTTCCCCATCTACATCATCAGAAAGTAGTAGCAACGATTCAGGGGGAGCAACAACAGAAAAGATGAGAAGCTTAAGTGACATCTATGATGCTACAGATCCGGTACAAACTACACTTGATTATTCATTATTTTGTTTAGTAGCAGAATGTGATCCGGTGACATATGAAGAAGCGAGAAGATAAAAAGTGGAAGAAAGCTATGAATGATGAAATCACCGCAATTAAAAAGAATGACACGTGGGAGCTTACAACTATGCCTAAGGAGCATAAGCCCATTGGAGTAAAGTGGGTATACAAGACAAAGACCAACAAAGAAGGAAAGGTGGAAAAATACAAGGCAAGATTAGTGGCAAAAGGCTACAAGCAGAAAGTTGTGGAATTGATTGATATCTTTACGAAACCATTGAAGGCGAGATAAAGTTCAACAAGTTCAAAAAGTTGATTGTTATGAGAAATTGAGTTTGAGGAGGAGTGTTAGAATTCAAACTCAATCCATCGCCAAGCTAAGAAGTTTGTAGAACTATCTGGCTATGTTTTTTCAGTCATGAGGAAATAGAAGAAACAAGAAAAATCATGTTAAAAGTAGAATATTGTGGAATGTCTTTGATGAGTTGTAAAGCAATTTGAATGGAAGGACAAGGTCAACAATTGCGGCTAGCTATGAAGGAAATAGAAGCAGATTCTACGTGTGAAGCAGAATAAATATAGAAGGATCAATAATGAATAAAGAAGAAACAACAGGAAGCGTGTAGAAAAGTCAAAGATGGCTAATATGAATAAACTAGAAAATTATAGGAATATCCTGTAACTACCAGATGCAACGAAGAAACACATAAGGCGGTGTTAAGAAATTAATAAAATAATAACTAGGCGGTTTAGCTAATGTCTATAAATATGTGTGAATAATTCGATCAGATGTATCCGAAAGAGAAAAAGAATAGAAGGAGAAGAGAGATATGAGATAGAGTGCAGTAGCACTTAGAATGTGAAAAGTGAGAGAGTTATTTTGTGAGAAAATATAAGATAGTTTGTGAGACAAAAAAAAAATAGTGTGTGAGATAAATACGGTTGTGTATTTTTATTTGAGGTTTTCTCTTATAATAAAATTATTGTTCTTCATCTGTTTATACCTCCATTTTCCTAATAAGTGGGATTAAAGCAATTTTTCCCAACAATTCTCCCTTCCATAGTAAGAAATATACCTTTCCAATTCACCAGTCGCTTTTGGGCCTTTTGGCTGATGGGGTAATATGTGATGTTGGTGGCTATGTTGTGCAAGAGAGGCATGCCAAGATACTTCCCCAAATCACCTGTAATCTCATCTTCTAACCCTTGACTCAACTCTAAGGCTCTATTGAAGTTCACATTCCTAGAAGAAAAAGCCTTGGATCGACTTCCCCAAATTGACTTTGTGTCCCGAGACTGGCAGAAAACTTTCATGGTATCCCTCATTAACTCAATCTGAGATGTGGTAGCTTCTTCAACAGAAGGAGGTCATTTGTGAAAAAAAGGTGGGATATAGGGGAAGCAAGCTTATTGAATCTATGTCCCTGATTAACTTCCTTATTAATCAATTGGTATCCTTAACTTTTTTTGGGTCCTGCAAAATCTCCTGAATGAGATTGCAGACTCTACCACCAATGGTTCCATCGAGTTTGGAGAAAATGAGCTTGTAATCTATCCGGTCCAAGAGCCTCAAATGCACCCATCATGAAAGCAGCATTCTTAATGTAAGTGTCAAAAACCTTCTTGTGAATTAGCTCAACATCGTGACTCTTTAGTGGGAGAACTCAGCAATCCAGTTGGAGGATTCTTGTACACTAGCATCACTAGTATACAGGTCTTTAAAGAACTTCCTAGCCATTTCTCTCAGCTCCCTTGAATTCGTGACCCAATCGCCATTCTCATCTTGAAGGTCTTCAATGCATTGCTTTTTTCCTCTTGATCAAGGCAGAGGCATGGAAAAATCTAGACATCTCCCCTGTCCTGTCTTATTTATCCAGACATTTCTCGGTCCTTTTCCTTGCTCAAAGCAAGCACCTATTTGATAATTATTTGGAAAATCCACGACGTCAAAGTCAGAAGTGTTCCATATGCAGCATAGGTGAGCTTTTGATGTAAACACATTGTATCTCTTACCTAACATAGTGATAATTAATGATGTGTTCCAAGGTTTGTACCACTCACTATACTCCTTTGTTGGAATGGCCACCATAAGGTTGTGTTGCATGAGTGCAAAAGCTTCCTTAGTGAGTTCCAGCATCTCCCATACTTTGTTTAGGACAACGGATAGCAACTCTTCATCCTCAATGCTGCTACCTCCGTTAGCTATACCATTGATACTGTAACGCCTCCCTGCTCTGAGCCCAGAATAGAGTGATACTTTACCTGAAATCATGATTAATGCCTCTCCGGCTTTGACATTATACCAGTTAGATGTATTATTTAACAATGTTTTTAAACCACCAAGCCAGGTTTCGATGTAGGGAAGTAAAAACCTTTTAGAAAGAGTTCAGAAACTTAACCCAAACACATGATCTAATCATGTGATTCGAATGGACATTTCTGAAAAGTTTAAATCTTGAAAATATTTTATCAGTAGTTCAAACTCTTCATTAAAAATCCATCATTCCTTAATCCATATTTGGTATTATCATAGTATTTCACAATTATTAAGTTTAAACTAGTGTTGTGCTCTCTACTTAATAATTCATTACATTGTGGGCTCGTATCATACATTGTCATACCCATCTGGTATACCATCATTCACCAAAGTATTTATACGCAATTCAATAGGCAAAATAGAAATAGCACAATATACTAATACAAAGCTCTTGATTACATTACAAGAATACCCACTAGATCTAGACATAATGTTTACAAATTCTAAATGTAATTATAGAATTCCCCAAAAATAACCTACAACAAATCTGAAAAAGTCTGGCATCTCCATTTGCCGACATTCGTTGTCTTGCCTTGGGAGCCGCGTGAAGTGCACTGTTCATATCACCAATAATAACAAGAGCTGGGATCCCCAAGAATCCAAGAGCGACCGTTAATCTCACATGCAATGTATATACTGTACATGAAAGTTAATCACAAATAAAACATAGTCCATAATAGCATAACAACATTCAGGGATCAAATATCACTTATCATAAATCACATGCATCACAGACTGCAAGCAATTATCACATGATCCACTACCACAACACTAGGTTCTCAACTGGGTAATAACCTATAACATCTGAATGTCATTAGGTTTGCCACCCAAGGACTAATGGTCCAATAGGCCTTACACCTAGCCACCGGGAAGGTACTCTATGGTTAGCCCTTTTGCTCAATCGAGCCATGAGTGGCATAGGCCTTATACGGGATGACACTTTCACATACATGGTTAAACAAACATATACAATCATACAGAATATGTGAGATAAAAGTTACTACCTGGACACTTTATCAATTCCCAAATCGGCTCCTAATCCTTTAGACGTCTCGGGCAAACATGGACTCCTATAAACATACATTCACGGATGGCGGGTTAAATACCGAATCTTCCATTTTTCATGAACACACTTAGAAAATTCATAACTTGGGTTCTAGACCTCCGATTAATGTGTTCTCAGACTCTTGTTAAAGCTTAACAAGTCTAATATCTTATGACCAAATTTCACCGACAAACAAGGTCGTTTGCTTAGTCAGAACCTCCCATGAAAAATAGGAACCCAAATTTGGAAAAGGAACTTTACAGTTTTCCTAGTCTAACTTTGAAATATCATAACTAAATCTACACAGATCTAATTAAGGTAGTTGCAAAGCCTAAACAACCCTTGTTAAGTCTAGATTTAGGGAAAAATATTATTCTTAGCCAACGGAACACACAACCTTCAATAAAATTCAATCAATCTAGACTATCCTAGAATTGGTTCCAATTTTACATGACCAACTTTAAAAATTCATAACTACTACTATACAGATCCATTTAGCCCATATTACATATTCAATTAAAGATTAGGATGTTAAATAAAATCCTGTAAAGTTTCAGGGCCATTGGACAACATGTTCTTAGTAAAAAAATACAACACAATTGGGCTGCTTCTAGAGAACGAATTTGGGAGCACTACCACTTAAACATTAATATTGGGTTTTCAATCCATTTTTAACCTCAAAAATAGAAAAATCATAGCCTTTCCTTATGCCCTAGTTAGACTGAAACTTAGGGTTTTTGGGCCAAAAATTCAGTTTTCTCTACCGATTCTTCTGGGATCGGTTTCTCACCTTTATCCTACACAATTTTTCATTCTAAACTCATTAGAAGCATCAAAACTAGGAAAATCAAACTCCTTCCTTAGGGTTCAGGTCTGACTGAAAATTAGAGCAGCATAACCACTTAGGAAACCTCTAGATATTCGCTCAAATTAGAGCTTATATATACCTCTACTCGATTTCGTAGCTGGTTCTTGATTCCAGAAGGACCTTTATGGTTTAGACGGCACCAAACACCTCTGATTAAAAATCCAAAACTATAGAAATATTGATCTCATCGAGAAGAACAATGTTGGAGAAGGCTTTGGGAGTTAGAAACGTTGAATCAAAGGCGAAATTGGCTTCATAGTATTTCTCTCTCCACCGACCCGCCTTTTCTTTTTTTGGTTTCTAGCCCTCTCTCCTCTCTTTCTTTGTGTACTGGTCGAAATAAATGAATGGGAGAGAGAATAAGAAAGTCAAAGGCTTCTTGAATAAGCCCTGACCAACTTGGCCACCAAGCAAGAGAACTTGGCCACAAAGCAAGAAGAACTTGGCCAACAGGTTAGCCAAAGAGGTGAGGTGGCATCTTGGAGGACAACAAGAAATACAAAACAGGTCTGGCATCTCTATTTTCAGACGTCCATCATTTTGCTCTGGGAGCCACATGCAATGCACTATTCATATAACCAATAATAACAAGAACTAGATCCCGAAGAATCCCAGAGTAACAGTTAATACTAGATGGAGATCAACAAACATATACAGTCATATAGAGTATGTGAGATTAGAGTTACTAATTGGACGCCTTACCAATTCTCAAACCGGCTTCCAATCCTTTAGTCGTCCCAAGCAAACATCGACTCCTATAAACATACATTCACAGATGGCGGGTTAATACTAAATTTTCCATTTTTCATGACCAAACTTAGAAAATCTATAACTTGGGTTCTAGACCTCCGAATAACATGTTCTAAGACTCTTTTTAAATATTATGAGGTATACTATCTTTGACCAAATTTTACAGACAAACAAGGTTGTTTGCTTGGTCAGAACCTCCTATGAAAATAGGAACCCAAATCTAGAAACAGTGACTTTACAGTTTTCCTAGTCTAAATTTGAAAAATCATAACTAAATCTACACAAATCCAATTGAGGTGGTTCTAGAACCTAAACGACCCTTGTTAAGTCCATATTCAAGGAAAAATATCATGCTTAGCCAACTAGACACACAAACGTCCATAAACTTCAATCAATCCAGACTGTCCCAGAATTGGTTCCAGTTTTACATAACCAACTTTAAAAATTCATAACTACTAATATACAAATCCATTAGGCCCATATTACATAGCCAATTAAATATTAGGATGTATACTAAAATCTTGTAAAGTTTCATGGCCATTGGAAAACATTTGGTTAGTAAAAAATATGACACAACCGGGCTGCCTCCAGAGAACGAATATGGCAGCACTACGACTTAAACTTTAATCTTAAGGTTTTCAATCCAATCCTTCTAAAATCATGATCAAAGCCTATTGCCAAACAATTTTGAGTGTAAAATCCATTTTTAAACTCAAAAATAGAAAAATCATAGCCCTTCCTTATGCCCCGGTTAGACTAAAACTTAGGGTTTTTGGGCCAAAAATTTAGTTTTCTCTACCGATGCTTCTAAGATCGGTTTCTCACCTTTATCCCACACAATTTTTCATTCTAAACTCATTGGAAGCATCAAAACTAGTAAAATCAAACTCCTTCCCTATGGTTCATATCTGACCGAAAATTAGGGCAGCGTAATGACTTAGGAAAACCTCAATATATTCGGCTCAAATCAGAGCTTATACGAACCTTTACTCGATTTCGTAGCCAGTTCTCAATTCCGGTGGCATCTTTACGGTTTAGACAACACCAAATATCTTTGATTAAGAATCCAAAACTATAGAAATATTGATCTCATTGAGAGGAATAATGTTGGAGAAGGCCTCGGGAGTTATAAATGCTGAATCGGAGGCGAAATCAGCTCCAAAGTATTTCTCTGTCCTCTGTCTCTCTCTCCACTGACCCTCTTTCTCTATTTTTGGTTTCTATCCCTCTCTCCTCTATTTCTCCATGTGCTGGCCGAAATAAATGAATGGGAGAGAGAGAGAGAGAGAGAGAGAGAGAGAGAGAGAATAAAAAAGTCAAAGGCTTCTTGAATAAGCCTTGACCAACTTGGCCACCAAGCAAGAGAACTTACCCACCAAGCAAGAAGAATTTGGCCAATAGGTTGGCCAAAGAGGTGACGTGGCGTCTTGGAGGACAAGTCAAGAGGAGGTGAAATGGTGCCCTAGGTGGGATCCACACCCTACTTATCTCATTTGACCATTTTACCCCCTAGAAAACTCATTTTCGCATAACAACCCAAAGTTAACAGAATTTTCAACCAACTTTGAAAATTCATATCTCTTTGTAAAAATGTCTAATTGAAGTAATTCCAATGGATATTTAACCAATATTAAATATTTTGTTAGATAAAAATACCTCTCATAGTCAAACACATGTGATATGTCCCAAATTCATGAATCATTGCACATTGGTCTAGAAAACGTTCCAGATTTAAGGGCTAACTTCAAAAATTCATAACTCATGGTACACAGGTTCAATTGACCTGTACGACCTATCAAATTAAACTTTATCATCTCTACTTTGATGCTTGAAAGTTTCATAGTCATTGGATATCATTTTCTTAGTCAAAGGCATGTCACAAACCAACTGCCTTCTAGAAACCCTAATCTGCCAGCATAAAGGGAAATTCCCTTGATAACACGTGTCACACTTCTTGAACTGGGCTTAGTCATCTGCCTAATACAAACTTATCCTCAAGTCTCTAGGCCAAAAATTCATGATATTACATACATGTCCATCCTTGCAACAATAACTAAACATAATATATATTTATGGGTTTCTACTACTATGAGATCACATGTGTGTGTGTCTATACATACATCATATCAACCACACTAGGCTAATTCAAAAGAATATCTAATCATGAGGAAATATTATACATAAGGTGACAAAAGAAACTAATTAAGCTACACTATCCAACTCCTTTACCTTTTCAGTTACCGACGATGTCGACCACACCTTTGCCTCTTGAGCTCTTTGCCTTTCCTATTTGTTGTTTAAGGGAAAGGGTAAGGTTCTTGAGAATCCCAGTTGTACCCAAATACACTCATAGCATATGCAAGTTCACGAAGTATGCAAAACAAGCTATCAAATAAGCCAATCAACATATTTGGAAAAAACAACATATTCTACAAATCAACATATTCACAAAGTAACAATCATCATACATCATGGTAACACAACCCAATATTTACCTTATTGCAAAAGAGGTCTTACTGACTTTGAGACACACAGTTTGATAATCAGGTTTTACGGCCTCATCGGGTCTTATGGCCTTTAGGACACACAGTTCGATCATCAGGTTTTATGGCCTCAGGATACACAGTCCAATACATATATTGCATAACAGGTCTTACCACCTTTGGGACACACAATCTAATGATAAAGTCTTACAGCCTCACTGGGTCTTATGTCTTTTAGGACACACAATCCGATTATTAGGTTTTATGGCCTTAGGACGCACGGCACAAGAATCATATTGAATGCACATTAGGTCTTACAGCCAAATCAGGTCTTACTGCCTCATATATTCATGAAAAAAATATAAGCGACGACACAAACAAACATGCAGAACAATATATAATATACAAGAGTAAGAGTTACTACCTATTGACCTTTCCAACACCGTATCTTCACCAAGGTCCTTATCGATTCGCTTATCTCTCGAGCTCGGGCAATTGTCAAATCATATAATTTGAAATTTATATACGAGATGGGTCATTATTAATTCTTATCTTAATAACATAATTAAGTTGATGTTCTTTTAGACTCACCCATAAAGCTTGTCCCTTTTATTTACATTAGTTGGTCATCTTTGATAATATTGTATCCTTATGATAATATATACCTATTATTCCCTATAACCAGAACACTATTGCACCATCTAGCCCTTAAAATCTTCCCCAAAAAGTCTCCATTTAAGGCTAGTTGCCATTGTTCAATAATGTGATTATTTTCAAACTTAACAGAAATTTAGCTTCTAATTTCTTTAGGAGCTTGGAAAAATCACAACTTGGTCTAGGAAACTCCAAATGAAGTGATTTCAGTTCCTAATTAAAGTATTTTTAAGGAAAAAATAATCACCAAACCAATTTATTGATGTGCCATTCCCAGAATTTCGCAAAATAGTTACTCTTGAATCTGGAAACCAAGGTTCTGAAAAATGGATAGTCTTTGAACCGGTGAAAGTGGTCGGGTTAAGAATCGGTGGGTCATGAATTTAATTAAAATAGGTAAATTATTCATATTTTAATAATAAAAATATTTTACTAAACAATTAGAGTATACTCGTATGACCAATATGAGATATAAGGAGATACCTTAGGAAAAAAAATTATTAGATACAATCACTCATTTGTGCAAGTCGTCGTCATGAATTTTTTTTTTTTTTTCCCACACTCCATTTTTTATGTTTCTAATTTTTTTTAAAAAAAAAAATCACAATCGCTTCTCACCTACTCTCCATCATGTCCATCACATCGATCAGATCATCTTTTCTTTCTCATCATATTCAAATCTCATCTTACCTATTCCCTTCATCATATCTACTTCCATACTCCCTCCTCCTGGCACTCACGTCTCACATTCAGATCTCATCTATCTCTCCCATCATAAGCCTCCTCATCCTCCCTCCATCACCGAAAAAGCTCCATCATCCATAGCTTCTCACGCCCTTAACCTTCACTCCATTCTCTTGAAACCTAGCACCAACAACTCATCAACCTTCACTCCGTTCACTCCGTCCAACCTTATGCCGGCGAAGGTGGCTGTAGTTGAAAACATATTCTAACCAACCTTCACTCCAGTTCTCTTCTTACATCTTCATCTTCCTCGATCTGCTCTCTTCTTATTACCTCTTCTTCTTCCTCAATATGTTGCACACATCCTCCATCTGATTTTTCTTTCTTTCATGACTTGATGACACAGCCTACACTCGGCCGGTTTTGGTCAAGTTTGCTGAGTTGACCCGGAGTCACCGAGTCAACCCGGGTTTCCCCTAACTTGGACCGGTTTTTCGTCCGATTCGACGGTTTCCGGTCTAAACTGGCCGGTCTGGTCTGGGTTCCTAAACCATGCTGAAAACACGATTTCTCAAGTTTTCATGACCCAACTTAGAAAATTCTTAACTCTCAATATACGCATCCAATTAATGTATTCTTGGACTCATATTAAAGTTTAAGAGGTTTATTATCTACACACCCAATTTCACATACGAAAGGGTCATTTTCTTGGTTAAAATCTCACAAAAATATGAACCTCTAATATGGAAGAACAGAATCATTTTAGCTTTCCCTATCCAATTTGGATAATTTAGAGCTTGAGTTCTAGACTTCCAATTAATGTGATTTAGGAATCCTTTTAAAGCTTAATATGTTTACTTAATTCTCACAAAATTTTAGAGTTAGAAGAGGTCGAATGCCCTACTTTTTCCTTACTTAAAAATCAGTGTTCCAATTACTAAAATCCCAACTTCAAAATACGGATAGCAGTTCCTTTTTAATTTCAATGGTTCCAAACTTATGTTAGAGGCATTACGCTACACAAAAACCTCTTCTAAACACATTGGGAACCTTAGTTTAGGGAAAAAAATTCCTTTTGGCTTAAATAGGGCTGGCCGACTAGGGGAATGGAAAAAGTTCAAGAATCCTAAACTCTTTTACAACTAAACCAAACATAATGGCCTCTAGACTCTTTGTAATTTATACTTACCAACTCCTAAGTACATCAACTCATCAAAATAGGGGCTTCAAGTTTGGTTAGTTCTCAATAGAAACTAAAACCACATGCAATTATCCAATACATGTATAGCAAATGCTTTTCTACAAGGTTGTTCTCCAAGAACCGAAGCTCATGCATACAACTCTCCTATTCCCCTGTTTCGATGCTCCTTATCCAGGAGAAGAAATAAACATGCAAGTCTTTGATTCGGTCAACACAAAACAGAGAAACCCAATCTCATGCAACACCATTACAAACCTTAATCAGTTTCCTATTTCAGAATCAATATTCAACTATTTTCCTTAATCCCTAAACAGAAGCAGTAAGACAGATTAAGGATGGTAAAGGACTTGGGAGGCTCACCTTAACTGAAATCCCAAGTTGCATGAAGATTAATCTCCCTCTCCGGTGCTCCCTCTCGATCTCATCTCTCTCAGACTCAGCTCACGCTCTCACCCTCTCTCACGCTTCTCACTTCTGTTTTCACAAAAATGAATGTGGAGAATGAGGGAGTAAGGGTGTTTGTGGGTATATGGGCCGAATGTAGAAATTAAATTGAGGGATTATGTGATGTGTATATGTTTAAGTGTCCAAATAATAGGTGTGAGAGAGGTGTTGGCATTGCAAAATTAGGGGTATGTGTGTGTCACGTAAATGAGAGAGGGAAGCATGTGTGTTATAAGGATTTTTCATCCTTAATTAGCTTCTCTAGGCCATAGAATAATGCCTCTAAAATTTCCAAGCCAATATTTGTTCTCTAACTATTTCTTTCCTTGAATTTTTAGGAAAATAGGCCCTAAATTCTAAATAGTAGCTTTAAAACTATTTAGGCCAATTTTTTCGTAATTAAACCTTTCATGATATTTCTGGATCCTCAAAATAACATTTTATAATTTTTCCCAATTTTTTGAGTTCCACATAAGTTTATTAATTATCTGAAGCTTTTCCTCATGATAAGCTTAAGACTTTCGAGTCCTTTGGCTTAGTAACCTTTTTATCTCAGTTATTTCTAACATTTTGGTCCCAAAATTTGGGATGCTACAGAAACCAAGGAGAGAATCTTTGTAAGATACTTGAGGCGCTTCTTCCTGGTTTTGCATCCTAACTTTGAGATTGTCATGTTCCATGGAATTAGTTTCCTCAGATATATTCGATTGAGGAGCTTTGCTAGACATATCAGTGTCTGTTATTGCTTGTGATGGAGAATCATTCTTCTGTTTTTTCTGACTGCCACATGCTACACTACAGAAGGAACTTTGTACATCCGTTTTAGGACCCTTAGACGATTGTTTTCAAGGATAGTGTATGTGAGTGTCATTGAAAGTTTTAAAGTAGACGTCTGCTATTTAAAAAAACAGTAATTGTAAGTCATACTTTACTTACAACAAGATTAAAAGGCTAGAAATGAAACCAGACCTTAACACTGAGACAATAAGGACAATTTGGGTGGTAGTTGTGACCTTCAAGTGCAAGCCACCCAAACTCAGACAAATATTACTCATAAGCTTAAAGTAGAAAGAGATCGAGATGGAAAGTAGTGAAAACCAGCATGAAGGTGTAAATATAGTTCATATAGAAAATAGGTATGTTCAAACCAATGCTATGAACTTCAAAGACGTGGTTAAGCCTCTCATGAGCTTAATAGTAACCACAACTTCATTAAATATCACCAAAGAGAGCTCCATGTCAAATGGTGGAGACAGAACAGAGGGATATTCGCTGGAGGTGGTGCCTGAAATTGGGAAGGTGATTCCGGTGAGGGTGAAGAAGGAAGAAGACGGTGATGAACTGACCGACAAGTAGAGGAAATGGTCGGCATGGAGTGGTGCTCGACGGTGAAGGCTTTGTCTCTCTTCTCTAGTGAGGTGGTGTTTGAAAAATCAAGGTGGTTGATTCTGCCGTGAGAAAGGAGAAGAGAGAAGGTGGAAGCAACAAGATCAGGTGAGCTCTTCGATTTCAAAAGCCACGCTTTTCAAGAGATAGAAAATTTGAACCACTGAGAGCTATCACTACACATAATTCTTTCCAAAGTAAAAATCATTAACTTCCATGGTAATTTTAATGGCATGGGAGTTGATATTTAAAAGATGAAATATCATGGTTAATTTAAACTTTTGAAGGTTAGGGAGGTGGTATGAAATTGATAGTGTACACATTAGAAAGGCCCAAACGAAATAGCCCAAGTCTAATCTGTTGCACTAATTTAGTTAGCTTTCCATTTACTATAACTACTTCTGTTATGTATTATAGCTCATAGGACACGTGTATGCTGTTCACTTTTCCTGTAATTCACTTCTCTAAATCTCTGAATATATATGAACATCAATAGACTCAATGGGCACTCACCGATTGTGAGCCTTTTCCCTGAAACCACTTCTGATCTCTAATTTCTAACTTGGTATCAGAGCCATATCCGTCGAAATGGCAACCTCTTCTTCTCCGGTGAACACCTCGTCCTCTCCGGTGAACATTTCCTCTTCCTCTCCGCTGGTTCTCACTGGAAGTAGTTCATTGAGTGTTCAGACAAAGACTATTCCTTTCCTAAACAGCTTGAATCAGTCCGGATCTGTCAAGTTGGACAGATCCAATTTCCTCTTGTGGCAATCTCTCATTCTTCTGGCTCTTCGTGGTCATCGCCTGAAAGGTTATGTACTCGGCACAAAAAATTTGTCCTCCAAAGTATATTCCATATGTGTCCAATGCCGATGTCGCCGTCAATCCTGATTTTGAAGACTGGCTCGCCACTGATCAAACTATCTTCAATTGGCTATTGAGCACCATGACTACCGGTATTGCCTCTCAACTCCTTCACTGCACCACTTCGCCTCAACTTTGGAAGGCAGTAACAGATCTCATGAGTGCACACTCACAGTCGTGCATCACCATGTATAAGTATGATCTCCAACGAACTCGCAAAGGTTCTAGTACGATTGAAGAATATCTGGCTAAGATGAAGAATCTCGCCGATAACCTCGCAATGGCAGGGAGTCCGATTTCAGAAGTTGATCTAGTAACTCAGACTCTTGCTGGTCTTGATGCGAATACACACCGATCGTTACGTATCTCTCGACAAAGAGCATGTTACCTGGATTGATGTTCATTCTCGTCTTCTGAATTTTGAGAGACATCTTGAGCATCTCAACAATGTCAATTCAGTAGGTAATTTGTTTGCCAATGTTGCAATTAAGCCTAATGTCTCTGCCTCTGTTTCGTCTGGTTCCCAGCAGGCACCTTCTCGTCCGCCTTGGCGTAATCATGGCCAGCGTTCGTATCACGGTGGAAGAGGTCGTGATGGTCGTTTTCAACGAAGCAAACCGACCTGTCAGTTGTGTGGTAAAACTGGCCATAGTGTTTTACAATGTTTCTATCGCTTTGACCGTTCTTATTCTGGTCCAGATAAGACTATTGAACCCTCTGCCTACGTTGCAACACCAGAGTTAATTGAGGATCCAGATTGGTACATGGATAGTGGAGCTACCAATCATGTTACTCATCTTGAAACTGAGGGCAATACCGAGGTAAGTAATATCTTAGTTGGAAATGGATCTCAGCTTAAAATTCTTTGCTCTACTTCTGAAAGTTTATATCCTCATTCTTCTAATCTTTCCATGAGACGAGTATTGGTTGTTCCTGCTATGAAGAAAAATTTGGTTAGTGTTACTCAACTGACTAATGAGAATGATATCATTGTTGCGTTTGATTCTACTCATTGTGTTGTGAAGGACAAAACCACACACAAGGTGCTGCTGACAGGAAGAAAAAGTAATGGCTTATACAAGCTTGACTCTGCTCCCAAGCTTGACGGAGCTCCTAAATTACCAGCCTCATCTAGTCCCACTGTTTTACTTTCTGTCTTAGACACTTGGCACCAAAAACTTGGTCATGCCTCATCAAACATTGTTAAACAAGTTCTTAAAGTTTGTAATCTATCATGTCCGTTCTTTGCAAAGTTTACTTTCTGTAATTCTTGCCAATATGGCAAATCTCATTTGTTGCCTTTCAATAGGTCTAGTTCACATGCTACTGCAGTTTTAGATCTTATACACATAGATCTTTGGGGTCCTGCACCTGTACCCTCTGTTCATGCTTATAAATACTACATTTGCTTTCTTGATGACTGTACTCATTTTTCATGGATTTACCCTCTTCATAATAAGAGTGATGCCTTTGGTGCGTTTAAAAATTTCAAACTCATGGTCGAAAATCAATTTGATAGAAAAATTAAAGTTCTTCAAAGTGACTGGGGAGGTGAATTTCGATCATTTTCTAACTATCTTGCTGAATCTGGAATTCTTTTTTGACATTCTTGTCCTCATACTTCTGTGGAATATGGTCGTGTTGAGCGTAAACATTGCCATATTGTTGCAATGGGACTTAGTATGTTAGCTCATGCTCATATGCCTGTCAAATATTGGTGGGAAGCTTTTGCTATGGCCACCCATATCATCAACCGTCTCCCTACTCCAGTACTTCATAAGTCTCCATATGAAGCATTGTTCAAGCTCCTGCTAGATTATTCTGCTCTCAAGGTGTTTAGGTGTGCTTGCTTTCCTTGCCTCAGGCCATACAACAAAAACAAACTTCAATTTCACTCTGAGAGGTGTACCTTTCTGGGCTTCAATGGTCAACACAAAGGGTTCAGGTGTCTAAGTCCCTTTGGCAGAATCTACATCTCTTGGCATGTTGTGTTTAATGAGCTGGATTTTCCTTTTGCAGATTCTCATGTTTCTCTCTGACAAAGAATGATCGATCCCCGCACTCTTGGTGGGCTTGCATCTTTGTCTTCTATTTCTTCACGGGTTCTGGATGCTTATGTTTCTGGTTCACCAACTATGTCTCCAGCTACTTGTACACTTTCTCAGCCTCCTGCTACTTCTGTTGATCTGTCCTCTATCAGCTCTCAATCAACAACATCATCTGTTCAGTCTGTGCCTCCTGTTTCTCCCACTCCTCCAAATCCTAACTGTCATCAGATGGTGACACAGTCTAAGGCTGGTATATACAAACATAAACATCCCTTTGTAGGTATTATTACTTCTGATTCAGATCAGGTCCCAAAGTCAGTTGCAGCAGCTCTCAGTGCTTCTGCTTGGCGATCAGCTATGTTGACTGAGTATAATGCTCTTGTTCGCAATCATACTTGGGTTTTTGTACCTCCTGCCCCTGCTCAACATGTTGTGGGTAATAAATGGATCTTTAAGAAGAAGTTTAATCCAGATGGTTCTCTTGCCAAACACAAAGCTCGTCTTGTCGCCAAAGGGTATCTTCAGGAACCCGGAGTTGATTTTGGTGACACCTTTAGTCCAGTGGTTAAGATGACTACGGTACGGATTCTTCTTGCTCTTGCCTCCTGTTTCAACTGGGATGTTCGCCAAGTGGATATTAATAATGCGTTCCTCAATGGATTCCTCACTGAGACTGTCTTTGATAAATCCCTAATTTTATATATTTTATCTCACATTAATCATTTATTTTGGGGATTATTTTAATATATTAGATAATATTTAGATTATTAGCCAATTTTAGGAAATAATATACATCTGAATTAATTATGAGATTATTGAGCTTAAATGATTAATATTTTGATTAATATCTTGTGATTAAATAATATTTCTTAAGATATGGTAGATTATGATTTTTATCATATTAGAGATCCTATGGTGCAAAAATTTTCAGGGAAACTAAAAAGGAATCCAATAGTGAAATTTTATTGGGCTTATTAAATCTGGATAAGTTCAAATTGTTATCCAAAAATTCCATCTCTTCTTCCCCATTTATTTAACCTAGCCGCAGGGATTGAGGGACTGATTCATTCACGCTGAGATTCAAGTAGCCGCCAAAATCACGCACACGCTGAGAGACCTGACCGCACAAACTCAATCACGCTGAACGCATACACGCACAGGAGGATTAAATTGATTCATTCATTTAATCTTCATCTTCTACGTGGGACCCACTACCTTGAATTGATTTAATCAATTCATTCCACTTCCTCTCACGCACGACCACGCAACGTTAAAGGATAAAGGAGTGGTTAATTATTCATTCACAATCTATTCATCAATCATTCATTTACAAATCCAAATGGTCGTGGTTTGCTGCTTGAGGGAGTTTGAAGAGGAGATTTTCATGGCAGCTTGAGATCTTTAGGAGGCAACTTGGGAGGAGCATGGGGGAAGCTAAAGCCTAGGAGCTTACACTTGAAGACCACAAGGAAGTTTTATTCTTTTTACCTTTTTAATTCAAAACTTGATAGTTTAGTTTTAAATTATTTCAAGTTATGTTAATTGACAATGTCTAGTTTTAGGCGTAAACATACTTTTATTGGATTGGATTGATAAATTGAATTTTTATGTTTGAGACGGGATTTTTGTTTACAACCTTTAAATTGTCAATTGAATTAATAATTGAGTTTTCATTATTAATTTAATTGTCAATTAGGTTTATCAATTTAACTGTTTAATTAGGTTGATAAATTGTTTAATTGTTTAATTAGATAATGGTGAACGAGATTCCAAACTTATTAATTGTGTTTGGTTTTTAATTAATTTAATTAGCCACCGCTTATTTCACTATGAGTTTTCTAGTGGAATAAGTGTTATTGAACTTGAGGGTTTCCCATGTTTCAATTAGGTAATTAAATTAATTAATTCCAATCTTTCACTAATGGTCTAATTAATTGATTTAGGCTAAGAAAGTTACTCCATGTAAATCCTAAGTTGTCCCCTTCTTCATCATAACTGAATTAAATCTTTATTATTTGATTTGTTTTTAATTAATCTTCTTCTTAGGATTTTTATTAGTCTCTTATATCAAAACCCCAAAATTGCATTCAATTTCATATAGACTAGTCTTATTTTCATATAGGTCTTAGAGTAAATTGCATCTTGCACTTAGTTAGTTTAGTTTTATTTTATTGCATTTTTCATCACCTAAAATCAACTTAAAGAAAACCCACAACTTGCTCCTTGGGAGAATGACCTAGGTTGACCCTAAACTGCATAATAAGTTAGGACCTAGTTTAATTGACTGCTTTCGCGACAAAAGCAGGTTCATCAATTTTGCCTCCCAAAGAAGCTTAAGCTTCCATGGAATTCTGTTCCTCAAACTGCTTCACACAAGACATGGCCATTTGAATTGAGGAATTAATGAATATTGGCTTGGGCACACAGGGGTTTGTACGTGAGTGGATGGTGGGGTCCGCGTGGATGAATGAATCAATGAATCAAAGAATCCTCTGCGTTATCTCTGTCTCTGTGCGTCTCTGCCTCCCAGCGTGAATGCGTCTCTCTGTGTGAATGTGCGGCTCCCAAGGAGAGCGTGCATCTTCCCGCCAAGGCTGATGGTTTTGTTGACAAACAATACCCTCACCATGTTTGCAAATTGACTAAGGCCTTATATGGTCTTAAACAAGCCCCACGTGCTTGGTATGATCGCCTTCGCTCTACTCTTGTTTTATGGAAGTTTCAACACTGCAAATCTGATTCATCTTTGTTCTGTTATCAAGATAAGACTCAGATTTTACTTGTTCTCATTTATGTTGATGACATTATCGTCACTGGTAATAATTCCTTCAATATTATTCAGTTTACTAAAAAGTTAAATGCCTTGTTTGCCTTGAAAGACCTTGGGGATATTCATTACTTTCTTGGCTTTGAAGTTACTAGAGATTCACATGGATTTTTTGTATCTCAATCCAAGTATGTTACTGACCTCCTCTCTAAATATGGTATGCTCCATTGCACCCCTTGCCCTATGCCAATGGTTACTGGTAGAACATTGACTCTTCATGACAGTGCTCCTTATGAGGATCCTAAGCAGTATCGTAGTGTAGTGGGTGCCCTTCAATATCTTGTTGATTCCAGACCTGACATCAGCTTCTCTATCAGCAAGCTTAGTCAATTTCTCAACTCTCCCACTATTCTGCATTGGATGGTTGTCAAACGGCTTCTTCGATATCTCAAAGGCACCATCTCTTATGGAATCTTGTTGAAACCCTCTCTTCCCCTGCAACTTTTTGCCTACTCTGATGCTGATTGGGCCTCTTGTCCTGATGACCGCAGATCAACCAGTGGCTATTTTGTATTTCTTGGTAATTCTCTTATCTCCTGGTTCTCCAAGAAACAGGTTGTTGTCTCTGTTCTTTCGAATGCGAATACGTGAGTCGGGCCTAACACCGCGCCGAGCTTTTGTGGGTCCAGTCTCTTCTGTATGAGCTTTGTTTTTCTCCTCAGTCCCCATCTGTTATTTGGTGCGACAACATTAGTGCTGCTGCTTTGGCTTCCAATCCGGTGGCTCATGCTCGCACTAAGCATATTGAGATTGATGCTCATTATGTTCGTGATAAGGTTTTATCTTAGCAACTTCGTGTTCAATATGTTCCTTCCGAACAACTCATTGCCTTACAAAACCCCTTGGCACATCTCAGTTTATTCGTTTGAGGGACAAACTCGGTCTTGCCGTGTCACCGCCTTGTTTGAAGGGGGATGATAATGTACACATTAGAAAGGCCCAAACGAAATAGCCCAAGTCTAATCTATTGCACTAATTTAGTTAGCTTTCCATTTATTGTGACTACTTCTGTTATGTATTACAGCTCATAGGACACGTGTATGTTGTTCACTTTTCCTGTAATTCACTTCTCTGTATCTCTGAATATATATGAACATCAATAGACTCAATGGGCACTCACCGATTGTGAGCCTTTTCCCTGAAACCACTTCTGATCTCTGATTTCTAACTGAAATTAACACAAAGTTCAAGATAACTATGTGTAATTTACACTTGTGTTAATGGAAGTCATGATAATTTTGTTAAAAATTTCTTAGAAGTTTTAAAGTTGAACAAAAGAATAGAAACTCTTGAGAATTGTATTAAATGATTTTAATATTGTTGGCTATCACTTCACTTAAGAACTCATTTGTTATTTCCTTTTTGATCATCTGTATTAAATTTTCTTTCGCGTTTCTTTAATCATTTTTCAATATTAGGAGGGAAGTAGAGCTCACTCAAAATATTGTCAATGACATTATTCAAAAATTGAATCGGGGATCTTCATCTGCAGTAGCAAATATTGTTGGAATTGACGAGAATTCCAATTATATTGAATCATTATTGAAAAAAATTTCCGTAATTGGAATTTGGGGCATGGGAGGAATAGGTAAAACAACTATGGCTAAGGTTGTATTTACCAAATTTCACTCTCAATTTGATAGTTGTTGCTTTATCGAAAATTTAAGAGAAGAGTCTGAAAAATATGGATTAAAGTATATACGTAATAAACTTCTCTCTGAATTGTCAAAGGATAGAAATCTTAGGAGTTTCTACCATAAAAAAGTCTTCATAGTGCTTGATGATGTCAGTAACACAAAACAATTAGACGACTTGCAAAAGGTAGCTCCTTCATTGGGACCTGGGAGTAAAGTCATCATAATAAGTAGAGATAGACATGTACTTAATGGAAGAGTTGACAAAATACATGAGGCCATAGCATTGAGGTATTACAGCTCTCTTCAACTTTTCAATCTCAAAGCCTTCCGCAAACATGATTGCGAAAGTGAATATAAAGAATTGGTTGACAAAGCAATTGCTTATTCCCAAGGGAACCCAATGCCTTGACCACTTTGGGTTCGTTTCTTTATTCCAAAACTGTAACAGAATGGGAAAGTGCGTTGAGAAAATTAGTTACGACATCTAATCAAGATATTCAAGCTGTGTTAAGATTGAGTTATGATGGTACTTGATGATGAAGAGAGAAAAATCTTTTTAGACATTGCTTTTTTCTTGAAAGGTGAATCTACGAGATATATAATGGCAACACTAGAGAGTTGTGGCTTTCACGCAAGCATTTGTTTGAGAACTCTTATGGATAAGGCGCTCATAAGTATTGACTATGTGGTACATATGCATGATTTAATTCAATCAATGGCTTTTGAAATTGTTCGTCAAGAGTGTGTGGAAAATCCTGGAGGACGCAGTCGACTACAAAAATCTGATGAGGTCTATTATGTGCTAAAAAATAATCAGGTAAGAATTCCCCTTTTCAATTGGATATTCGACAACTACTAAAAAATGAAATTGTTAATCTAATGTAATTTATTTGCTTTCTTTTGGATTTTTTTTTTGTTGTTCAGGGAAGTGATGCGATTCAAGGCATGAGTTTAGATTGGTCTCAAATTAGATATTTACAATTGAGTGATGATTCCTTAAAAAAGATGACTAATTTAAGGTTCCTAAAGTTCTATACACTTAGGCATAAAATGTCGTGTACTGTGCATCTACTTTCAGGGCTTGTTTCATTTTCCAATCCATCAAGGCATCTTCAGTTGGAGAAATTTTCTTCAAAGTCTCAACCATTATCATTTTCTGCTGAGAAGCTAGTTGCACTTAACATGCGAGGAATCCACTTTAAAAAACTATGGGATGGCGTGCAGGTATAACATACAAATATGGGTTAATTTGATTTTGTTTTACAATTAATTGAAATTTAAGGCTCTTGTTTCCTGAGTAATATTTGTCATTTTCATTGTTGTAGAACTTGGTGAATTTATTGTTTATAGACCTTGCTGGATCCCAATATTTGATGGAGTTGCCGGATCTCTCTATGGCTCAAAATCTTGAACGTCTAAATCTTTCTTCATGTCAAAGTTTAGTCCATCTTCATCCATCTATTTTATCTCTCCCAAGATTGAAATATTTGGAACTCGAGTATTGCAAGAACCTGAACAGTCTGACATTTAAGAGTCAATCAAAATCTCTCTCATACCTATGTCTCCGAGGTTGCTATAGTTTGAAGGAAGTTTCAACTGGGTGTACGGAGAATCTCTTGATGCTCTCTCTCAACGGCTTGACACTAAAGAATCTTCCAATTAATGAGATTTGCTGCATGAGATCTCTTAAAGAGCTTCATCTTCATGATTGTGGAGGAATAATTGACAAATCAAAGGTTCACGCCTTATTTGATGCTTTGCTATCTTTAGAATCAATTTGTTTGAAAGGGACAAGTAAATTAACTGAACTTCCAAACAATATCAAGCATATCTCCAGGCTACAATCTCTTGGCGTAAGTGATTGCAAGGACCTTCAATCTTTACCAGAGTTGCCACCATCCATAAAAACGGTCAGAGCTAATGATTGCATATCACTGGAGACTGTACCCAGTTCAATAACTAGTGCACCACAACTAAGGTTCCTATTTTTGCAAAATTGCTTGAAATTGGAGAACTACTCTTTATCTCGTGTTATGAAATGGGCTTATTTATCATTGACGCAATCAGCGCACACAAAAGAAACATTTTCAGTTTGTTACCCAGGAAGTAAAGCTCCAGAGTGGTTTACATTGAGTCAAGAAACAAAGGCTTCCAACTATATAACTATTAAACTTCCTCTTTCCACCAACGACCTAGTTGGCTTCATTTTCTGCTCTGTTATTTCTCATGTCTCTGATGATTGTTACTTGAAATGCCCACTTTATTATGATGGTAAGCAGTGCGAATACTTTAAATTTTATATGAAGGTGAAAAATTTGGATTCACATCATGTTGTTCTATGGTGTCATCCTTTCCCAATTACAAACTTCATTGAAACAATGGACGATAAAAACACCAATTACATGCCAAGTGTGTCATTTGAATTCTCAACTTTTTCATGGGATGTTGATGGTGTGATTGAAGCTTGTGGAGTATGCCCAATATATTCCTCGGAATTGCAGTTGGAGTCAGTTACAGGGAAAAAGAGGCATCGGAATATTGATGATGAGCAACAACAACCCACTCCTACAAAGAAATGGTTGAAGTCTTCAATGCTGAGTTCCAAGTCCAAGACAACTCATGATCTTGATGAGCTGATATTTTCACTCTCACAATTGAATTTGGAATGCATGAAGGACAACATTCGTCAGAAGTGAATTATGTATGATTCCTTTTATGGAATGTATATGCCTTTCTCGTTAATATTTCATCTAGTAAGCAATTGTCTTTATCTGATATATTTTCCAAAATAAATATCTGCTTTGTTTTTAAGTAAAATGCTATTACCTTATCATGTATTTATTATGTTGATATACATGCTTGAATCGCCTTATTTCCAAACTTAAAGCTTTGATTTATTGTTGGCTTATTACAGTGAGAAGGTTTCTTCTCAGGCTAACATCGTTGGCGTTGGCATTTTCCTTGATGCAGTGCGTAGCAAATAAGCAATATGCAGTTGAGTAGGATTAAAGGATAACAGGAAACTTGGTTAGTAACCTTACTTCGTTGAATAACATTTTCAGTCATCACAAACCATTTGAAAAGTAATCAAACAAAACTTAAATTGTGGCTCAGAATAGCTTCTCTTTTTATAGTTTTCTCTATCTTAATAACTCCTTTTCACAAGTCCTCCTTCTTTGTATGATTTATGCTATTTACTACACAACTAAATCTCTGCTTGAGCTGTTCATTTCCATAAATGCCGTTCTTGTTTTGTTCATTAGTTCACCCCTGCTGGAACCACTGTTCCCAATAGAAAAGTCTTATTGGTCTCTCCTCCACCTCTTCAATTTATTCTGATTTAATAGTATGGGTCTGGAATTATTCATCTCTTATAAAAGTTAATTGCATTTCTTTTTTGTTCACTAAAATTCCTGTCCTTTATTGTGTCTTTATGCAAGATTGGTAAGCTGCCATTTGATGTTATAAGAATTTTAGGAAACTTAATTAAACATTCAGTGATATCTATGTTCAGCCAATGACACTTGGGCCTAAAGAACACACAGCCGAGATATTGCCTAATCTTGATCAATATGAAACTTCAATAATACTCTTGTACTTGTAAAACTGATAGGTTTGGTACAGTTTTATGAACTCTGTTTCGCATGATCAAATGTGGCGTGGGGTGTTGATTATGCAGTTGTGAAGAATTTGAAATCGTTTCATATTTACTTATTGTTTCATTTTGCAGTTAGTGATGGCCCCCACACTCTATTCCTTTGGAGTCCTTCAAATGACCAATTTGTTCTGACAATTGTATTTGAATTTTCCAGGTGAAATTTCTTATCCCTTTCCATCTATATAAACACAAAGAAAAATAGCAAATTGTTGTATATTTTCACTATCTGCTTCATGAAATGGGATTAAACTTTGATAGCTCAAACAAACAGCATTGAGAGGTACTATTTGTTACCTATGAAGCAGAGTACTAAAGTGATGAATATTACTTTGAGCTGATTAACTACTTGTTGGCTTTTCTCCCTTGCTTTGAAAATAGTAAGTATTTAGAATTACTTCTTCTTTGACACTAAGAAATAATTGGAAAGTATCCTATGAAGAAGAAAGCACAGAAAACAATATTATCTTTGAAAACTGTTTCAACATTTTGTAAAGATTATTGCTTCATATTACTATCGACAATAATACTGAAAATCTCCTTTAAGATAATAAATAAATTGTGACCTGACTTGAGAAACGTACGTTTGAAAAAAGATATCATAAAGATACTAAGAAGCAAAAGCTTGCTTTATTAAATGCAAAGACAAAGTTTGTTCATCACAGTAAACCGCGTGATTTGTCATATTAAATTAAATAGTTCGTGAATGAAGTTGCGGAGCAATTTGCCCGCAGTTCCCTCATTAACGTTTGGGATTATTTTTAAATTTTATTTATATATAAAATAAAAACAGCAATAATCGATACAAATGTTGAACAGTTTTTAGGTAAAGACTTATATGAGATATTTAAATATGTGATTATTAAAAAAATCATTCTTACAAAATAATGGCAATTTCTCAAAGACATTCATATTTCTAAGAAATAATCACTTTCCATTCTAAATGAAAACGCTAGTTAAAACGTTTGCTTTGAACAAAGAACGAAATTCACTTTATCCAAATTTATAATTGTTTTCAAATAAACTAACCATGTTGAGTGCACACATAACGGAGTTTCTGTCTATGAGAATAATTTTCAATACAAATGATCTTACGAGGTATTTTAGAAAAATTAAATAATCAATTTAACTAATTTTTAAAAACATTTGTAGGTTACTTACTGAGCTCCTAATGTTAGATAAAAGGAAGAATATGCCAGCTTAGTACCTGTTTGCTTTAATTTTTAGAAACGATTTAACAGTGTTCAAAATAAGTATATAAGAGAAGTTTTGTCTCGATTTGTGAAAAAGTATTTTTAAAAAGCACTTTTTATACTTCCCAAATACCAAAATTGCAACCTAACCCAACCACATGTCTCCCTCCCTCCAGCATTATATTACATTAAATATTGAAAAATGCAGTACAATTTATAAAAAAAAGATGTCTATTCCAAGATTCTAGTTCTGTAATTTTTTTAGAAAATAAATCAATTCTTTGTTTATTGATAATTACTGTGTATCACTTTTTAGTTTTTGGTCAGAAAAAGGGGCTAAAAGGCCAAGATTACTCGTTGGGTTTAGAATGTTTACTACGAAACTAAAATGAAACTAGTGTTTGAAAACACCTTTAAACATTATTTTTACATTTCATGTTACACATTTTTCATATAACAAAATCACTCAAAATAAGCTTAACCAAATGCCCCTAAAATAAATGTGAGTGAAGTTTTATGTGATGAACATATCTTTCTAATGACGGAGTGGTAGTTGTCATTGGCGAGGAAGAGAGGTGAAGGTGAAGGAGAGATGAAGATGATGATGAACAGTAACCTGACCTATGAACAAAAGTCGTAATGGGATTAACAAGTTTATTAATCAGAATAACAAGTGTATTCATTAGGTGTAAAACACTTGGTCACTCTTCAAACCAAACTACGAGCACAATTAACAAATATTGTAATGGAAATAACAAGTTCGTTAATGATAATAAGTTCAGTAATGGGAATAATAAGTGTATTCATCAGGTGCAAAACATGACACTCCGATGAACGTCTTTGTTATTCCCATTACTAAACTTGTTATTACCATTAACGAACTTGTTTTTCCCATTACAATATTTGTTAATTGTAATCGTCAGTTTGGTTTCAGAAGAGTGACATGAGTTTTGCACCTGACGAATACACTTGTTATTTCCATTATGATATTTGTTAATTGTCCTCAAATTTTGGTTTCAGCAAAGTACATGTGTACAACCTGACGAAAACACTTGTTATTCCCATTAAAGAACTTGTTATTCCCATTAATGAGCTTGGTAATCCCATTACGACTTTTGTTCATATGTCAGATTACTGTTTATCATCTTCTTCATTTCTCCTTCACCGTCACCTCTCTTCCTCGCCAATGACAACTACCACTCCACCATTAGTAAGATGCGTTCTTTGCACGAAAATAAAATTTAACTTCACATCAAAATGAAAATCAAATTTAGCACCCACAAGATTCAGATTCAGAACCAATGTGAAAATCAAGGGAACAAGAAAGAAGAAATGAAGCATATAACGCAAAATGAAAGAGGTCCTATGGTTCAATCAACAGCAGTTACTCCCTTCATCACGTTTTTTTGTCCAAACTTGCATCCTCTATTCTAAAAGAATTAATGAAAACGACACCCATAGATTAGCTCTATCACGTCTCTGAAGTTTAGAACAATGGCCTTTCCTTCTCTCAATATGGTCCTAAACAGCGTCTTGACTCTAGTCTCTTCCCTCGATGAAGATTGCTCCTGAAGAAGAACATAACATGTTCATTGTCGCTAGCGAGCTTCCTAGCGTTGTCGCGGCGGGAAGAGGATGAAGAAGAGAGGAGAAGAGGAAGAGAGACACAATGGTAAATTTATCAATATTTTAAAATCTCAATTTAGTCTTTGCCTCCTTTGTGTCCTTTACAAATGTTAACAGACTTTTGGCGGATTTTGAAATTTCATATGGTATTTATATGTCATTCTCTCAAATTTAAACATTAAAAGCAATTGTCATGAAGAAGATGACTAAAGTATAAATGTAAAATAAATCCAAATTAAAACATTATCTGACTTTTGCCCAATTTGAAATTTATAAATCCAATAAAAGTTACTTTTACCAGCGCTATTCTAAACATACATATTTACACTTCAGATTAGCCATCCAAATATACGTGGACGAAATCCTGATCACTCAATGATTAAATCGCCGCCGTCGATATAAATACCTATCAAATTGTCGCTTCTGCTCTTCGGCAAATTCTTCGAAGTGTCGTCTTGCTTTTGGAGGCACTTCGATGTTTTAAAGCTCCCTCTGCTTGCTTGGCTACATTCAAAGATTTTGTTTCTTTTTTAGCTTCACGCGCTTTCAATTTACACACTTCTTTTAGATGACTATGATGGGTTTTCCTTGGAATGCAGTATTATATATGCTGATATTTACTTTTTTCTCATATGATTTGGTGTAGAATTGATTCACAACGTTGCAAAGGTGGAGTAAAGCAATCACTCATGTTTCTAAAATGGGATCACAAAGTCATTTGAAATTTGGCAAAGATATTTGTTGCTTCATGCTCAGTCTCGCCGTCTCATCTGCAATGTGGTTCAACTGATCCTGCCTTTTAAGTTCAACCAATTCTTCGATCCTCAATGAAATCTGCAGGCATCTTTGGACAGCGCCCCTGGTATTGAGTTCAGCCAGTATCGAACTTTTGTCACATTCAAGTATTCAACCACTACCTACTTAAAACCTGCTCCTCAACCATTACTTGAGCCTCGATTTCTGTTTGTAGCATTTTTGCTTTAGTATCCTCATCCCATTTCTTATTATGTTTCTGAAAATATTATTCTTTCCATTAGTTTGAATTCAGTTCTTGTCCATTAGAAGTAGAAGTGGGTTCCTTTCAAAGTTGGAACAAAGCTCAGAGCTATGGCTTTGGTGGGTAAGGCAAGAGAAGCTGGGATTCCATTGATGAAGCTGATTAGATTAAAAGGGGTTCCTATTTTGGAACAATTGCACTTAGAGGAACGGCTGCTCCGGACTAGTTCAGATAATTGGTGTCTGATTAATGATGGGACAAATTCCCCTGCCATTGTTATGGGTTTGTCTGGGTATGTTTTCGTTCGTTTTATTGGTTCTGTGAACTGAAGTCTTGTGTTATTCTTATCTTTCATTTCAGATATGCACTTTTCCAATTTTTTTTTTTTTTTTTGAAACATTGGGATGGTTTGAACCTCTACCCCCATCCCACCCCACCACTTGTGCTAGCTTGAGGTGGCTAATTTTATTTAAAATAATTGATTTCTTTATGTTCATTCACATATTTATACCATGAAATTTTAAAGTTTTGCTGCAATGAGCAAATTTGATGAACATTTTCTCAAAAAAACATTCTGAAAGAGAAAACTTAGTTATTTAAGTATACATTTAATGCATTTTTCCTCGGTCAAATCATTCATACTGAATCTCTGAATGCATGTCTGTTTAGGTAGGTTTAAGTATCCAATATAAACTAATATCAAATGGGCGTAAGTTTAACCACACAACTTGAAGCACTCATGTTATTGACTTTTTATTTACACCTATCTTGACTCTAAGCTGGAAGGAGTCCGGTTTATGGTGGTTCAAATTGGATAGTCTGGAACCAAGGTGGTGTGTTGGTGGTCTTCTTTTTTTCCTGAGTATTATTGCGAATGTCTGCTTCTTGATCTGCTGCTGGCATGCTTAAGGAGAAGAAAATTTTCTTTTTGTCTTTTATGCTTTTAGTTGGAATAAACGTGAAAGTAAATTGTCTATCTGAAAGTGGATGTTTTACATAGCAAACTTTCAGAACTTGTTGAAGTCAGGTCTGTGTTGCGAGATCAGGTTCCTGTTATCAGAAGGTTTGCTGGGGGAGGCACTGTTATTGTTGACTAAGGGACTATATTTGTTACTCTCATATGCAATAAAGAAGCTGTTCCAGATATTCAGCCCTTTCCCCGTTCAATCATGTCATGGAGTGGTCAGTTATATAGTGAAGTTTTCAAAGGGATTGATGATTTCCAACTCCGTGAGAATGGTATATAGGTTGCCCCTTAATCATTGTGCTTTGATTAGTTTCTAAAGTGAACTGAGCTATTTTGTTTTTCAAATCCTTGTTTTATATCCAATAAACAAAAGTATCATTTGGGCCTTTTAAAGAGAGCACAAATGTCTTGCATTCGGAACGTTTTAACCCCTGAACATTATGAAGTCTATAAAATTTTCTGTATTATTTTCAAGAGTCATATGTTGAAGTTTTCGTGGAATCAAATCTGTATCGTTTTCAAGATTCATATAATGAAATTATGATTCCACTTTCCTTGTAGATTATGTTTTTAGTGATCGTAAATTTGGTGGAAATGCTCAATCAATAATCAAGCACAGGTGGGTCCACCATACATCTTTCTTATGGGATTATGAGGTCAAGAACATGGCCTACCTCAAGTTACCAGCAAAGGCTCCCAATTACCGACTTGTAAGGAATTATTTTTGTTACTGCTGATGATTTTTCCTCTAGTTTTTTTAAATTTTGAAATTAAAATATTTTTTGTTCTAGTTTGATGAAATCAGTTAGTGCTAATTCCTGTTGTGAGTTGTTACCCACCTACAATTTGTTGGTTTGAATAATTATTACTTCTGCAAATATTGAACTAAGATATTGCTTATAATGGTTCTTGTGGAAATAATATGAGAGAAGAAATGTATTCTCATTGATATATAGATAGTGAAGATACAAGTCATACTTATACACAAATAGAAGGCCATAATAGTAAAGGTACAATGCACTAGTGGGGGACATTAGTGGATGAAATGATGGAGGGAATTAGGTAGTGATTAAAGGAAGGAATCATGGAGGTAGTGGAGCACTAAGGAGACAGCTAGGTAGAGTGAATATAATATTCCAACAGTTCTATATAAAGAGAAAAAGGAAGGGGATACTATCCTGCATTATGCAGTTTAAAACATTAAAAACATCTTATACTGAATGTTGCATGTTAAGGACACATCCAGTGTCTCTAGTGCAATTGTTCTTATGTGTTAGTGGTTTTAAACTTGACAATGGAAACTTTATATCACATGATGACACATTGTTATCAGATCAATCCCCTCACAAGATATTATTATGAGTCAGCCAATCTTAAAAGCTGAGATTTGAGAAATGAGAATGAATGCTCTCTGAAACATGTTGGTCTACAGGCACTTAATTTTCTTATATATAAAGAGTAAATGTGATTTGCTAGCTAATTATATTCAATACATGTGCCATATCATAATAAATCCTCAGAACTGTGTTAATGTCAGTTAAGCTAAAAGAACGTTTTATAGAGATTTCTTATTTGTTAGTGGTATAACTTGTAGATTATCATTGAACTGGACAAAATGACGTTAAAAGAGAATGGAATGTATACATATGTCCACAATAATATATTCTCAACAAATGGTCTAATCCTCACAGAAACAGGAAGCCCTTGAGATTGATTTCCAAGAATCTCTGAACTGAATGGCACTAGGAACGAGTACTTATATCTAGTGCCTATTCTGTTTTGTTTCATTTTGCTCTGTATTTTCTTGGATGTAGCATCTGTGCCTATTAGGGATGCTTTCTTTTTCTCTTTTGGCATTTTTGTATTTGCTTTAGGATATACTCCCTTTAGTCCTTGATATAAGAGCTAATTAACTAATTTAGGTAGATTAAGGAAATGATATAAATTACTCCGTAGTTAATTATAACTAATATGACCTGATCCCCTTAAAATATCCCTGTGTTACATTATATTATATATCAGTTTATAAGTTAGGTAAGTTAGTTTGGGGAAAAAAGTGATAAATATGGGAGACAGAGTGGATATTAGTATTATATTTAGGATTAAATCCAACCCTCCAACTATCTCATATATTGAAAACTAGAGGGAGTAGGATTTTTCCACCAGTATGATGGGCTTCAATGGTTTATCATTGTTTTCACACAATTACCTGCATGCAGGCTAGAGGCCACAATGATTTTGTATGTCGAATGAAGGAATTTCTGCCTCGATCTGAATTTGTAGAAAGAACAATTAAGGCAATCAGATATCGTTTCTCTCTGGAAACTGTAGCCGTTCCCGTTAATATTGCGGACATAGATGTTCCCTCTGCAACCATTTTACTCCCAGCACTAGGCTTCTCACTGATCATGACATGAAGGAAGCATGTGATGCTTCACTCTAAAACTCCAGTCAATATCTTTCAGTGATGTGGTGACTGGCAAAGCTTGACAAGGTAATAAGTTAGAGAAAATAAATTCATGGATGATTGGGAGACGTAGTTATCTATGTTTCTCTAGAGATTCTTTGTGAAACCTGCGTATAAAATGTAGGTAGATTGAACCAATAATGAAAAAGCATACAAACATATCAGGTCTGACTGAAAAATTTGTTTGGGTTGATTATTTGTTTTTTGAATTGTTAATTTATTGATAGAGCATACGATCCATATAGTCAACTTTTGCTAGTGAGATAAGGCTCAATATTGTTGTTTGGTCTTCCTGTGTCATAGATTGTCTTTTTTTTTTTTTTTTTTTTTTTTTTTTGAGACTCTGACTATTGACATGAAAGGAAAATTGCAGCGGCATGTATCTCTTGCCTATCTTTCAGTGCATTATTCTTTGGTTCCATAATTGAATTGCTTTTTCATCTTTAATTGGATAGAGTTTTACCAAACCCAATGAAAGAAAATGGCAGTTCTGTTTATTTTTCCATCTCATCTTTGGTTAAAAAGCAAGATGTCGATTCTCAAGTTCGCTTCAGTACGTAACTCAAATTGCAGATGGTAACAAACTTGCCTCTTGGCTCATCATCACTAATGTCGGCCCTCTGTTCAATTTACCAGTTGCTAGGAAGTTGCGATGCATATTGTGCTCTAGCATTTGTATTTCTGGCTTTTTCTGTCAGGTTTATACATTTTGGAACTTTCATACTCAATATAAGACATAATTGACTTTTTTTGAGGAGATTAGGGAAGTTAAATAAATTACTTTAAAGTATTGATATTTATCTTTTTTATACTAAATTAATCTGTCTAAAAAGCATCTATGTCTTACATTAAGGATAGGATGAGTAAGACATATTTACGCAATCTTTCATTAGACTAGGAAGTTAACTTAATTAATATGACATATATTTTCTAAATCACCTTTGTTATATTCCTTAATTCTCTCCTTCTCTATCTTACTTGATTATGGTTGAGGGACCATCAATAACAGGGGCAAAATCAGGAGGGCTAGAGGTGGCCCCCGCCCCTACTAAAATTATAGATTTGGACCCAAAATTTTCAGAAATTGTGCTTTAGCCTCATAAAAATTTCAATATTTTCATTTTAGTCCCTATTAAAAAGCCTCATGGAGTAGAATTTGGGAATCGGGGCCGAGCCCCGGCCGACAGGCCGAGCCTAACAAAGGGCCATTTCTACGGGCGCAGGGTAAGGAAAACATTTGTTTTTCAAAGCGCTGGCACCCGATAAGATAGTACCGGGCCGTGGCTAGCCCTACATGGCGCGAAAGTTACTATTCCAAATTTTAACTATTTTTCCTTCGATTTTTTAAAGAAATATAATTAGTAAATTTCAATCATTAAAGTTCTAATCTATCAAATAAATGTTATCAACATTAATATCTAAACAATATAAATCATTCAACAAATAAACACATTCATTTATTCGTAATAAAAAAAAATAAACACAAAGAATATGTTTTTTCCTTTTTTTCAAAAAATAATAAACAAAAGAATTGCTTTATGTATGCCCACGACAAAATGTATTTCCTCTCATAATTTTGTATGTGTCCGCATATTCCTTCGGTTCATGCATGATTTTACCGATGGTAAAAATAATTATACTTATTTTACACCAAATATATTTATAATTTATTACTTATATAATATTATAATACCAAAGTATGTATTTATTTAATATGAAAACATCCCTTCTTTAAAATTTATATTAACTAATTATGTGTTTTAATACGGAATAATAATAAACATAAAAAAGAGTTATAGTTTAAATTTAAAAAAAAATTAAGTAATTACAAATAAACACATTCATTAAGTAGAAGTCTAAGTAATTAATTTTTTTTTTTTTTAAAAAAAAAGCTACAGCTAAAAAAGCGGGCTTTGCGGTCGTCCCGATTAAGCCCGAGGCCCTTCGGGGCCCCTGCGGCCAATTTCAAATTTCGACCTATTTTTCAAGCCCGAGCCCCGCAGGCTGGGGCTAGAAGAAGCGCCCGCCCGATGGGCTCGACCCGATTTCCTGGCTCTATCATGGAGGGACTAAAATGAAAATATTGAAATTTTTACGAGACTAAAGCATAATTCCCTAAAATTTTGGGTCCAATTACGTAATTTTTACCCCTTAATTTCAAATACGGACTCTACTAGGTTTTATTCGTAATTTTCGCCCCTCCCCCCCCAAATTTCAATTCCCGGCTCCGCCCGTAACATCTCGGCGCTTGCTTGTGGATATTATCTTTTGACACACAAAGCCTCGCGGTTTTTTTTTTTACCTGCCTATCAAAAAACGTCCACAAGCGAGGAAAGGTCTTCACACCCTTATAAGGCGAGAAACCGTTCGCCTTCCCAATCTCATGTACTCTCTTTATAAATAAGGGTTAATTTGAAAAGAAAAAAAATACACATCTTACACATTTATAGCTTTTAACTAAAATTAACTAACATTTTTATTCACATGATTTTGGTAGTTGTTTATAGAATGGACAAGGGGAATAATAGTAATTGCTCAAAATCTAAGGTAAAACGTGGTAAGTGTGACGAGTGAAAAGAAATGGAGGAATCAATGACTCTATAGTCAATATATTCAAGAACCAGAATACTTCGGATTTTACCATACACTGTACCTAGGCCACATTTCTCACATCGTATTGAGATAAATACTTTCTTTTAAATTTTTTTGAATCACAATCTGATTTTTAATATCCTTCAATTGAGAGCATTCAATTTTTAACTAGTGATTGACCCAACCAAAAAAAAAAAAAAAAACCAGTGAGATATTGGGGAGTTTTTGTCTCTTATGATTAGTATTGGTAATAATCGAATGGATAGTGAGAGAAGTTTGGCTAGTGTCCAACTTGGCTACTTTGGACGAGTGCTTTGTCATACAGCCTGAATGCTTGTGGCTCCTGCAATTTTCTAATCCTATATCTGTACCCGCTTAATCCATTTGGTTCTCAAATTCGAGTCTCAATGCAAATACCTGTGCAAGAAGAGGCATTCCTAGACCCTGAATCAAGTTAGTCAGTTACTCAAATACATGCTAAGAAAATCTAGAAAATTGCCAGATACCGGATAAAAGTATATAAATAAAAAAAAAATCACATTAATGGAGAGCCCATTTCACCCCATAACTATCATTTGAGTAATACCCTTTTATGTATACTGTACACATTCCTCTTGTATGCCAAATTTTTAAAATAAGATGTTCTATTTGGGGGAAGTTGCTTAAAAATCCCCTATTTATCAAGGATCCGTGTGTAACCCTTCTTTAGTTGTGTGCAGCACATGTTCTACTTACCATATGTAAAACAAAAGACATTTACTCAGTTGAGTATATGCCACACACAAGTGAAGATATACTATACTCGCTCAATAACCAAAATCCTTAAATACCTTTGGGCAAAAAACTTGCAATGAGGAAGATTTAGCAATTTCCTCTTTTATTTATAACTAATATATAATTATAAGATACTTCATATTTTTCAATTACACGAGACTTTAAGGCGGCCAAATCAATAAAACAATTTATATAAAAAAATCCGGCTAAAAAAAACATAGATGCAAGCAGCACCCAAAATGGGGTCTTTTAGACTCATTTTTCATAATTTATAAGCAATGGGACTCTACAAATTAAGTACAAGGAACGTCAGAAAGTCTCTACAAGAAAGTCGCAAGCCTGTAGGATTATTTTACTTCTGATCAAAATATTCTCCAACCCCGTGCAAAGCATAAAGATTAATAATTTGCCCATCTCAAGTCAAAAACCACTCAAAGCAAACATCAATTGTATGACCCAAACACCACCGAGGCAAGATCTGAACAAATTACTATATTACAATGAGTTAAAAACTTCAAGCCATGATATATAACCACCCTGCTCATTGTTTGATATACTTTCCTTTGAACTTTGACACATGCACTCATCTTGAAACTCGAACTTACCGGGTGCCCGAACAGGTTTTACTTGTGAGCTGTTGATTCTGTTATTGACTGAAATTACAGTTATGGAAGCTCTCCATTTTGGCTATTGTTACAAGGAGAAGATTTTGTAATTCGGAACCGACACCTTTCAGAATTCTTGACATTCGAAATCTGGTTTCAATGGATACTCTAGGCCGTGCAGTGCAGGCATCTTTCGCAGATCTTCTTCTGAATAAGCAGGGATAAACCAGTATCTCTTGTCCATCCCAAACACCTGAGACACAGTCTTATAAGCCATAACGATAACAAAATCCTAAGCTATTCAATGGAGATTAAGAGAGTACACTGACATTATACATGAGACCGAGGAGGATCACATGAATATATAATAAAAAAATCCCATGACATGCTGCTGATTCAACAATTCTTTCATCTTCTAGATTTATTAGACAATATTCATCTAAAGACATGACCGGGACAGCAATAAATGTTGAATTTTGAATTTTTTGTACTTTCAAATTTTA
Organism: Acacia melanoxylon; assembly: GCA_019022615.1. Lineage (NCBI taxonomy): Eukaryota > Viridiplantae > Streptophyta > Magnoliopsida > Fabales > Fabaceae > Acacia > Acacia melanoxylon. Next base: position 5,269,312 of record JAFJYJ010000043.1, read on the forward strand.
CAATGCATAAGAGCATGATTGATATTGGAACAATAGCAAGAATCAACAAAAGGGTGAGAGAGAGAGAGAGAGAGAGAGAGAGAAAGCAGAGAAGAAAGGAAATCGAGAAGAGGTAAAGTGGGAGAGATTTCGAGAGTAAAAGAGGGGAAGGAGAATAGAGGGCTAGGCTTGGCTAACAAGTCGAAAGAACATTATTGATAATTAATCAAAAGACTAACACTAATTACTACAAACACCACAAGAAATGGAATAAGTCTCGGTACCCATCGCAATGAGTATTAAGAGCTCCTTGTTGTAGTGATACCTACATAGTTCAAATATATTTTCAACAGTATAGATTTTAAGATTTTTAACTATTCATTTTTAAATATATATTAAAAAAAAATCATTCCTTGAAAATCTGACAATTAAAAGATTATCTTTATTTTAGATTCTATGCGCATTAAAATATATATATATTTTTTTTTAAAAAAAAAACGTAAAAGTAAAATAAAATCAATCTGAACCATCCACATTTGATTTAAATGGTCTGCATAGGTGAAGAACTCTTGGTGAACCATCATTCTGATGACTGATGAGCACTAAAATTCGTTCCCATGAGAAATCTCCTATAAAGATAAATTAATTCATAAATAAAAAGATAACTAACAACAGGATGATAAAAATCTAACAAAGGGATATTTGATAACCAAAAGTCTAGGACTCTCTCCAGTCAATGAGGCAAAGTACCAAGGAGAGAAGCCCAAAAAAGGGGGGAAACTCCAGTAATAATAAAAGTAAAGGCTACGAGAAAAAGACAATAAAGGCCAGAAATGGCAAAAATGTATGTCTCTGTAGCAACAAAAGGTACAAGTAGATTAAACGAACATGCAAATGAAAATAAAGCTCAAGGCTAGAGAGGGAAAGGCTATAAATAGTGCAATAATGAGTGACAACATCAATAGGCATTACCAAAAAGGCTGAAAATATCTGATTTTCTCATGGTTAAGTACAGATCATGTTGCAACAACAGCATAATATAACTAGAGAAAAGCAACTATGGGAGGTAACAAAAGAAGAAAAGATGATGACACTAAACAGATGTGATTAGTACTTGTAAAATTGTACTATGACTATTGAAGATGTGGTTTTAACAATTGGGTTGAGAATTTATGAAACAATTATATATGTTGTATCTGGCAAAATATGTGAGCACGCAATAGGCAAGCAAGAAAATCAACCATAAAAGATGCAAAGAAAAAGTATTAACAATGTCAATAAAGTGAAAAATGCACAAACCTGTTCAAAATTCTTCCTACGACCAAGGTCATAGCGCCATTTTGGCATAGTTTTCTTCTCGTATGCCTGCTCATAACATGGGGAAAAAAAATAAAAAATCATCAGTACTGCCACTCTCTTCAACAAGTACCCACTTCAAAATTATCTTTTGTACATTACAGATGTCTATCATATAACTTTGATGTAACACAGACCCATCAAGAACTTACATCAAAATGGATGCTCAACACAGAACATACAATATCTTAATGTGTCATGACCCCAAGTGTAAAGAACAAAACAAAAAAGATTGTTTTGACACATCCAAAGGTAGTGTCAATGTGTCATGGCAATGCCAAAACCTAGTATGCTTGAAAATTGGTATGTCTACACTTCATATACATATAAACAAGCGAGCCTATGATCATTCATTTCTTTATCAAGGGGTTTAGTTCAGCATTACAATATATTCATCATTTTTAGTCAAAAAATATTAATTTTAAATTTGTAATGCACCTAAATACTCGTCAAAAAGTAAACCCAACCTCATGTTTGGCTTAATGTAATAATCTTCACTGCCAAGTTAACAAGTTTCCAATGTTCCAAGGTCCACAAATCTTATGTTTCAGAGTTGCGTGTGTAAGCTGATAGAACCTAAAGAATACGCTTTTGATAGGACTTAAAGAAAGTAAGAGAGAAGTAGAAAAAAGGGAAATCTAGAGCCCGGATCTGTAACTCTAGCCAAACACTCTAGAGACAGAATTTGTACTCTAGCCAAGACACAATAATTTCCATATAATATTCTTCATATCCCTTATAAAACAAAATACATGTATATATAAAGTCTGAACATAATAACTGCCTATGAAAACGGATAACACACAGTAACTACCTAAATTAATAATAAACTGATAAACTACTCTTTCTTATCCTAACTGACTGATAAACTACCCTTTCTTATCTATATCTTTATCTTCTTTCTTCTAAAATAAACTAAAAGAGGAAGAGGACAGTTAGAATTCCCAATATCCCTAACAATACCCTCCCCTTGAAAATCAGCCTTGTCCTCAAGGCGGGAAGAAGGAAATTTCAGCCAAATTTGCATTGGCAAGCTGCTCAACTTCTGAGAATTCAGGCGTCTTCCCCTGTATCTTCAGAAATCTCCATTATTTGCAAAGTCGATGATCTGCAACAATGCCCAAGAGCATAACGGTCTCTACATCTTAAACATAAGCCTTTCTCTCGTCTATATTGCCGTTGCGAATCGTTCAGGGCCGAAGGTTGAGTAACCGTCGGATGAAGTTGTGATGGACGATGGTGATTGGAAACAGCCGGTTTGTGTGTGATTTCTTGATTATTATGCGAAATTGTCGGATATAACGGAATAGCAAAGGAATTAAAGGAATTCGAATTGAAATTGTGATCCCAGTGCTGACGTGGCAAAATTTCTTTATTTTCACGATAATAATAATTATCTTCCGAGTCTCTTGCAATCGGATTTTGCCTCAAATTCCAACGCCAAACTAACAACCTTATATACGGTGCAAGGCTTCTGGATTTTAACGTCAGCTTTATATTCTTCCTTTAGCCCATTGATGAACACACCCAAAAGACAGTGTTCAGGCCATCACTGAACTTGCGATTGGCGTCGCACAAATTCCTGTTTATACTCTCCCACAGTGCCAGCTTGTTTAATGCCGCAGACATGATCGGGATTCTGAAATTCAGCAGGGCCGAATTGTTCTTGAAACACTTGCACTAGTTCTTCCCAATGTCTTATTGTTCTTCCTGAAGAAGCCCAGGTAACGTGTCTCCTTCCAAATTTATTGCCGCCACATCCACCTTTAAGTCTTCAGGTGTCTGGTAGTATCTAAAATATTTTTCCACCTTCAAAATCCAACCTCTTGGATCACCCCCCTCATATTTTGGAAATTCAACTTTTGAATAAGGTCTTTTAGAAGGATTTCTACTCCACCAAGGGTTTTCTATATCATCTTCATCATGTGCACCGTAATTTCCTTTGTGAGTGTGACTTGTCTCTCCATAAATCACGGTTGGTGTCTTCTGCTTCTTCAAAACATTGATTTCTGCATTCATCAGATTTAATTGCGCAAGAATGGCTGCTAATTGTTGCGAACTGGAATCAAGATGCGTTTGTGGGGGCTGCTGTACTAAAATAACAGCGGGATCATTATGTGGGTTTGAATTTGATGGAATTTTTGGGTTCTGATTTGGTTGTAATGGTGGGCTGTTTTCGTAAGAAGAAGTACGGGTGTTAACCATGGTGAATTACAGGTCCAGAGATTCACCGCTCTGATACCAAATGATAGAATTTAAAGAATACCCTTTTGATAGGACTTAAAGAAAGTAAGAGAGAAGTAGAAAAAAGGGAAATCTAGAGCCAGAATCTGTAACTCTAACCAAACACTCTAGAGACAGAATCTGTACTCTAGCCAAGACACAATAATTTCCATATAATATTCTTCATATCCCTTATAAAACAGAATACAGGTATATATAAAGTCTGAACATAATAACTATCTATGAAAACAGATAACACATTAACTACCTAAATTAATAATAAACTGATAAACTACTCTTTCTTATCCTAACTGACTGATAAACTACCCTTTCTTATCTCTATCTTTATCTTCTTTCTTCTGAAATAAACTAAAAGAGGAAAAGAACAGTTAGAATTCCCAATATCCCTAACATAAGCTAAGAGCATGAGTTTGTTCTCCCTTTAATTTTCATCCAAAAATGTAACCTTGCTTTCATCTAATAAAATAACTTCAGGGAAAAATTAGACCCTGAATTTCTATACGGTACCAACTATAAAATTCAAACTTGGCAAAAAAAAAAATTGACCACCCACTTTGAGAAGGCTGAAGACTCTCATGACATTTGTAATGACTCGGGAAAATAAAAGGTATATAATGATATAAATATAGAAATTATAGTCATTCGATGTCTCATTTTATCTTAATATTACAACAGTAAGAAATGTGTTAGATGTGGAATTAAACTACTGGAAGATGTGTCCAGTGTATTCCATAAGATCCAGAGTAGAAATCCTAGTATTGCATTACCAAGGATTTTTTTGAAAAAAACCTTCCTTATTATTCCTTATAATACACCTTACAACACCCAAAACACCCTTCACCTAAGCTAATTTAAGAAGGCTTTGATTGTCAATTCTCATGGAAGCTCCACAAACTGAGATTGAAATATCTAAAAAAAAACTTGAAAGAAATTGAGATCACATAACCTAGCAAATGCAATCTTAGTAGAGCTGGGAATATGGTGCAAGCTTGCATAATGCCAACCCTAACCTGGAGTGGTGCCACCCCTCCCCCCCCCCACCCTTCTTTTTATAAGTTAGACGAAAGTCCAAAACACATATAAATGAGTCATCAAATTTTCCTTCCTAACATCAATCATTCCACTTATAAAATGTCAAAAACATGATCCACAATTCAAGAGATAAAGTTATCAAATTTGCCAAACTTTACAAAAAATAAAAAATAAAATAAAATCATCCTCAAGCAACCAAAATATAATAATTTGGTTTAAAGAAGGAGGAAGGAGACCGAGATTTGTTCTCTTTGCGATTAGGAGGAAATAAGATGGAAGTGTGGGACACGGGACTTATGGATTTTGTGATATCATATTTTAGAGAAGGAAAAAAAAAAATAGTGCGGGCCAACTCGTCAACCCGTGGGCTTGCCCGCATTACCCCGCCACCCACACTTTTGCGGGCTAGGAAACTCCCAACCCTAACCCTGCCCAAACCCGCAAGCTAGCGGGTTGAGCCCATGTTACCGGCTCTAAATCTTAGGGATGCTCGCTAACCGATCAAAGGAACCAAAGCACATGCCACGTGGATATAAAGTAGAGCTAAAAAATTTTACAAAATAAAAGGGCATGTAAGAAGACATCTAAAGGTATGAAAAGATTTACCTCAATAGTAGTTGTATTACCAGACACCAAATTTATGTGCATGATCAGAAATCCCAATACACTCAACGCAAAGGCTAGATTCAAAACTGTAAATGATACAACAAGGTTACAAAACTCACAATTAAAACGAATAACAAGACCAAAAATGGTGAAGGCCCTACCAAAAGCAAGAAATGTTGTTGCAAGAGAGCCAGGTGATCCAATGATTTCTCCATCACTAAAGAATGCGATGAACTCAGGCAGTAATGATAAAGTAACAAGAGTTGTCTCCCAAAAAGTGTAGAACTGCACTTAGATTTACAAAATAAAAAATCACCACTGTGAGCTTCACATATTGACAGACACAAGAGCCTGCTATGTTACAGTGATAGGACACATGGAGTTTGACCAACATATTTTGGGAACTAATGACTAGATGCCTGTAGAAATTTAAATGATGAAAGCCCTGAGATCTTTAAACCATAACAAAAAACAAAAAAAAAGTCACATAATGCTAAGAGGCCTCTTTTCTATCATGCCTTAGCCAGAAAGTGATATATAACTGTAATAACAGTTTATAAAGTTGTTAGAAGGGTAGTTAGGTAGGATATAGCCGTTGGTGAATTGGTTAGTGAGTTAGGCTCGTACATGGTTAGTCCTAATGACCCCTGCCTTATAAATAGGCATTACCCTATTACAACTCAGACTAGTATATGGAATAACATGGTGCCTATCTGATTTCTATACAGAATTACAATTCTGTATCAGAAATAATCAGCTTCACGTTCATAGGTACATCATTCCCATTGTACCCAAGGTGCCAACTCAAAAGAAACAGAACTGGCATCACAATTACGATTAGATGTTACCCTAAAAGGAAGGAGCTGAGCTGATTCAAGAACAAGTGGGGAGACACAAATATATGACTTTTGTAACACAAAAAGTTTAACAGCATGACTTAGCTTTAATTACAAAACAACAACTTTGTTTAGTGTTCTGCATTGCCAACAATTGGATTGAGACCAAAACATGTTATATGGAATGAAGAAAAGAAAATGTTTGTATTATAAAAAGCCAAAGATGTTATCTGAATTGAAGATGTGAAACCTAGTGTAAATTCTATAGTATAGATGAAAATCACAGAAATCAGTATACAAGATGGTCACAGAAAAAAACCAAAGAAAGACAAAGAAAGAAAGGATATTCTAGCAATTCAAGAATGGTAGAAGTATCCTCTAGAAAACCACCCAAATGCTGCCCACGAAGACATAATTAGAAGCTCATTGCTAAAAAGAAACACAATTCAATTCAAGCATACAGTCATTGGAGTGTGGGATTTGGTTGGGAACAATAGCAACTCAATCAACCATAATTTATTACAATTCAGTTATCTTAAAATTGCCCATACCAAGAAAAGAAGGAAATACTTGTAATTTCGAGCTCCAACACAGTTGACCACCCAAACACAATGATGGTCCATTTTCAGCACACAACGTCCACCTAGCCCAAAACCACAAGAAATCAGTTAGTCCACATTTATTCCTCAAAGTGGCAACTCAAGAACTATTTTTTTGTGCAGCAAGACTCACAGACAGAACAATGATGACATCGGGATGGTTTGAGTTGATTGCACTTCCGACAGTACCGAATCTGTTGATTCGAAGGATCAGACTGTCCATGACTAAATTCTGACCCAACTAACGGGTCAGCCTCTCCTCTCTCCTCATCAATTGCAGGCCTCCAATTAGGTGGCACACTCCCAGGATCTGTGAAAACAACAGCAAAGTAACTCCACAGTAGCATAGCCAGCTGCATAATCACAATAGAAATCCAACTTATCAGTCAACACATCATCTTTCAGCTACAATTTATCATTATTAATGAAATGCCTCGTCAGTCTCAAATCCAGGTCAATTAGGCTCTCTAACACAATTTTAAATTCCTCTCTGATATTCATATCACCAAAACTGTCCAGAAGTATGAAGAAAATGGAACCGTAGTTTATAATAAACTAAAACAAATAAAACTGACCTACTCCGAGGGTATCACAACTATTCAGGATAAACATAAATCATTCAAACGACGGATCACGAACCATAAGTGACACTTGTGCATTACTTTTAAAAGCAAAACTTCGGATGACATTTACAAGAACCTAATTGCTCTTCATGAATTTCCTAACAACAAATCAAATTCAACCTGACAATACCCCACAAGCTCCAGCACAAATAAATTATAATCAAAGGAAAATTCAGCTTCGCAAGCTCACCAGACAATGAAACAAAATCAGCACCGCAGTGGCAATGAGACAATCAAGAAGCCCACCATACAAATAAGGGCCATAGACAGTCAACACAACAGCATAGTATGTAACACCCACGACGCCAAGAACCAGGAGTATCATAATCGAGCCAAGACCTCGAAGGGCTGTGCAGAACTTGAAGATATTCCAAGCCATCGTGGCTCCAGATCTGTGCATAGTCGGGAAAAAGGAGAAAACCAATACAATTCAACCCAAAACAATTGTTTCTCCTGCTCTCTATGGCATCCACCGAAGCATAATAAAGCTCACTTCCGCGAGAATCATTGATTTACTCAAAGAATCATAATACAGTGGTCGACCTTCAGGCAAGAACAACTCCAGAGTGAACAATTACGGACAAAAACGATTTCTTGCGATGTGGGTATCTCTAATTACAGACATTCGAAAACCTAGGGTTTATATATAATTTAGGAAGAAGAGGATAATAATATATAGACAGAATGAGAGCAGATGCACACAGGGGGTGAAACGCGTTTCGTTATTATAGTTTATAGTCAGGAACGATATTTGTTGAATTTTCGGTTTTTTTTTTTTTTTTCTTTTCCTGCCTTGATTGGGCGAATGACGGTGCTGTTCAAGCTCAACGATGGACCGCTAAACTGCGAATTCAATAAAAAAACATGCCAGTCTTCAACGTTGTATTTTAAATGCTTTTAGCCTTTTACATTATTCGCGTGTAACACGTGTAGTCATGTAAAAATTGCCAAGTATGTTAATTTCCCCATCTCATGAATTTCTCTAAATATGAAATTCGTTAAAAGTGGCAATAAATGGCATAATTTTTAAGTGATTAAAACATTACATTATTTGTTATAAAAATTGAAAAGTGTAGTTAATTTCCAATTTCTTCATTCCCAAATATGGAACTTGTTAAAAGTAGTTGTAAGGGACTTTTGGATTGTGTTTTCTTCATTCGCTTGGATAAGAAAATACAATCCAAAAATCCCTTAAAATCTCTAATTTATAATTGAAGTCCCATGGAACGTTTGAGTAATACCACTGATCCTATTTATAAGTCCCAATTGACTAAAAAATTTGGTCCTATTTATAAGTCCCTTTTGGCCAAATAAATAAGATTGTGACAATTTTACCCATATGATTGTACCAATGAAAATAGAGAGAGAATAAAGAGTTGAAAGGTACCCATTCATAAATGAGGGTAAAGTTGAAAATTTAGCCCATAATCATTGAGGTACTTACCTCTCCTTGGTATGCGTGATTTGGTCAAAAGTGACTTATAAATAGGACCAGAGTGGTATATTACAATTGTTAAAAGACTTTAATACCTTTAATGAACTCAAGAAAAAGTCAAACTCAAGCCAATTCTTAGTTATGTTTTAGAAAAACGTGTCCTCACATATCCTCTTTTTGTTGTTACCCTTCCACCCCCTCTCTCTCTCTCTCTCTCTCTCTCTCTCTCTCTCTCTCTCTCTCTCTCTCTCTCTCTCTCTCTCTCTCTCTCATATATGCTTGTCTCACAAGAGTCCTTGTGGATGAGAGCATCACTTCCAAACACTCATGAGGGGTTTCGTTGTGGGGTCCGTGACAAGCATCTCCGGTGATGAAGGGGGTGGCAATCACAGAGGATGAGAGCTTGGCGAGTCAAAATCGGATGGGCAAAGCGAGAGCAAAGTGTATAGCTTTGGTGCAATCCAAGAATTTGAATAGGTAATTGGGATCGTGATGGACCTTAGTGTTATAAATATATTAATTATGTGGATGTCCATTGATCTCATATTATGTACTGGCATATTATATTATAAACATGTGGGACCCGCGGACACAAAATTTTCTTCTTCTTCACGTGAAGGCAGGTGAAATTTTTTTCGTCCGGAGCAAATTACCTCTTATGACCCAGAGATAGAAATTACACTTAAGGACCCATTTTTCTTCTATAAATAGAGTGTCAGAACTATTTAATACACACTGGAATAAGAATTTCTTCTCTCATTCTCTATCCCGAATCTCTACCTTCTCTTGTTCTTATTTTATATTTCTTCACTTTTATAACATGTTATCAGCACGAAAGTGCTCTAACAAAGGTACGATTGTTTCTTTAACGATATTGTTTACTTTTATGTTCATTTCATCTATCGGGATAATCAAAGACATTATATTGAATTAAAATTATATTTTTACCGATTATGTTAAACATCGGTTTTATGGCTAAGATTTGAGATTATTTACTATTCATTACTATTCATTTTTAATCATTTTTATTCGTATTATCTTTTAATTATTTCTTTATATGTTCATTATATTGATCTATGATGATCTTAACAACATGGAATTAAAAGCATATATTTTTAGAATGTTTTAAACATCGGGTTCCATGTATAAGATTGGAGATTATTTATTTGAATAGTATTTTACTATTCATCCTTGATTTAATTATTTTCATATTATTTATTGTTATTGTTACTAATTTTAACATAACTTTTACTTTTATGTTACTAACATATTTATGATTCAGATTATTTACTTTTATATTACTAACATATTTATGATTCAGTTATTTACTTTTATGTTACTAACATATTTATGATTGACAATTTACTTTTATGTTACTAACATAACTTTTACTTTTATGTTATTAACATTTACTTTTATTTATATCTTATAATTGTTATTAATTTTGACACCTACTTGGGGTTAAACCTCCTAACCTAAGGAAGTCATGATTTAATATTCAGTTTTTAATTATATATTTGTTAACATATTTATGATTATGCATTTACTTTATTGCTATATTAATTCTAATTATTATTATTATTATTATTTTTAGTCATGACCAACAACATGATCTTACCAAACTTGAGTTTAGTGCTTTGACATCACCTAGGGAGAAATTATCTATCATGGATTACGGATCTTGAAATCCATCTTGATGCGATGGACCTTGGAAATACAATTTTACCTAAAAATGATGTATCACGAAAAGATAAGGCAAGAGCAATGATTTTCCTTCGCCACCATATTCATGAAGGATTAAAAGCAGAATATTTAACGGTAAAAGATCCATTTGAATTGTGGACAAATTTAAAAGATAGGTATGATCATCAAAAAACAGTGATTTTACCTAGAGCTCGTTATGATTGGATGCATCTTAGGCTACAAGATTTTAAGTCTGTAAGTGAGTATAATTCAGCAGTTTTTAAAATAAGTTCTCAGATGAAATTATGTGGTGAAAAAATAACTGATGAGGACTTATTAGAAAAAACTTTTACTACTTTTCATTCTACGAATATACTCTTACAGGAGCAATATAGAGGAAAAGGTTTTAAAAAATATTTTGATTTAATCTCATGTTTGTTGGTAGCCGAGCAGAATAACGAGTTATTATTGAAAAATCATGAAAATCGTCTAACTGGATCTGCTCCATTCCCTGAAGTGAATGTGAGTGTATATAATAATGGCCGCGGACGTGGCCGTGGACGTGGACGTGGCCGTGGTAGAGGTCGCGGTAATTACCATTATCATGGTGGTAGAAATACTTATTATAATCCTTATACCCACCAGAAAAAGATAAATAATGAAGGACGTAAGAATGACGGGGGTGGTCCTTCAAAGGTTCGAGAACCAATTTTATCGCCATTCAAAGGTTGTTGAGAACCTATATTCTTGGTGTGGTATGAAGGGACATTGGGTACGAACTTGTCGTACACCGAGCATCTAGTAAAATTGTATCAAGCCTCCATGAAAAAGAGTGTGAATAATGTTGAATATAATGAAAATCATGATGAGGCACGGAAGAATGATGATGCCAATGAGCCTAATGAAAGTGATGCTATGGCACACTTAGAGGTGGCAGAGTTTTACTGAAAATGTTTGGTTGAATGTATAATAAGAATAATGTTTGGTTGAATGTATAATAAGAATAATGTTTTTAATATGTGGTTTATGTTTTATATATTATGAGATTATTTTTAAAATATGTTTTAATACATTTCTTTTCTATTTGATGAAGATTATGGAAATTACAAATATTGAACACAAGAATGAAGATATGTGTCTCATTGATAGTGCTACAACACATACAATTCTTAAAGAGAAGAAATATTTTTCACATCTAACAATAAGTAGTGCAAGCATCAATACTATAGTGGGTAATACAAAACTGATTGAAGGCTCCGGAAGAGCAATTATAATATTACCCAAAGGGACGAAATTTGTTATTAATGATGCTTTATATTCTTCTAAGTCTCACGAAATTTATTAAGTTTTAAGGATATCCGCGGGAATGGATATCATATTGAGACTATAAATGAGAAGAATAAGGAATATCTACAAATTATTTTTGTTAGATTTGGTGAAAAAGGTGTTCTAGAAAAATCACCAATGTTATCTTCTCGGTTTGTACTATACAAATATCAAGACAATTGAAACAAATGTTATGGTAAAACGAGAAGAATATTGATAAAGATATGTTTAATGTTTGGCATGACCGGTTAGGCCATCCCGGGTCATCTATGATGCGAAAAATAATTGAGAATTCATGTGGACATACCTTGAAGTGTAAAGAAATTCCATAATCTCATGATTTCTCATATGTGGCATGTTCAAAAGGAAAATTAATTATTCGCCCCTCAACAATTAAAGTAGAAAGTGAGTCTCTCACATTTCTAGAACGGATACAGGGAGATATTTGTGGGCCGATAAACCCACCATGCGGACCATTTAGGTATTTTATGGTTTTAATTGATGCATCAACTAAATGATCGCATGTTTGTTTATTATCTTCTTGTAATTTGGCATTTGCGAGGTTGCTTGCTCAATTGATTAGATTAAGAGCACATTACCCTGATTATCCCATCAAGAAAATACCTCTTGATAATCTTTGGTGAATTTACTTCACAAGCTTTTAATGAATATTGTATGTCCCTTGGAATTGATGTTGAACATCCGTACCACATGTTCATACGCAAAACGGACTTGCAGAATCATTGGTTAAACGATTGCAATTTATTGCAAGACCTTTACTTATGAGATCTAATCTCTTAATTTCGCTTGGGGCCATGCCATTTTGCATGCAAAGAATGTTAATTCGTATCGTGCCAACAAGTTATCTAAAAGTTTCCCCTTTACAAATGGTTTTTGGTCAAGAACCTAATATTTCCCATATAAAGATTTTTGGGTGTGCAAGTATATGTGCCAATATCACCACCAAAATGGGTCCTCAAAGAAGGATGGGAATATATGTTGGGTATGAATCTCCTTCAATTATAAAATATTTAGAACCCTCAACGGGAGATTTATTTACGGCACGATTTGCCTATTGTCATTTTAATGAATCGGTTTTCCCAACATTGGGGGAGAAAGTAAGCGGTTGGGAAAAGATAGAGAAAGTAAGCGGTTGGGAAAAGATATTAGGAAATGAATTATCATTGGCTCATTTTGATCCTCGTACAAAACAATGTGAACTAGAAGTTCAAAAGATAATTCATTTACATAATTTAGCTAATCGAATGCCAGAAGCATTTACTGACCCAAAAAAGGTGACAAAGTCACATGTCCCATTGTTAATGCTCCTATTCGAATTGATGTCCCTGAAGGACAAGGTCAATCTATTATGAACAAATCTAAAACACGCTTAAAGCGTGGAAGGCCTATCGGTTCAAAAGATAAAAAATCCTCGGAAAAGAAAAGGAGCTAAGAATATAGATGGTCAAATTGAGGATAATCAAGAAAAAATTATAGCTTCAGAAGAACTACCTCATGAAGAGGTATTATCTATAGAAGAAAATAATGAAGTCTCGAAGAGACTCGAAAGTACACGAAACATGTGAAAATAATGATATCTCAATAAATTATGTTATGAATGGAATCCGATGGGATCGAAATGACGTCAACGTTGATGATGTATTTGCTTATTATATAGCAAATGATGTAATGAATAATAATGAGGATTATGAGCCAACATCTATTAGGGAATGTCAACAAAGAAAGGATTGGCCCCTATGGAAAGATGCCATTAATGCGGAATTGAATTCATTGGCAAACGAAAAGTATTTGGACTCGTAGTCCAAACACCTAAAGATGTAAAGCCAGTTGAATACAAATGGGTATTTGTACGAAAGAGAAATGAAAAGGGTGCAATTGTTAGATATAAAGCACGTCTTGTAGCCCAAGGCTTCACACAAAGACCTGGCATTGATTTTGAAGAAACTTATTCACCAAAAGTAGTTGATGCAACTACTTTTCGTTATTTAATTAATCGGTCGGGTAAATGAAGGTCTTGATCTGCATTTAATGGATGTTGTGACTGCTATTTATATGGATCACTTGATAGTGATATCTATATGAAAGTCCCCGAAGGACTTAAGATGCCAAGTAGCATCTAATTCAAATTCTCAAGAACAATATTCAATAAAGTTAAATAAGTCTCTATATGGCCTGAAACAATCAGTGCGCATGTGGTATAATTGTCTTCAGAAATATTTTTTGAAAGAAGGGTATAGAAATGACCCGATATGCCCATGTATCTTTATGAAAAGATCAGGAAGAGAATTTTCTATAATTTCATGTTTATGTTGATGATATCAACATTATTGGAACTCTGAAGAGCTTCAAAAAGCAATTAATTGCTTGAAAAGAGAATTTGAAATGAAAGATTTGGGAAGAACAAAATTTTGTCTTGGATTACAAATTGAGTATTTAAAGAATGAGATCTTTGTATATCAAGAAACTTATACAAAGAAGGTCCTAGAGCGATTTTATATGGATAAGTCACATCCATTATGTACTCCAATGATTGTAAGGTCTTTGAAAGTGGATAAAGATCCATTTCGACCTAGAATAATTAATGAAGAAGGTGAAGAAGATCTACTTGGTCCGAAGTACCATATCTCAGTGCTATTGGAGCACTAATGTATCTTGCTAATCATACACATCCTGATATATCATTTGCTATAAACTTATTAGCAAGATATAGTTCTTCACCTACTCAAAGGCATTGGAATGGAGTAAAACAAATTTTACGCTACCTCAGAGGCACTATGGATATGGGGTTATATTACTCAAATGTATCTAAGTATGAACTGATTGGTTATCTTTGATCTTTGGATTTTTGTCTGATCCACATGATGGTAAATCACAAAAACGTGCTATCTATTTACATGTGGAGGTACAGCTATATCATGGCGATCTATGAAACAGACTATATCGCCACATCATCTAATCATGCGTAAAGTTTAGCAATGCATGAAACAAGTCGAGAATGTGTATGGTTGAGGTCGGTAATACATCATATACAAACAACTTGTGATTTATCTTCGGGAAAAATGGTTCCAACAGTCCGTATGAAGATAATACGCATGTATTGCTCAACTTAAAGAAGGATATATCAAGGGTGATAGAACGAAGCATATTTCACCAAAATTCTTCTTTACTCATGACCTTCAAAAGAATAGTGAAATAGATATTCAAAGCAAATCGGTTCAAGTGAAAATTTAGCAGATTTGTTTACCAAATCACTTCCAAGTACAATCTTTGAAAAGCTTGTATTTAATATTGGTCTTCGAAGATTCGTAAATCTTAACCGATATTGTCAAGTGGCAAATGAAAGGAAGATGTGTTTAAAAGACATTGAAAGTAATGTTATCATCGGTGGGAGTAAAACTGATGTAATTAAGAAGGGGAGTTAATATACGCTATACTCTTTTTCCCTTATCTAGGTTTTGTCCCACTGGGTTTTCCTAGAAAGGTTTTTAATGAGGCAGCATTAGAAAGTGTATCAATGAATGATGTACTCTTTTCTTTGGCTAGGTTCTTATCCCACTGGGTTTTTCCTAGTTAAAGTTTTTAATGAGGCATATTCATAATGGAAATCAAGGGGGAGTGTTTATAAATATATTAATTATGTGGATGTCCATTGATCCCATATTATGTACCGGCATATTATATTATAAACATGTGGGACCCGCGGACACAAAATTTTCTTCTTCTTCACGTGAAGGCGGTGAAAATTTTCGTCCGAGCAAATTACCTCTTATGACCCGAGATAGAAATTACACTTAAGGACCCATTTTTCTTCTATAAATAGAGGACTTCGTAACTATTGAATACACACTGGAATAAGAATTCCTTCTCTCATTCTCTCCTGAATCTCTACCTTCTCTTGTTCTTATTTTATATTTCTTCACTTTTATAACACTTAGGACGTATTGCTTCATATCGATAAGACTGATACAAGCCTACAATTCCGTGAACTCATGAGGCCCACAGTGAACCCAATTGCTATGGAGGTTTCTTTCTTCTTCTATGAGTCCTAGAGGATCTTGTTGACTCCACTCTTCCTGTTCTTGAAGGGTGCTTTGAATCGGATCAAGGAGTTGGGCAAGGATCCGATTCGAAGCTCCTCTACTATGCCACCAAACTGAAGCATATCCCCCAACCCTTCCTTCGATTTGACGCTTCTCCTAAGGCATTCGATGGATACTGCATATGTGAGCGAGATAAAGAGAGGTGGTGTTGTAGGGAAGAGAGAGGGGAGAGTCGTGTGAGAGAGAGGATGTGTGAGAGCATAGTTTTCTAAAACCATAATTAAGAATTGGGTTGTGTTGGCCTTTTTCTTTATGGGTATTATCGTCTTTTCACAATTAGAATATATTACCTAAATGTCTCATGTGACTTCACTACAAATTTAATATTTTAAGGGACTTTTGGGTCATATTTTTGTCTTGCTTGAGACTTTAGTGCAATTTTTCCTTAAGAATTTAGGGAGTTGAAAAAAATTTATTATTCACAAAACAAATAAAAGAATTTACTAGACAAATATGGTTATTTATAAGACAAAAAATGTTTATATCTACTTTTGAACCCAATAAAAGATAAATTTGTTGTGTACTCATAGTGGAGTAGTTTATTGCTAAATTTACACATTTGCCCTTCCAAAAATATATTAAAATAATAGAGAGTAAGAAAATTAGTGGGACCTATTGTGTAAAAAGTAAAGGAAGTTAGCCATGTTAACCGTGTTGCCATATATACTACCTTACCAAATGTTTATGTCAACTTTTAGACCGACAAAAGATCATTGTGTTAATTGCTCATAATGAAATAATTCATTGCTAAATTTGCACCTTCACCTTATATATTATTATGCATTTTATTTACTTTTTAGGAACCAAAGTGGGATCAAATCCCACCTTCACCTCCCGTGCCCCATTTAAAAAAATATTTACACTTAAATCTCTACATTCTCCCCTATCAATCCTTTTACACATTCAAGTCACCTATATGAAATTTTGAAGTTTGGTATTTTATGGAGATTTTCCCTTGAATTTATATAATTTTAGTTTAATAAATAAAATAATTATAATACATTTTAAAGACTAATAATTCATAATATCGAAAATATAATAATGTTAAAAGATTAAAAAGGAAAAATCAGTGTTTCAACACTACTACAAAAAGTTCCTTTTATGATGGTTATTATATGACATACATCATGGTTTTAAACTATCATATATGAGGGTGCTATATATGCTGTAGAGATAAATTACGGTTTCGAATTGTTATTTATTTTAGACCTATTATAACAGTTATAATATAACACACATTATATATTGAGGCTCGGTGAGGCCATGATATGCACACGTAAATAAATGTCATAATATATGGTAATTATTGCATAATACAAAGCATTTCCATTTTAAAAACCATTATATATGTTATACATATATAATAGCGCGCTCTTTCAAATAACCATCACTTATTGATAGTAATTAATGCTAACAGATTTATTTAAACAACTGTTATATATAGTTGACATAAATAATAGTTGTTAGGTAACAATCTTGATTTATCTAAGCTAAAACAAAATGGGGAGGGGGCTGCTTTCAATATCCCCTGCATATACATTTGTACAGAATGAATCCCAATTATATTTACATTCATATACAGAACAATACAACAAATCAGAATATATTTACGGCCATTCATATAGATGTATACACTATCTAGAAATTTACAATCATTCGATGTATTTACTCTCCCACTGATGTTGCATAGATGCCGACAACTCTTCAACAACTTCTTCCATTTGTGACTTGCTAAGCATTGTGCATGAAACATTAAAATATTGTGCACAAAAAGAAACAATAGATGGAAGTTAGATATTGTAATATATAGCTAATCAAATGTATATATGAACGAATTAAGCATATAATATACCTTATTTGTATCAATATTTTTAAGACTGTGTGTGATTATATCCTTCATGTACTGCATCATGCAGTGCCCACAATCATTGCTCATGTCTTATTGCTTTGGGCACTATAAAGAAATGAGAAGAAAATTTGTCAGTCATATATATATAAACTATATATGTGCTTCAATTTAATATTATAGTAATTTGTGAATTATATATATATATATATATATATATATATATATATATATATTCGTACATAGCCATTGGAAGGCGCATTTATAGTTTCCATCAATGAGGTTAATTTTGGGGCACTTGAGACCATTTCCGATTATGGTGATTGTACATTGTTCTGAGAATGTATAATAAAAAATTATATATATATAGAAACATGCAAGATGAATTGAATTATAAGAGATGAAGAATGGACAACTTATTGGTTGAATGACTATTGCATGTATGGTCTAATATTTAGAGCCCCGCTCATAGAGTCATAGTACCAAATCTTTTTGTGCATTAGATTTACCACTATGTGCATCCAATGGTTCCTAAGTACAATAATAGATCATACCATCAGGACAATTACAAAATAAAATAAT
The DNA here is from genome assembly GCA_019022615.1 of Acacia melanoxylon. Taxonomy (NCBI): domain Eukaryota; kingdom Viridiplantae; phylum Streptophyta; class Magnoliopsida; order Fabales; family Fabaceae; genus Acacia; species Acacia melanoxylon. The sequence continues at coordinate 5,287,580 of JAFJYJ010000043.1, forward strand.
AAATTTAAGTAGAGTTAATCATGTTCCCACCCTTGAATGTGAGACACAAAGAAGTAAGTGTCCCTTATGTCTGGCACCCTCCTAATGAGTTCATCCCCTAGAAACCTCGAATGATATCACTTAACATCTTCCTTCATTCTCTCACTTTGGTTATTAAGATTATTAGGTAAGATGAACTTGCTCTTGCCTTAGAGGCCGCAGGGGGAGGATGCAAATATTGCATAGGTGCCTAAAATGATGAAACCAACATATTAAAATGTAATCAAAGTTGTAAACACCTAACTATTTAATCATAGTTGAAGAAATATCTCAAAGAAGTTGATAGATATTGTGTTTGTTTGGCATAGCTTTCAAAGCTAAAATAAGCACACTAAAAGCATAAGCAAGAAATATTGCTGTTTGGTATAGCTTTAAAGCTTAATGAGCTTTAAGGTTTGAAGTAGCTTTTTGGATGAAACCACCTTTGAGAGCTTATTATCCCATTAAAAGCCAGCCTCTTTTTTTCGGACCGTTTTGCCCCAAAAGAAAATCTGGGATTTACGTTGGTCTCGCGATTTTTTGCTCTGTGTTGCGGAAAGTTACTAGTCATGTGAGAAAATAATTAGTTAGTCTTTATAGTTTTTATAGTTACTTGCCCTTCATAATGTATATTTAATCGATTTCCATGGGATTCAAATGTTGTAAAGTTGTTTAATTATTTTTTCCGTTGCAAAAGCTATTTAATTATTTATGTTGTTTAATTAGGATTCTGATGTGTTTAATTTTATATCGATTAACCGCATCCGAAATGCAACCTTACCCTAATCAATTAATTAGGTTTATTTATGTTCAATAATTGTGTTGCAAATTTTTTAATGGTAATGTTACTATTTTATTTGGTAAATTTATATTTAATTTTAATTTTTATCCCAAATTATCACATTTTGTACACCATATCTATATTATATATATATGAATTTGATTCATGCCCTTTTATGTCATTTTCCATCTCATCTACTTTTTAAAAGCTATGCCAAACAAGTGCTCATTAGAAACAAAAGCCACTTCTGTCACCGTTATCCCAAACACAAATCACATTAGAAAAAGTCCATCAGAAAATAAGTCCATTAAGAAAAGTCCATCAGAAACAAAAGCCACTTCAATCTATCCCAAACGGGCCCATTGTATTTGTCATCTCCTTATTCAGGACCTCAGAAACAAGCTCTTGGCTTATAGCATCCTTTTGGTCTTGTAGGTCGAAAACCTCTATCTTAAGTTTGATCATTTGACACAGGTTTAAAGCAAAGAACTTGTCAGTGAACTCCTGAAGAGACTTCCGAGCAGATTGACCAACGAGCTTATTATGTGAGAAAGACTTCTTCCCGGGTTGATCATTAGGGGTGAGATTCTTCCTCTTCTTGGACTGATTGGGGGTCTTGGACTTGGTGGGCAGCTTCTTTTGAGTGGTAGACTTCTTGTTTGGCTTGCATACTCTAAGTAAAAAGTGAGGCCACAAAACAAAGTCGCCTATAGCCCCTTTTACTGTATCTATGTCTTTGGTGACAACAAGGAGTAGCTAGTTGGGGTTGATGTTGGTATTGATTTATACCTTCACATGCTCAAGAGGGATATGCACATTTTGAAGTATGTTATCCTTAGGGCAGTTGAATATACGACCCATTGCAGGTGTATGGTGTCTAGGGCTTCGGCAAAACATTCAACATCTACCTAGCCCTCAGGCAGATCATGGCTTGGGAATGTGCAGGTGCCTCTAGTACTTGGGCTACCATTTCCTCCTTGCTGCTTTGTACAATGCTCCTTCAATGTGTGAGAAACAATATTGGTTTCAACATTTCATCGCACTGTTTCTCAATATTTTCATATTTTTCATCCTTTTTATTTCTTCAAGTTGCCGCTGACCATAATATTTTGTCTTGCTCAATAAAAATCCACCACCCCAAAGAAGACCGAGATGGTTAGGTCCTAATGTCAGGGCCAATATGTCATCATCCGCAGAAAAGCAGCCATGTGTTGTAACTTCCTGGGACATGGCTTTATGTGCATTTAACAATAATGTTAATATTAATAGTTAATTGAAAACATTACTTCCATCAATTAGAGACTACTATTAATACTTACCAATTTATTGACGACCTCCTTTACTTGAGGATCGTCATAAAAGACATCATTATTTTGCCTTACCACCAACCAACATTCATGACTGGGAGGTCTACTCTATCGTCACTCTTAGTTGACAACTTTTGAGCATTGTGAGCATACCCTATTTGCCCTGCCGTGTAGGGATACTTATTGTTCTTCATACTCTCCCTATTCACCTAGCTTAATTCCTATGAAAACGCACAATACTCCAGTTAATATTAAACATATACATGCAGGTCTTATGAATTGCGAATAACAATTACCTGGAATGAGGAGTCATGACGTAAGATAACAAATTCTCTCCACTCATTTTGTTTGATGGTGGACTGAACATCCTCAGAAACTGCTATCTCATCAGCCTCTTCAGGATTATGCAAATACGCCTTCCTCAATGCATGACAGAATATGCGTAGTGATTGCCTAGCCTTATTGAGGACAAATTTCCCGGAAACTTTGTCTATATGATATGAGACTGTAAAGCACACAATTCAAGATAAAGATTTTTACATGTATACGACAAGTAATTAGTAGTCATATGTACCTTACCTTGATATTGTCCCAAATAACATCTATGTACTTTTTCTATACCAAATGCCAGTACTCGTCGTGATAGGACGTTGGCCCTTACCGCTACACCAATGTAACTAACAAAGTGTGACAACTCAAAAGCTTGACCCTCATTGTTCCATGTAATTGAAATTTTCTCCCTTAAAGACTTTGCTTTGTTTACAAAAGTCAAGGTGCAATGGCCCCTCATTACAATATCACACACTTATTCTAACACTTATTCCTGGCATTATAAGTTTCTAGTTTGTGTAGGGGCAACATCAGTACTAGAGGGAATACTAGTACTAGAGGCATTATCAAAACTAGGGGCATTTTCAATGCCATATGAAGTAGAACTAGCCATTTTAACTAAAAAATAAGACTCATTCAATCAGCCATAAGGATCAAAGCAATGGGTTTTTTTTAGAAAAACATGGTGCTTAACTAAGGTCCAAACCTAGTTAGGCAAGACAAAGTGACAAATAAGGAAAATGAGAAATGTAGACGAGAAATCATACCTTAAAATAAGGAAAACAGCGTACATGAAGGAGTGCGACTACGACCTAGCAAAGGCTCTGAAATGAAAAAGCATGTTAGGGTAATTGAAGCAACTCGCGTAGCTGTCAAATTGAAGTTCAAAGAAAGCAGTGGAGGATATGGTTCTCTTGAAAGTGATTGTTGTTGCTAGAAAGTCAACTAAAGTTGTACATTTTGAGGTGGGTTACATTCGACCAAAAACAAGATATGACGTGTCAAAGAGCAGATGTTGTCCATCTTTAGAGGACATTAACCTTGCAGAAGTTCTTTGTCCACTTACTTGAAGTTAAAGCTCTGTTCCCGTGTTGTTCTAATAGAATAAGGGCCAATTTGGTACAGGGAACTAACGGAGGGAATGGAAACATATCAGTGTTCCCATGGGAGAGACACGTTTGGCGCACAGGCTTCCCATCAAACCAAGTTCCCACTTAGTGCCAAGTTCCCATAAACGTGGGAAATTGAAATCCCTCCAAAAGTGGCGGGACCTCAAAATCTTCCCAGGACAGTGAATTAATAGGACAAAAAAGCCCTCTAAAGGTGGTCTCTCTTAGCTTCTCCAAGCTCGGTTCCTCGTCCCCAAATTGCTCTCCCTCCAAAGACATAGTCATGACTGCAAACTCTAAGCTCTATGGCCTTCTCGTTCCCAATGATGACAGTGAGGAAGACAACAGTGGTGGCTCGTCGGAGATGCAAGAAGGTCACCGGTGGTCTGGTTCAAACTCTCTCACAATGGTCTAAGGAATGAAGAAATCATAAAGAAAGAGCTAGAGAGAGGGATCAATGTGAACAGTTCAGCGAAAGTTGCAAAAGCAGTAATCCATCTTTCTTAGTTTCACCACTTTCAATTTCTGCTACTTATTTCCATTCCTCATGACCAGCCTTCTCCTCCAATATGCTGAAATTAATTGCAGCACAGTTTCAGCTACTGTCAGTTTATGCGTTCAAACTCAGACTCTTTTAGGTGAGTGTTACGTTCAAACTTATCAACTTTGTTCAAACCAAGTCATTCAAATTACTGAACCTATGTCCGATAGGACGTGATAATTCTAGGGTCAACTTCCGAAATCCATATCTCTTTTGTTTGAACTCCTTTGAGCTTGTTTTGGTGTCTTTGTGACACATTAGCAATCTAGTTTCATATGAAAATTTTTTCACCACAATCAGATCTGTGGTTTGAGAGATATGATCAAATTACTGAACTTCGTCCATGTAAAATGCAAAACAAAGTCGAACAAAGTGATGTGAATAGTGAATTCAAGAATGAAGTTACTGTTCATGTATCAATTAGCTGCAGTTGTTTACCATATGTGTTTCATAAAATTAGTACTTTTTTCAATTGGTATTGTCGGATTCTTGTGCTTGATTATGAACATTTGTATCTGTTTTCTTAAGGCAATCTAGGTTCCTTTCCCTTTCTATCCTTCTCCTGAATTTCATTTAGTTAGATTTTTAAAAATGTGTATCCTTCTCACCTCCGGCTACCGTTCTGATCCTCACCCTCACAGATCCCAGCTTCTTTTATTTTCCTTCTCAACAAACACAATCGTGATGTTGGTAGGGCCTATTTTTTTATACGAAAAAAAGTCAATTCTTTTTCTCCCTTTTTTATGTCAGGGGTATTATAGGTATTTTACCTCTCCTTCCCACTTAACCTAAAACATTTTCTTCTTACCAAACATTTTATTTCCCTCAACTTAAGTTTCATTCCCATTTTTACTAAACAGCTCAACTTTTTAAGTTCCCTTCCCTTCTTTAAGTTCCTTTCCCTCCTCAAATGTTCCCAGTACTAAACCGGCCCTAAGTTCCTTAACAACGGTTGCAAACAACTTGGAAATGTGAAGAGGCGTCAAATAGTGGGTGTTTTAAAAGACTTGACGAAACTTGCTCACAGTTATAAGTTTAGAACCGTTATGAAAGGTTGCCTTTTCTTATGTTTCTTAATTTACAATTGTAATGAACCTTTGAACGGAAGTTCATAGTTTTACATCACAATCGTTAGGTTTGTAAGCGATAACTATATTTCTTGATAACATTAGGTATTAGACATGGTATCCTAAAAATGACAGGTTTTACATAATAACCTTTACTTATTTGACTTTTTTTTAATACTTTTCGAAGTTGATTATTCAGCCCAATAATACAAACAAAATTTAAAAAAAAAATGAGAGTGTAAATAAACAATCAAAAAGTAAAAAGTTGTGAGGATAAAAGATCTACTGCATCATCAGATTCATCCTTCTCCAATCCAATAATTTGTCCACCTTCTTGTTTAGAGAGTGAATGAAAGATATTAGTTCCTTCAAGCACTTGTCCATGCGTCCTTGCTCTCCCATGTAATAATTCACTGTATGTTGGAGGTCATAATTAGCGTAGATTAGCCCTTCAATGCTTGTCGATGGATGGCAATCATCTTTTGGTTTTACTCCAAGGAGATCAAAAGATGATGAACCAGAAGATCTCTTGTGTTTGTCCATGATATCGATGAAGAACAAAAGTTAGAAGTTGGATATAGGAAATTCGAACATAAGTGAATGGATAAATGGAGTTCATTTTTCTGACATTTAAATAGAAAGGGTTTCATGGATTATCTTACTATCGAACATGTCCGTTAGTATTATATTAAGGATAATTTCTCGTTAATTAAATATAAGTGGAATGGAAAGGGTTTCACGGGTTATCAAGCAAAACGTGTCATTTGGAATGGAAAGGGTTACATAATTTAGCCAAACATATCCTTATAAATTGCCACGTTAACATAAGTAACAGTTATTTACTAATAATTGTGAACGTGCCTTGCATAAATAACCGTTAGTTTTAAGCCTTATATATCAACGTGCAACCTTAGCCTTGACATACATGATGTGTATTCAATGTAACCATTATTTAGTAAGCGTTATATATACCCGAATATAAATATGTAATAGTGCAGTCCTTATTAAATTGTTGTGATTTTGAAATAAGTTCGTGTGGTTAAAATTTGTTTTAAATCCTTCCCAGTACTTTTCACAAGTTACCAAGTTAATCCTAACATTTTCAAATCACGGCATTGGAAGATTTATGCTTTCTTTCTATATTTTTCCTTTAAAATGTTTGTTTCTATAAATTAAAGTGTTTTTAAAAACGATAATCATAAAAAAATTAAAATATTTTTAAAGAATTTATTAAAGTAAATTGATTATAATGATATATTGAATCAATTTAGATTTAACTTTAAATTAATCCTATTATATCTTGAAAAAGATGTAACCCTTTAATTATCCTAGTTTATAGTAGTATATAAAAAACACTTAATCCCCATTTAAAAAAATCAATTAATATTCATCGATAACTTCGAATCCAAATATATATATATATTTTTTTGTGGAAAAACTTCAAATCCAATTCAAAGAATCACTACTAATATGATTGTTGATCTAGAATGAAGGATAAAGAGTAGAAGAGAAATAGAGAAGAGAGCTCCAATAGACTCTCACAATGTATTCTATATGGTCATGATTAACATGATTGTATAAATGAGATGTTTGAGCTATTTATAACATGATAGCCCTCCCAAGTCCTAATCTAATGTTAGTAGGATAATTAACATAATTATCGTATTTATTCATTTAAGTCCCTAAGGGGAAAAATATTCCATGTATGAGTTTAAATGATATAAAACTAAAATAACTTTAATTTATCAGAGAAAACTAGTATTCACTCACGTGTGTGTTATTTAAAAAAGATTCAAAATATTTTTAAGATCATTGGAGTATCAAACAAACATTTAATTAAATAATTCATTTGAGTTCCAAACAAATATTTAATTAAATAATTTTATCTTCATAAAAATGTAAATAAAACGTAACTCTTTAATATAAAAATATAATGATATGATGCACATTAAATTGAAATTAATTTAAACATAAATAATATAAATAATATATTTAAAGATAGGATACGTTAACAAATTATAACTCATACTACGAGTTTTAGTGCATTAGTTTTTATCCATCATGCACGCCCATGAATTTAATATAAATAATAAAAAAAGTAAACTCTCCAAAAGATACTGACACCTCCAAGTCTTCTAAGGAAAGATAATTTTGTAAGATTATTTGCTCATCTTAATCGGCTATGATAATTATTTATAATCAATGTTTTTGTATGAAAAAAGTCAAGTCAAGTTGTTTATATTTATTAGGTTTAAGTTTATAGATGAATTTTACAAGTGTATATATACATTTTAACAACTACCATTAGCAAAATACAAGTGTTCATATGAAAGTTTACAAAGAACACTTTTAATAATTATTTCTAACAAGATAACAAGTGTCCATATAAAAATTTAGAAAATTCTAATTTAAGAGGTGGTATAAAAACTTACAAGTATTTTTATGTAAATTTTACAAATGGACATATATATTTTAACAATTAAGTGACTAACAATAATAAAATAATAAGTGTAATTGGATTACTTGACCTAATGAATATAAGCAATTTAAACTAAGCTTTATTCCTTTGTATATCATTTTTTAAGACTTTTCGTGTCAATATCCATCTCGCCTTGCTCTTGTACTGAAAAAAGAAATGGAACTTAGCATAATTAAATTTAGTTGCAACATTGCAAAATGACTTAAAGAAGAAACACAACTTAGCCTGTTTGGATGTAGCTTTTGGGATTTACGAGGTAAAAATGACTTTTAGAAAATAACTTTTGGATAAAAATGATAGTGTTTGGATATTGTTATTAGAATAGTTTTTTCAAGATCAAATTACCAAAAAGGACATTAGCTTTTTCTATAATTGCATATAAAAGATAATGTTGTATTTTGAATATTATAAACATTATATTTCATAATAAATACCAAAGCTTACATAAATTTGTGTACAAAATTAAAATATTTAAGGGTATTGACTGCTCGACAAATACTTCATGATTTTGAAAATTTATTTTAAGATATTGAAAAAAATATTCTAGAGTAGTGAATGATCTTGAAAAAATATGTCGGAGTTAACGGGTACTAAAAAGATACTTAATATTGAAAAAAATATTTCTCATGGTCTTAAAAATTTATTTTAGGATCTTAAAAAATATTTTAGGGTACTTGAGTAATCTTGGAAAAAAAAAATTCAGGTATTAACGGGTATTAAAAAGATACTTAAGAGTACTGAAAAAAATACATCATGAACATTTTTTAGGATATTGAAAAAATATTTCAAGGTAATGACTAATCTTGAAAAAAAGTATTTCAGGGTACTAAGATGGCAGAGGAGAGAGAAAAAAATATTTTTTTTTCCAAAACCTTGGTTTTGATGTAGAATACCTTCTGGCAAAAAGTAGTAAGGGTGTTTGGATGACTTATTGCAAAACCTAGGTTTTAATGCAAAATAGCTTCTGAAAAAAAAAAGGTGTTTAGCAAACTTGTGACAAAATCTAGATTTTGTTTCTAAAACCAAGGTTTTGGAACCCCGAAACAAGCCCTTAATGATTACAACTCGCACCTCATAAGGAAAAATACCTCGTATAGCCTCTAGGATAAAGTTCTCCGTCAAGGCATGGCAATTATAAAATTTTAATCCCATCAATTTCAAGTCCTTCACTAACACAAGTCTGCTGATATTTGAAGAATAATCCTTTCGCACATTAACTAAGTGCAACATCTTCTATGCATAATAGGTTTTAGGTGGAAGCACGTGTTGAGTTAGTAGTATTAGACTCAAAAGTGTCCTAGCAAGAGACTTGTCAACAGTTTGAGAGTATTTTTTCCTTTTGGCATCATAGAATTTAAGGCATAGTTCCCCCAAATAGTTGTAATTAAATTAACAATGTGTAAGTTTTTACGTTTTTATGTTTTACTGGAGTGATACGTGTAAAATGTAAGAAAAATTCTCCTTAATTTACGTTTTTATGTTTTTACACTAGTTTATGACAACAATGGTCATGATAGTTTTGAGCCTTCGAACCAGAAATTTCAAGACACACACACACACACACACAACATTACATGAGGATATAGGTGTCAGTTAGGTTACTTTCTCACGGCAATCCACTTTCAGTATTAATGGTGTTTGGTTCTCCTCTCATGTCTTCGTAGTATTATGCTACATATTTTTTTAAAACTAGCTAAAACTTTGGCCCTCAACATCCCAATACTTCTGGAAGAAAATAGCGGGGAAACCATCCTCACCATGGGCTTTTAGTTCACCAATATAAAATACCCCTGCTCTCATTTTTTCTTATGTGTTTGTTTGGATTAGTGGTAGAAGTTGTTTTTCCAATATGATTTACGGTATATGAGGTAAGTTTGTAGATGAGTTTTGTCTCAACCTTGGTGAATGTGATTTTTATGTAATTATGAGGACTAACCATTGAATTTTGTTCAATTTTAACCTTTTTCATGGCTACATCCAAAGGGAGGGAATGAGGGACAAAACTGGAAAAGGTAAAACCATCCGCCGGTAAATAGTCTAAGGCGCTGTTTGTTATAAAGAAAGTGGGTGATGGACAGGGAAGATAAGAGAGTTCCCACGCAAAAACCGTGTTTGGTTGGCGCATTTCCTTCGTGTAACAATCCCGCGTCTGCAAATCTTCCATCAACCATGGGAAGGTTGATTCCCTCCTAAAGAGGCGGGAAGGTTGAAAGCTTCCCGGGAGAGTGAAAATTTGGGACCAAAAAACCCTTTGAAAAAACTGTACCTTTTTAAAATGAGGAGGAAGGCGCTGGCTGGATGAAGCAGTCAGTGAAGAAGCTTGGAACTACAATGGGCATTGGAGGCGAAGGAGAAGCTGAACCCAGGGTGAAATTGAGGTCAGTATTCATTCGAAATCAATTTATATGTGATTTATCGATATATGTCTGAGCTTTGTGATGCCCTGTTGCTTCGAGCGAGACACATACAGTTGAATGCTTTGGAAAGCAATTTGCAAACACAGACACAGTTTATATGCTTGGAGCTGGGGATCATTCGCAAAAACTCCAAGAAGTTGAATTCTGTCAATGTGTTGTCAGTTCTTGCAGTGAAACTGTGAAGCCTTTTCACTGTTATGCAGCAGAGTGCTCACTGTCAAAATTTTCATTCGAACTTGAACATATTTTAAGGCACTACGTTCGAATGTCCGCCAGTAGTTCGAACGTCCATCAGTAGTTCGAACCTCTTCCTTGCCATGGTAAGCCACTGGGTAATAGAAGCGTTATTTATGGTGGAATTTGTTTAAGGCATTAGTTTAAACTTCAATTTAGTTGTTCATGTTAACTTGTTTGTTCTGTCCCCCTCTAATTCCTTACATATCCGTCATCCTTGTCAGCTCTGGAAGCCAGTCGTCATCACAATTTCATATGCCATTGACATCTACTTCAGTTTTACATCTCAACGATCAGGCGATTTGGTTTTAGGGTTCGTGTATTTCGCACTGTTGTAACAAAATATAAATAGTTTTCAACTTTCTTTTCTTTTTTAATTTTAGGGGAATTGTTGGAGGCATTAGTTTAAACTTCAATTTAGTTGTTCATGTTAACTTGTTTGTTCTGTCCCCGTCTAATTCCTTACATATCCGTCATCCTTGTCACCTTTGGAAGCCAGTCGTCATCACAATTTCATATCCCATTGACATCTACTTCAGTTTTACTTCTCAACGATCAGGCGATTTGGTTTTAGGGTTCGTGTATTTCGTGACCTTGTTGTAACAAAATATAAATAGTTTTCAACTTTCTTTTCTTTTTTAATTTTAGGGGAATTGTTGGAATTTCACCCAACCTTCCCACCTAACCAACACCTAATTCTCTCAACTAAGTTCTTGAACACCTAATTCTTCATACCAATAGTCAGTGAGATTGTTCAAGAACATAGAAGGAATATAATATAGTTAAAACCTTAAAGTTTTCAAAGAATTCTGCATATGAATATTACCTTATGAATTGACTCTTTTATAAAGGGATATCCTCCCATATCCCTTCTTGATGATCATTTCTTATGTCGGGTTCATTATCCGCTTCATCTTATTCGTTCATGTCCGGTAGACCCCTTGAAAAAGGAGTACTCTCAGGAAGACCATAATTTGAATGACTTTCCTCATCAATATTAATTACCCTTTTTCCTTGGAGAGTTATAGCCCACATTTTATTTTCTTGATCGGTGATATAGAGAACTTGTTTCGCCTGGTCTGCCATAATAAAATGTTCATCTCCAAAACTTCTACTATTTGAAAGTGAAGCTTAATCACTAAGAGGGGGGTGAATTGAGGATTTTAAAATCTTTTCAGAATGCTCTGTTTTTCGACACTAAAAACAGAGGTAAGTAGATAGTAGAGAAGAAGAGCAATACACAAGGAATTTATATTGGTTCGGTCCAACCTCTTGACCTACGTCCAGTCCCCAGACTCTCTGGGATTTTTCACTATCTTAATTGATTACACACTCTGTAACTTAAGAGTTATTCTCTCACTAGAACTTACTCCCCCTTACAAGTTGCAATCAATATCTCAATCTCCAAGTCCCCTGACTTAAGATTCTTACAATGAAATGATTCACAATAAATGAACTCTCTCTAAGAGTGGATAAATATAAACACTAAAGATCAATGTATCAAAAGATACTTTACAAGTGAAAACTGAAAGAGTAGTTGGTAAACTTGAATGCAATTCGTTTTCAGCAGATGTGTCGTTGAGAAGAATTGAATGCAACTCTATTTATACTAAGAGAGCATTAAATAACCGTTGCAAACTATATTATAACCGTTGGTGCATTAATCTAGCTGTTGGAGGCACTTTGGTGTCTTCTCTCTCTACTCTTCAGTTAATTCCTTTTGTCCGCAGGATTAGTGTTGACTTTCCTTGTAATAGATCCGTTGGAAGAGCAACTTTTGCTTAGGGAAAACAGACATTTATCCCTTTGCAACGTGTAGAGAATGATGGTTCAAAAGGATGCAAGTTTTCGGGCTTTGCATTTAATGTTCTGACATCACTTTTTGCTTTTGTTCAAATCTTCATTTAATATCTTCTAAACCATCTAAAACTCACTAACAAACTGATTAAACATAGTTAAGAATAGTAATGAATGTAGATGAGAAGTATTAAGATCAAACAGAAGATTTCGAGAAATTCGAGTAAGTTGATTTTCAAAAACAACGATGCAAACTTGAGTTTTGGACTTTTATATTGAAACCATGTTTAAGTCCACAAACTCAAAACTGGAGTTTCCAATTGCAAACTGGAGTTTCTAAAATGATAAAATGAGCAAACCTCTCTCAGAAGCCCGAAACTCGAGTTTCCAAAACTAAACTCGAGTTTCCATTTAAAATTGGAAACCTTTGAAAATCTTTCCCAAGTGAAAACTGGAGTTTTCAAATGTAAACTAAAGTTTTCAAAATTGATGAAAAGCGTAAAGCTTTAAGGTTGCCCAAAACTCAAGGTTCCATTTTAAGTATGAAAACTCGAATTTTATCCCAAAGTCAAACTGGAGTTTTCAAAAACGGAGTAAAACTTGAAAACTTTACATTAAGCACAAACTCAAGTTTCCAAAGTAAAACTCGAGTTTTCTCACAATTTAGAAAAACTTAGAAAACTCATGGCAAATTGAAAACTGGAGTTTGCATAACCCCAAATGTTGAAGACTTTCGTATGACCAAAACTCGAGTTTCCATTTGAAGGCGGAGTTTTGTCTATTTCGAAAAATGTTGAAGAGTCTCGTATTATGCAAATTGGAGTTTTGTCTAGGAGTGAAAACTTGGATAGCTCTCTGTAAGCTCAAAACTCAAGTTTTTAAATGGAAACTGGAGTTTTGCTTAGTTCATTAAAATTGAGCTATTCTCTGTCAAGTCAAAACTCGAGTTTTGAAACCAAAACTCGAGTTTGCCTTTGACAGTAAGTTTTTCAACTTACCAAAAACAAACTTCAACTTGTGTTTACAATTATTGGTTATAATCAAAACACATAGAGAACTAATATTCTCCCCCTTTTGATGATGACAACACTTGTAAACCAAGATTTCAAGAGTTTGACAGATTGTGCATTTTGAAATGGGTTGCACTTTAAGTTTTAAGAGATTTAGTGCTTTTTGAAGAAGAGTTGACAGTGCAGATTGAAATATCAGATATAGGCAACAGAAGAAGATATACAATTAGGCAAATCAACATTCTAAAAGCCATTCATTCATAATTTGCAAAATTACATCATTGAAAGTGCAAATGGAAATTAAAATGCAATAGAAACTCAGAAACTAATTTAAATATTTTAAACAAGTTCTTCTATTCAAACTCTACACAACTCAAACTCTACTCTTGTTTCTCTCCCCCTTTGTCATCTTCAAAGGATGGTGGAGCTGAGATAGTGGGTTCATGGAGAGGATCAAAGAGAGGAGTAGGAGGAGGGGAGTGATGAAAAATCTCTGTAGTGGGAGTAATGCGAGATGAGGTAGGTAGAACTTCTGTGGTAGGTGTGGAAGTGGGGATTGGAGAGGAAAGGATGATGGGAGTGGATTGTTCAGGTGGAAAAAAAGGAGTTGGAGGAGTGGTGAAAGTGAATGAAGGAGAAGAGGGAGGCTGTGGCTCAGGTTTTGGGTGGTCATGAGGATCAGAGGTACTAGGACTAGCAAAAGAGCCAAACACAGAAGAGGAGCCAACGTTCAAGTGCTTCAACACTTTATCCAGCTTGTCACCCAGAAGCACATGGCCAACCATTAGCGTGGACAACTTGGCATCTTGATCCACCATATGACCATTGAGGTCCTCAACTTTTTCCTTGACAGTGTCAATTGAATCCTTCATACCTTCTTGGACATCTACATTCTCATGATTACCCCTTTGCACCTCAGCTACCAATTTGCCTATTTCAAACTCTAGTATGATAGATAGGGAGGCGATGGCAGCATCTACAATAGCTTTTACCCTTGCATCAAAATCAGAAGGGGGAGAGCTGATTGGGCTTCATGACCCTGGGCCTGAGAAGCTCTGGCATGAGAAGCTCTGGATCTAGAGGGTGCCCTTGATTGCCCAGATCCTTCAGGTTCAAAACTGATCCTCATAAGGTTCAATTGAGCCTTGCCAAAGAAAGGAGGGTACTTAAGTGTATCAGCAGAACCAACATACCAGATTTTGTGATAAAACAGGATGACTGAGACTAGAGAAGGATATGGTATGTAGGATGGCTTTCTAGAGGAAAATTTGAACTTGACCATCTCCTGGAAGATCTAGTGGCCAAGATTGAGAGGAGTCTTTTTCACAAAGGTAGCAAAAAGAGGATAGTCTTTTTGAGCAAAGTGGGTGAAATTGCCACCTTTTTGGATTAAGTTTCTCGAATATATGTACCAAAGGACTCTATGTGTAGGAGGCATTGACACGGGATTGAAAGAGAGGGTATGCCTTTGATCTTCGGGAAAAGGTTCATTTGGCCTGAGAATCGAAAAATTTTCCTGATTACTGAAGCTCATAGTGGGAACAGGAGGAGGGTTGTCAATTTTCAAGATGGAGGACTCTAGTATTGCTCCTACGACTCTGACTCATTAGAGGACGACTCCTCTGCTGGGAGTTCCCTTGACTAAATGTCCTCCTACTTCCGGATCCAGTAAAACTCGAAGGGTGATTCTTCTTACTGATACCTCCTGATATTCTCATATTACCACTGAATCGGCCAAAAGAATCCCTTCTCGCAGATCTCTCAGCAACTTTATACCTTCTACAGACTTTTTGAATTTTTGCTACCAACCTCTCAAGAGTAGTGACATCATAGGTTCCCATTCTTGCCTTGTCCTCATCATTGCATCTCTCAAACATTTGTCTGGACAGTTAATTATTGTGCTGCTCTTCTATTCTATTTAACTGCGATACATATTTAGCTAGCCCCATAAATTGAGCTATAAACGTATTCTCATCCATCTCCCATTATTGAAGCAGGAAGAACTCAGCTTCTTTTTGATATCTCATCTCAATAGGGAAGTAGTAATCATAAAACATTCTCTTAAATTCATTCCAATCCAATTGATGCCCATCAACAGGCTTTACTGTATTCCACCAATCCAATGCACCCCCTTCTAACAGGGTCTTCACAGCTATAACCTTTTGATATTTATCACAGCCAATCGACTTAAATAACATCTCCAACTGATCAGTCCAACTCTCAGCCTCTGTTGGTAATCCCCTTGAAAAGGTTTCAGGATGGAAACGATCTAAATGTTTCCAAACTGTAAGCATGTTAGGAACAACCCTTCATTATGCAGACTCTTTCGATTCATAACTTGGTGGATTTGGAATTGTCTCATTAGAATTAATAGTGTTTTCTTCCTCTGATTCTTCGTGAACCTCTTGGGTATGACTCTTGCTTCCACCACTAGGCCCTTCATTGGCTCTACCCTCCTCGAGTCTTTTCAATCGTTCCTCTGACATACGGGTCCATCTATACACACGGCGTAACATTTCAGCCTCAGTTAGCTGATCCTGAGCTCGTTAGATTCCTCCTGGCCGTTGTCACCGATATCTGTACGCGGGTTGTCACTGATTTTTGTACGCCTGGTATTCCCCATCTCTCCCCACCTAAGGGTAAAACCCACCAGAGATGGAGAATAATAAGAACAAGGAACAAAACAAAACACAACAAGGAAGCAGGTGTGTAAAGATTATATATTGCCATACTTTAAATGCAATGCAGAACAGGGCCAGGAAATCATAAATATGGGGCTCTGGATACCAAGTTGAAAAAAACCCTTTCTCACAAAAACAATTAACCATAATGTTTTCTTAAAATTGGATTAGCAGGTAATTATAGAAACCCCTTTTTCTTTTCAATACATACACCTCGGGGTCCAGGGTACAAATTTTGCCCACAAACCCACTACAGGAGATTCATAACCCAGGGCACAATTATCGAACATGAGATTTTATAGTCCACAAGTCATACAACACGATCCCCACAACAAAGGATCTTCACAAAACAAGGTTCACACAAGATAGGAAAGTAAGTCCACTATAATTTGATAGTATATAAAATAAGGCCTTTGGATAATCAATAGTCATCCACAAGTGGTTAATGTAGTGTTTCAAAAATATGAGGGCCCATGATGGCAATATATAAATCAATACATCACTAATACAAAAAAGAGGCCTACAAGTTTTACGATGTCTATGCCTTTGGCTGCTTCCCTTGTCCTCTAGTAGGGTTAGAGGTCTTGCCTGAAAAATTTAATAATGACGAGGTGAGACATAAAGGCCCCGTAACCGAAATTAATTTATCAAATATGCAGGAAAGGATTGCAAGTCAAAGAAGCAGGTTTATTAACAAAATTAAAATATCAATAATAATTAACAATTTTTAAAACCATCCCCACTCATCCATCCTGCTCCTCCTTATATCTTCTAGACGTGGTATAACCTATCAGTGCTAGTATACCCGGCCAAGGTTAGCTAGTCACTTCAAGAATATTGTCCCCTCCCATGTCACCACCAATATACCGTAATAGAGAGGTGTCTGCCCAAAACACTCAACTCAAATTCCGGGCTAGGAATGAGAGAGCCGATGGGCACAATTTCACCATCAATCTCTTCCACACAACCCAACATATCCCACAAAAAAAAATATGTCACTAAAATTTTTATCAACATTTTACTAAATTATGATTCAAACATTACAACCATCACAATAATAACAACCCTAATAATAATATTTACTTAAATACACATATTGGAAAATACACTACTTCACTGAGATAATTTCATATTTAAACATATACAAAATTTTTCAAAACACATACAAGTAGTACAAGTAAGACTTAGAAAAATACCTCACAACCCAAAACAAGCATAAAAAATAAATTAACCCCGGTTACCTCAAATCCAAGCTTAACCTTAGCTCGAGGAGCACAATCCGGACAATCACCGCTTATCAAAAGGCTAGTATCAAAATTAAAGCTTATAATTTCCTAAAAATACAAATTCTAATAATAATAATATATTATTACAAAAATTGAATATGACATTTTGGGGTTTAAAATTATTATTATTTATTTATTTATTATTATTTCATTTTATTATTACTATTATTTTATTTATTTATTTATTTACTTATTTTATACTATTCATCAACACCTGGATCATGCTTAATCACGCTATGTATATATATATATATATATATATACATGAGCATGCAATGAATCTTGTGTTTTCCATGATTCATGATATTTATATACTTATGTACTTTCAATCAGTAACCATTGATATATACACACACACATATAGCAACGTTTCCCTTTTTGCTTTCCCTGTGCAGCTAAGTATCAACAAAGTTTTGTCTTATCTATATTGTGTGTGTATTATCTAATCATTTCCTTTCCTTCTCTTTTATATGTACACATCGTTTTATATCAGTAAGAATATGCAGCGTGTATGCAAGACAACAAGCAAGGTCTTTTCTCTTTCTTCTCACGTGTAGTATCATATATATATTACAATGCAATATACTAATCTATTAACAAATTCCTATTTGCTTCCTTGTGCAGCGAGGGATAATAACATGGCTTTATACCTATATTTAAACTTATGACAGTAACCCAAGTCTTCTTATTCCTCTTTACGTAGAATATACACACACACATTCAACACACAACACTAATACACATGTGCAGCGTTAATGTATAAGCTCTAAGGCAAATAAAGTTTCCTATATATATATATATATCTTCTAAAGACACGGGGTGTGTGTGTGCAGCATTTATGTTCATTCAATTTGTTCTTTTACATCAGCAACTTTCTTCTCTTTCTTTCCCAAGCAACAAACGCATACTTATATATGTTATTAGTATGTTTTTAGTTAATCAAGGAAGCAAGAAAGGAAAGGAAACTCAAGACTTACCTCTGTTTTGTGGATCAAGAACAGGGCACAATAGCTTCAACTCTCACTCTCGGACTCTCTCTTTCTTTCACTCTCAGCTCTGCTGGTTTTTTTTTTTTTTTTTTTTTTTTTTTTTTTTTTTTTTTTTTTTTTTTAAAAAGGCAGATGGAATGAAGGGGAGTCAAGGAGCAACAATTTTATAGAGACTTAAGGGTATGGTCCAGAAAGCATCCAGAGCATAGACCGATGGAAAAGAAGAATGGCCAAGAGGTATTCATTGTGGGGCTCGAGAGGCATTGGAAGATTTGGATTTTCTGATGGATCTTGCTGTTGCGTGTACAGTTGTGAGCCAAAAGTGAGATTCGCTGACGGATCCTGCTGTGTTTCGGCGAGGGGACTGGTTATACGCAAACACTGTGCTCTTTACGTGTTGGGTGTCTTGGTTGAAGGATATAAATATGGACTGGGTTATTCTCATTTGCTGTTGCATGTTGGGTCGAATGGAAAAAGATGAACTGATTTTTTTTTTTTTTTTTTGATAAGAAAAAGGTTTTGGAGGGATTTGACATGGTCATGAAAATGCAAGCTGGCCGGCTCATGAAGACTTTCTGCGGGACTACGAGATCGCTACCAAAGAAAGTCCCAACGACGGTGAGAGGATCAACCCACGATCCAGGGCTAATCCCGGATCCTTACCATCTATCAACTCACATGAGAATGATGTTAATAGGATGGTTGAGGCAACTTTAATGGTTGGGCAATTTTTTTTTTTTTTTTTTTTTTTTTTTTTTTGATACAATGGTTGGGCAATTGAATACATATAAAAATGGGTTGGGTCTTAACCTTATTCATAGCCCGTGAGTGAAGAGAATAATGGGTTGGAGGTGTTTTTGTGTCATCACGTGTCAGGCTAAGGGAACAAATGAATAATAGATGTATTGCATTAATTAAGGTTGGAGAATTGATGAAAGAGTATTCTATTTTGCTCATTCTTTAATGTTGCTTAATTACCAATGAAATGCTAGAAATGAATCCTTGATGCTTTGTAAGGATTTTTTTCCTTAATTAACTTCTTTAGCCCTTAAAGTAATTTCTTTAAAAATCTTGGGCTATAAATCAACCTCTAACTATTTTCTTTGAATTTCTCAAGAAAATAGACCCTTAATTCCATTTAAGGTTTTTTCTTTCTGGATTCAATTTCTTTTGGCCTTAAAATATCAATTCCATAATTTTTAGGCCTAAATTATTTCGTACTCACATTTATTCTTTTTTTCCCGAAATACATTAACTAAGGGAAAAATAAGCCTAAATTTTCAATAATTATTCTCATAATTATTTTAAGCCAAAATTTTCGTAATGAACACATTTATCATATATTCTTATTTCACAACTATACTTAAATGCTAAAAAAAAAAAGGATGTTACATTGCGGGTTAGGACCCGGTCACCCCAGTTAGGAATCCGTTCGAACCAGTTTCATGGCCGAGTTGTCGGTTTCCATGCTAAACTAACCGTTCCGGTCCGGGTTTGATAGCCCTTCTTAATAGAAACAAAATCGAAAACTTCTTTGTTATATTTTTAGACAATGTTACGGATTTTTAAAGTTGGAATTTGGAAGTGCTTATAGTAATTTGAAAACTCAGCCCTATTCGATCAGTCAAACCGGTGAAGGAATTAGTTCTATGTCCGGTCTAGTTTAAAATTTTTATACAGGCAAAGTTGAATTTTTTTATTATTTTTCCTAAACCTGAAACAAACATTATTTCGAGTTAAAAAGAAAAAAAAAATATCAGTGAAATTTGTGATTTGTAACTATGTTTTGTAACTATGTTTTTGCTGCACTATATGTGTACGTTTGATTTAGTGACAGAAATTACTTTTATAAACTAATTTATAGTTTACGGGGTAAGTGTGTAATAGAAGTTTTATCTCGACTTAACGCGAACTCAAATACACACCTTTTTGTGTAGTTTATAATTTAAAGATGAATATTTTTTTACTTTCCTCTTGATCCACAGCCCTTTCATGGTTTTTTTATCTAGACTTGGCATGATTAATGTATTTGCTCTAGCTTGTGGGGGGTAACGGAGTCAATTGCATAATTGATAGTTGTTTGTTTATTTGTTAAGTTGTAACCATCTGTTTAGTTGTAACTACTTCACTTTTTTATTTTAGTTAAGTTGAAACTGTTGGTTAATTTTGCCTCTTACATGACTTTCATGCAAAGTTTCATGAGATTGAAAACAAAAATTTTGTTTAATCATTGTGGAAACTCATAACTCCTTACGGTCCTCATAAATTATTAACCTTAACTCATTACGTTAATTATTTATTAATTATTAATCTGTAACTCTTTATGGTGCTAATGAGAATTCATAACAATTTATAATATTCATGAACTTCAGGATTACTCGTTAAAACAACTATTGGGGATTAGGATTACTTGATGACGCGACTATTGGATATTAGGATTACCTTAGATCACTTGAAGACCTCAATGTTGTTGATGTCCTTTAACGTTTATTCACACGGTTATCCCTGAAAGACGGAATATCACCAAGAGGGGGGGTGAATTGGGGATATAAAAATTTCTCGCGTAAATACTCTGTTAGCCGAAAGTGAAACAGGGATAAACAGAGTAAGGGTAAGAGAGATTGAACACAATGAATTTATCTTTGGTTCGGTCCAAATCCTTGACCTACGTCCGGTCCCCGGACTCTCGGGATTTCACTAATCCAAATGATTACACACTCGTAACTCACGGAGTAATTCTCTCTCTAGAACTTACTCCCCTTACAAGTTGTAATCAAATATCCCAATCCCAAAGTCCCAATACTTTGAGATTCTTACAAGAAGAATAATCAATGATGAACTCTCTAAAAGAGCAGATTAATAAACACCGAAGTATGATATATCGAAGATATTAACTCTTTGAGTAGAAACAATAAATGATCTTAATGACTAATTGAATGCACAGCGTTTCGGTAGGTGGAGACTTGAATGCTTCTCCTATTTATAGATTGGCAGCATTGATGACCGTTGAGAAGAACTTAATGAGCCGTTGTGGGTAATCAATATATCCGTTGTAATTTCTTGCTCAGTTTCTTCGTAAGCTTCTGTCATTTGACCGTTATTCTTCGTTGACATTCTTTATTCAATTTGTCCGTTGAGAGATAGTAAGAATGTTGTCTAGGAAATAGCCGAAAAGCTTTTTATTGTCCAGAGCTCTATTTCTTCATTTAGCTTTGATATCTGGGACAGCATTTAATGCTTCTGACAGGAATTCGCTTTTCGTAATTTCAAATTTAAAACATGTTAAATATATCTGAAATACACTAGCAAACTGATTAAACTTGGTTAGGAACAATAATAATCAATTATATCAAACACTCATTACTTAATCGGTGATATCAGTTAACGTGACGAGGATTCAAATATTGTCATGCTTGACTCGAGTCATGCCTAGAGTCATAATTTCAAAATCCATTAAGTTGACTCGAGTGATATTTGGAGTCATTATGAAGCAACTATGAATAGTAAGTATTTCGATGATGTGACTCGAGTCATGCCTAGAGTCGGCTATTAAAATTATTTAAATGACTCGAGTGATAATCGGAGTCATCCGAAACAAATATGAATAGAAGATATTGGATGGTGTTGCTCGAGTCATGCCTAGAGTCATAATTTACGAATACATTTAGATGACTCGAGTGATGACTTGAGTCATGTCTCGTGGAAAATTCAAACTGAATTAATTTGTGCTGTACTCGATGACTTGAGTCATGACCGGAGTCATGTCGAGAAATTTCAAACAGAATCGATTTGTCTTTGTGATGACTTGAGTCATGATTTGGAGTCATGTCGAGATACATGGATGATCAATTTCGAGTTGATTAATGATGACTCGAGTCATGATCAATATTTTGTACCTTGAGATGACTTGAGTCATGACCGGAGTCATGTCGAAACAATTTTGAAGAAGCGAAGAGTGAAATGATGACTCGAGTTATACCAAGGATGACTCGAGTCATTTTGTCGAGGAAGTCACTTTGCAAAGTTTAAGTACAAGGATGACTCGAGTTGTTTAATGATGACTCGAGTCATAGTCAATATTTTCAATTGTTTTCAAAGCTCAGTGACTGGAGTCATGACTAGAGTTAAAATATAATTTTATAAGTTTTCTTTTAAATCAAATTCTTTTGGCTCGAATCAATCTTACAATTGTCAATCATCATCAAAACACATGAGAACTAACATTCTCCCCTTTTTGATGATGACAACACTTGTAATATGAGAAGTGAAAATGAGTTGTACAATTTCATGTATGACTCGTGAATCAAAAGCGAGACATCAAAGTTCATTGCATATGTGTAGATATTTGAAATTCATAGATAGCTCATACATTGCAAATTTTGGATATAATGTAAACTTGACAAAGCTAAGAACATCGGAGAATGATATAATGTAAATTTGACAAAGCTAAGAGCATGAGAATGAGAAAGCACTTTAAATTGCAAACTACAGCAAACTAATTTGTGCAAAATACAGCAAACTTCAATAAACTAAAGCATCAAACTAAATTCTTCATTTCTTCTCATTCTCATTCTTTCCCCTTTGTCATCGGGCAAAATGGGAGGAGTGTGAGGAGTGGAGGACAGGGAAGCACGCAAAGCTGGAGAATGGGCGAGAGGTGAGTAAATGGAGAGTGAGAGATGGAGGTGTAGGTGGAGAAGTGAGAAGTAGGAGTGAGTTTGGTTTAGGAGAGTGGGGTGGAGAGATGGAAGCACCGAGAGGAGTGCTAATCAAACAGTCTGCAGTGTCACCGAATGAGATGATTGGACGGTGGAGGTGCGAGGAGAGGGTAGAATGACGGTGGGAGCAGCGAGATGAAATGGGAGGAACATAAAATGGGGAGTGGGTAATATGGGAGTGGCTTCGGGGAGAAGGTGGAGGTAGAAGAGTGGTTTGCAAGATAGGAGTGGAAAGAAGGTTGAAGGGTGAAAGGGAAGGAAGGGAATGAGTGGGAGAATGTTTGGGAGAGTGGTTTGGGGAGGGACCCAACTTGGAAGGACCAGCAAGTATCTTCACTTCGGAGTAGCTTGGAGAGCTTGGAATCCAAAAGCTGGTACAAGTCGTGCATGGTCTCAAACCTCTGTCCAAGATCCTCAAAATGTTCTTCAACATTCTCCAATCTCTCATCCATAGAGTCTATCTTCTCATTCCGGAGTTAAGTGTGGCAACCAATTTTCCAACTTCGATTCCAATTTATCGAAAGTTCATAATATTGAGCGATGAGGGTTGTCGGAGAGTGCCAAAAGTCTCTTGCATAGCCTTGGTCACAATGTTCTTGATTTCGCATTGAGATTTGAAGGCGAGGTGGAGGCCGAGATCGAATAGGAGAGGATTGAGCTTGATTGGCTCATGCATAGAAGCTCTAGACTTAGAAGGGGCTCTAGACATCCGAACCTTCTTTAAAGGAAATTTTCATAAGATTCGAGATGGTTTTGACCAAACAGATGTGGCTTGACAGGTTTTTCAAAAAGATCAAGATACCAGATTTTGTTGGTATATAGCAGAAGTGAGACCAGATTAGGAAAAGGGATTGTGGCTGAAGGAGAGGAGTCAAATTTGAACTTCTTCATCTCTTGATAGACCCAGTGTCCTATGTTAAAAGACACCTTGTCAACCAAAGATGCAAAAAGGCTATAGTCATTGGGATTGAAGTGAGTAAAGTTCTTGCCTTTACGAACCGGGTTCCTTGAATATATGTACCATAAGGCTCTATGAAGAGGAGGCATATCAACAGGAGAGAACTTCAGTTTTCCATCAAATGGTACACCAGGCCTCAGGATTTTGAAAAATCTTTCTTTGTCATACACAATGTGAGGCACAGGTGGGGGATTTTCAATAAAAAAGAAGAGAATTGATTATATTGGCGAGAGAGAGTGATGGATCTCCCTCTAACGGATGTGATGCATTTATCCTCAATGATATGACCCCTTTCATTGACTACATTAGCCATGGACATATTGAAATAGAAGTGCTTGACTAGTGAGGGAGTGTAAGGAGTGTTTACAGCCAACAAATTCTTAAATTGATCTAGCCAAGGGGATAGATCAAGGTCACATTCATCTTTTAGTTTGGCTAAATCCACATACACTGTGGGACAGAAACCTCTAGCAGAATATTTTTCTTTAAACTCTAGCATTTCAGTATTGGACATTGGAGTGGGTTGACAGATGAAATCAGAATTTGGAGGTTTCACAAGATTGGGAGGATTAAAAATATATTTGGTAGGTTGAGATAACTTAGAGCCGAGATGAAGCGCTTTGGAACCGGCTTGATTCTTAGAGCCCGGAAGCTTGAGCATCGACACCATGGTTATTGTTTTTTCTTCTTCTTGAGAGCACCCACCATTTGGTTCCTTATCTCTCCGCTTAGCAGCTTCAGGATCAATAGGCTTTGGAGGAGGAACCTCAGGAGGTTCTTGAATCGTTAACTTCTTGGGCCTTTTTGAAGGAGTTTCTGCAGAATTTTTGTTCTGGAGCTTAGTCGAAGGCTTCCTCTGCCTTTTAGGTCTTTTCGATTGAGGAGGAGATGATGATACAGTGGCTTCATAATTAGAAGATGATTCCTTCGTCGGTTTGGAGATTTTAGGAGCCATTAGAAGAGGATTCAGAGATAGGGAGATGAGAATTTAGAGAGGCGATAAAGAACGACTCGAGGTAGGGTTTTAAGAGTTCGACAGAAACGAAGGGGCATAGATGTAACAGATATATATAGAAGTAGTATGACTCGAGT
Source organism: Acacia melanoxylon (assembly GCA_019022615.1). Taxonomy (NCBI): domain Eukaryota; kingdom Viridiplantae; phylum Streptophyta; class Magnoliopsida; order Fabales; family Fabaceae; genus Acacia; species Acacia melanoxylon. The sequence continues at coordinate 5,312,394 of JAFJYJ010000043.1, forward strand.
CATTAAATGAGCACCTCGAGTCATATGAGAAACATACTTAACCTTTTGCTTACCAATGACTCGAGGTATGACTCGAGTGAACTTTGTCGCCAGGCTTCTGGTTGTTCTAAATGATGCCTCGACTTGCTTCTGGATGACTCGAGGACCACCTCGAGTTGAACTTTGTCTGACTCTAGTCATCTTTACGTTTCAATTGTTCGGTTGCTTTTTTGTCTTTGAGAGTGACTCGAGGTATTCTGGTTGACTCGAGTCATTGCAAAATCTCAGAACGTTGTCAGTGTTTGGAATGTCATTATAACTCGAGGTATTTGTCAAATGACTCAAGTCATATCAGTAAATGCGCAAAGACAAGATCAGATATGAGTTTTAACTGATATAGTCCTGTAAAAACATTCTGTAAACACTCCGAAGCTTAAGTTAGTGACTTTTAACTCATCAAAACATATAACTAACATTGTTGGAAGAGAATTAACTTACAATTCATTGGGATTTACCATTCCCAATTCTCTTCTTATGAACATGAATTGTTCTTTAGCCAGAGGTTTGGTGAAGATATCAGCAAGTTGCAGATGTGTTGGGATGAACATCACTTTGATATCCTTTTTCTGAACATGATCTCTTATGAAGTGATGCCTCACATCAATGTGCTTTGTTCGAGTATGTTGAACTGGATTCTTGGCCAAACTTATAGTGCTTGTATTATCACATAGGATTGGAATTTCCTTCAGGTTGATCCCTAAATCTGATATTTGTTGTTTGAGCCAAAGCACTTGTGTACAACAACTTGATGCAGCTACATACTCGGCTTCAGTTGAAGATACTGCCACACTTGTCTGCTTCTTGCTGAACCATGAAACTAGTGAACCTCCAAAGAACTCACATTGTCCACTTGTACTCTTCCTATCAGTCTTATATCCAGCATGGTCTGAGTCTGAATATGCAACCAGAAATTCTTGTTGACCTTTTGGGAACCAAAGGCCTAATTCTTTTGTGTCTGATAGGTAGCGAAAGATCCTCTTGACATGTTTTGCATGTGACTCTTTTGGAGCTGATTGAAATCTTGCGCACATTCCTACGCTGAATTGGACATCCTGGTCTACTGGCGGTTAAGTATAGCAAAGAACCAATCATTCCTCTATACTTAGTTATGTTGAAATCTTTGCCCTTTTCTTCATCAAAGCATCCGAGAGGCCGTTGAGCTCATTGGTGTGTCTGCGCACCATTGCAATTTTCAAGGCCAAATTTCTTGAGCAAATCTCGAGATATTTTGTTTGAGAGATGAATATTCCATCCTTCCGTTGTTTAATTTGCAAACCAAGGAAGTAATTCAATTACCCCATCATAGACATTTCAAATTCTCCCCGCATTTTCTTGGAAAATTCTTCACAAAGAGAATCATTAGTAGCACCAAATATAATATCATCAACATATATTTGGACAATTAAAATTTCATTAGACTCATTACTCTTTATGAAAAGTGTTGTGTCAGCTTTTCCTCTGATAAAACCTTGATCAAGAAGGAATTTGCTTAATCGCTCATACCAAGCTCTTGGAGCTTATTTCAGACCATATAGGGCCTTCTTGAGACGATACACATGATCTGGATGATTATCATTTTGAAAACCGGGAGGTTGTTCTACATAAACTTCTTCTTGAATAAAACCATTTAGAAAAGCACTTTTCACATCCATTTGATAGAGTTTGAAACCTTTTACACGAGCAAAGGCAAGAAGGACTCTTATGGCTTCCAATCTTGCCTTTGGAGCATAAGTTTCTTCATAATCAATTCCTTCTTCTTGATTATAGCCTTTAGCAACCAATCTTGCCTTATTAGGACAATGATTGCTGATTCATCTCGTTTGTTCTTGAATACCCATTTAGTGCCAATGACCGGATGGTCCTTAGGCCTAGGTACCAAATCCCAAACTTGATTTCTATCAAATTGATGTAACTCCTCTTGCATTGCTATCACCCAATCATTGTGCGAAAGGGCTTCATCAATCTTAGAGGGTTCAATGTGAGATATGAATGCGAAAAGGTTACTTCATTCAAAGTGCTATTTCTGGTTCTTACTCCTTGATTTACATCACCTATAACTTGATCCAGAGGATGATTCCTAATGAATCTCCAAGCTTTAGGTTGAGATTGAAAATCATTTTCAGAAGCATTTTCAAAAACATCTTCAGAGTTTTCAAGAGAGGCAGGAGTAGTCTCTGAAAAGAACTGATTTCTATAAATATTTTCTTCATCATCATCCAAAGGTTTCTCAGATTTGGTTTCACTAAACACAATATGAATAGACTCTTCAACAATACGAGTACGAGTATTGAAAACTCTATATGCTTTACTTCTATTAGAGTAGCCAAGAAATATACCTTCATCAGATTTTGAGTCAAACTTACCCAAATGATCCTTACCATTATTATGCACAAAATGTTTGCATCCAAAGATGTGTAGATGGCTAAGGTTGGGCTTTCTCCCTTTGTACAGCTCATAAGGTGTCTTCTTAAGTTTCTTCCCGATGTATGCGCGATTTCAGATGTAATATGCTGTGCTCATTGCATCAGCCCATAAGACTTGAGACGTTTGATTCTCATTCAACATTGCTCTTGCCATTTCAGTGAGAACTCGATTCTTTCTTTCCACCACACCATTTTTTTAGGGGTTCTTGGTGCGGAGAAATTGTGGTCTATTCCATGAGCATTGCAAAATTCTTCAAATGCATTATTCTCGAATTCTCCACCATGGTCAGTTCTTATACCTGAAATTGAGATACCTTTCTCGTTTTGGACCTTTTTGGCAAAAACGACAAACTGATCAAAGGTTTCATCATTTGATGATAAAAACATAGTCCAACAAAATCTTGAGAAGTCATCAACAATTACTAAAGTATAGAGATTTCCACCAAGGCTTCTCACTCTAGCAGGTCCAACTAAATCCATGTGAAGTAGTTGAAGAGGCCTGTTAGATGAAATTTCATTTTTGGATTTGAAAGATGATTTAGTCTGTTTTCCTTTCTGACATGCATCGCATATCATATCATTTTTGAAATTTAGTTTTGGTAAACCAATGACCAAATCCTTTTTACGTAACTTGTCAAGTTGAAACATATTGACATGAGCTAAACGCTTGTGCCAAAGCCAACTTTCTTCCAAGTTCTTGATAAAACAATTTTCGAGAGGAAAGTTCATTGAAATTGTTAGAGAGGTTTAGAGTATAACGAGTTACCATCTCTAGGAGCTCTAAATAAAGCTTTTGATTTGAGGTTGATTAAGGGCAGATCATCTTTGCTAATGATCAAGCACTCCTCCGAGTCGAAGATGACAAGATTGCCTTTGTCGTACTCGACTTACACGAGGAGATTATGACACGGGCCTTCTACAAGGTAGACGTCCTTGACTTGAGGTCCATTGATGTTCCCAACTTCACCAATTCCAAGAATCCTTCCGGATTGATTACCACCAAAAGTCACAGTGCCACCATTTTTGGTCTTGAGAGTAGCAAATTTTGTATGATCTCCCGTCATGTGTCTAGAGCACCCACTATCAATATACCACCTGTTGGATTTTGATGCTCTCAGACATACCTGCAGATCTCAATAAATCAGGTTTTAGGTACCCATCTTTTCTTGGGTCCTTTCGGGTTAGTTTGTGACTCAGGAACCTTATAAGATCCCTTAGGCACCCATTGATAGTTACCTATAGGTTTACTCTTTCTTTCCTTTTTGTGGAAACAGGAAGAAGTAGTATGACCTTTTCGGTTACAATAATTACAATGAGCAAAAGGATTTGATGAATGAATGGATTTTTTGAAATAGTTCATGTAGAATTTTTCACCAAATTTCTTTTTCCCTTTCTTCTTATCAAAATCAGGCTTATAGCCAATTCCTGATCTGTCATTTGTGAACCTTTGCTGTTTTAAAATAACATTGAGCATTTCACTTCCTTTAGTGAATTTCTCAAGTGCTTTTGTAAGATGTAGATTCTTTTTCTCTAAATCAACACAATCCTCGCAAATGACATTTGTAGAAAGATTATTAACTTGCATTTCAAGAGTGATGTTCTTCTTTTTCAAAGCAATATATTTTTCAAAGCAAGTTTTTCAAATTCAGATTGTACAAGACCATATTCAACAAATAATTCATCATAGGATGGTTGAAGATCATATACCTCATCATCATTTTCGGTTTGCTCCTTTTCTTGAGCTACTAGGCATATGTTGGCTTTTTCTTCGTCCTCAGCTTCATCATCGTCGGATGAACTGTCTCCCCATATGGCGATACATAGGCTTTCTTTTTGAAGTTGCTGAATTTCTTCTTTTCTTTCTCCTTGTTCTTGGTGGGGACATTTCGACTTGATGTGGCCGGGCCTTTCACATTCATAGCAGATGATTGGCTTTTCGTCTCAACACTAGAGCCACCTTTGTGAAACTTCTTGAATCCTTGGTCCTTCTTATAGAATTTTTGAACCTTCGGACTATCATGCCCAACTCTTCATCTTCATCTACCTCTTCATCATCATCTCGCCTCACTTGCTTCTTTGTGAGCTTTGAGAGCGATTCCCTTGTTTTTGCTGCTGATCTCATCTAGTCCTTTTCTGAACTTCATTTTGCCTTCATACTCGGACAGACTACCAAACAAGGTTGCTACAGAACTCATTGACTCTCCACGAGCTTCTTCAATAGCTGTTACCTTGGCTTCCCATTCTTTGCTGAGGATATTAAGAATCTTCCTCACTTGGACAGGTTGTTCATAGTCTTTACCCAAGGCGGCGAGTTGGTTGATCAAGTGAGTGAACCTCAGTTGAAACTCAATAATAGATTCCCCGGACTTCATACGGCGCGGATCGTATTCGGTCATGAGGGTGTTTACTCTATTCTCCTTGACTCCGGTTGTTCCTTCATGAGCTATTTCTAGAGCATCCACATGGCTTTAGCGAATGGCAATGTCTGATACGAAAATACTCTTGTTGACTTAATGCGCTTTGCAACATGAGGACGACTTTCTTGTTGAGAGTGATATTTCTCCGTCATTGTCATCATAGGTATCTTCAGGCTTTGGGATTCTAAGACCATTTTCGAGTATTGTTGGATTATAGTCTCCTATCTCGAATACTCTCCACAATCCATATTCTGATGCCAAAACAAAGACTTTGAATTTGGCTTTCCAGAATGAGTAATGCTCTCCACTAAAACCCGGGTGGATGATAGAAGCTCCGTCGGGTAGGATTCCGTCCATATTGATCCTTCTCGAGATGTTAATCTCTTCGAGAAGACCGCTCGATACCAAATGAAAGACGGAATATCACCAAGAGGGGGTGAATTGGGGATATAAAAATTTCTCGCGTAAAATACTGTTAGCCGAAAGTGAAACGGGGATAAACAGAGTAAGGGTAAGAGAGATTGAACACAATGAATTTATCTTGGTTCGGTCCAAATCCTTGACCTACGTCCAGGTCCCGAGACTCTCGGGATTTCACTAATCCAAATGATTACACACTCGTAACTCACGAGTAATTCTCTCTCTAGAACTTACTCCCCCTTACAAGTTGTAATCAAATATCCCAATCCCAAAGTCCCAATACTTTGAGATTCTTACAAGAAGAATAATCAATGATGAACTCTCTAAAAGAGCAGATTAATAAACACTGAAGTATGATATATCCGAAGATATTAACTCTTTGAGTAGAAACAATAAATGATCTTAATGACTAATTGAATGCACAGCGTTTCGGTAGGTGGAGACTTGAATGCTTCTCCTATTTATAGATTGGCAGCATTGATGACCGTTGAGAAGAACTTAATGAGCCGTTGTGGGTAATCAATATATCCGTTGTAATTTCTTGCTCAGTTTCTTCGTAAGCTTCTGTCATTCGACCGTTATTCTTCGTTGACATTCTTTATTCAATTTGTCCGTTGAGAGATAGTAAGAATGTTGTCTAGGAAATAGCCGAAAAGCTTTTTATTGTCCAGAGCTCTATTTCTTCATTTAGCTTTGATATACGGGACAGCATTTAATGCTTCGACGGGAATTCGCTTTTCGTAATTTCAAATTTAAAACATGTTAAATATATACGAAATACACTAGCAAACTGATTAAACTTGGTTAGGAACAATAATAATCAATTATATCAAACACTCATTACTTAATCAGCTGATATCAGATTGCGCAGACGAGGATTCAAATATTGTCATGCTTGACTCGAGTCATGCCTAGAGTCATAATTTCAAAATCCATTAAGTTGACTCGAGTGATGACTGGAGTCATTATGAAGCAACTATGAATAGTAAGTATTTCGATGATGTGACTCGAGTCATGCCTAGAGTCAGCTATTCAGAAATTATTTAAATGACTCGAGTGATGACTGGAGTCATCCTGAAACAAATATGAATAGAAGATATTGGATGGTGTTGCTCGAGTCATGCCTAGAGTCATAATTTCGAATACATTTAGATGACTCGAGTGATGACTTGAGTCATGTCTCGTGGAAAATTCAAACTGAATTAATTTGTGCTCGATGACTTGAGTCATGACTGGAGTCATGTCGAGAAATTTCAAACGGAGAATCGATTTGTCTTTGTGATGACTTGAGTCATGACCGGAGTCATGTCCGAGATACATGGATGACTCGAGTTGATTAATGATGACTCGAGTCATGATCAATATTTGTATGCGAGATGACTTGAGTCATGATCGGAGTCATGTCGAAACAATTTTGAACGGAAGCGAAGAGTGAAATGATGACTCGAGTTATACCAAGGATGACTCGAGTCATTTTGTCGAGGAAGTCACTTTGCAAAGTTTAAGTACAAGGATGACTCGAGTTGTTTAATGATGACTCGAGTCATAGTCAATATTTTCAATTGTTTTCAAAGCTCGGTATTTGGAGTCATGACTAGAGTTAAAATGTAATTTTATAAGTTTTCTTTTAAATCAAATTCTTTTGGCTCGAATCAATCTTACAATTGTCAATCATCATCAAAACACATGAGAACTAACATTCTCCCCCTTTTTGATGATGACAACACTTGTAATATGAGAAGTGAAAATGAGTTGTACAATTTCATGTATGACTCGTGAATCAAAGGCAGACATCAAAGTTCATTGCATATGTGTAGATATTTGAAATTCATAGATAGCTCATACATTGCAAATTTTGGATATAATGTAAACTTGACAAAGCTAAGAACATCTGGAGAATGATATAATGTAAATTTGACAAAGCTAAGAGCATCTGCAGAATGAGAAAGCACTTTAAATTGCAAACTACAGCAAACTAATTTGTGCAAAATACAGCAAACTTCAATAAACTAAAGCATCAAACTAAATTCTTCATTTCTTCTCATTCTCATTCTTTCCCCCTTTGTCATCAGGCAAAATGGGAGGAGTGTGAGGAGTGGAGGACAGGGAAGCACGCAAAGCCTGGAGAATGGGCAGAGGTGAGTAAATGGAGAGAGTGAGAGATGGAGGTGTAGGTGGAGAAGTGAGAAGTAGGAGTGAGTTTGGTTTAGGAGAGTGGGGTGGAGAGATGGAAGCACCAGAGGAGTGCTAATCAAATAGGTCTGCAGTGTCACCAGAATGAGATGATTGGACAGTGGAGGTCTGAGGAGAGGGTAGAATGACAGTGGGAGCAGCAGATGAAATGGGAGGAACATAAAATGGGGGAGTGGGTAATATGGGAGTGGCTTCAGGAGAAGGTGGAGGTAGAAGAGTGGTTTGCAAGATAGGAGTGGAAGAAGGCTGAAGGGGTGAAAGGGAAGGAAGGGAATGAGTGGGAGAATGTTTGGGAGAGTGGTTTGGGGAGGGACCCAACTTGGAAGGACCAGCAGTATCTTCACTTCGGAGTAGCTTGGAGAGCTTGGAATCCAAAAGCTGGTACAAGTCGTGCATGGTCTCAAACCTCTGTCCAAGATCCTCAAAATGTTCTTCAACATTCTCCAATCTCTCATCCATAGAGTCTATCTTCTCATTCCTGGGTTAAGTCTCTCGATGGGTTAGTTCGGTGCAATATATTCTCCAATAGAACCACCCACGACATCAGCTAAGGCATCACCATGCTTGTATTCTATGAGGTCCTTACCTTGTATCTCATACATGTAGATGATGGTGTACTAGTCTTATCAAGATCATCAATGCCCTTTCTTAGTGATTCAAGATTAGGAACAATTTTAGGCAATAGATATCCAATATTCTCGAGTCCTCATGATCATAATCTCTATCATTAATCCTCAAGACTAACACATGTATATTCCTAGGGCTTTTATCTTCAAACACATATTTACCTTAAAATAAAGGTGAGACATAAATATGATAAAGATAAAATGTGCTCATTTATTAATAATAAAATACTACAACATAGAAATGGTGTTGATCTATCCTTACAGATTATCTCTAAGACACCTAAACAGTAACAGTAACTAGGGGTGAACAAAACACCCGTAACCCTCCTGTCCACCCGCGCCCTATAGTTTTTTTTCCCGTTTGAGCCCTCTCGAATTGGGCCCTAACGGGTATGAGGTGCTTGTACCCGTGTAAAGATAAACGGGCAGTATACGGGTTAGGCCACGGGCCACCCGTTCCCTCCATTTACCCGTATACTTTTAATATAAAAAAAATAGGTGTAATATTTTAATTCTTCTCCACTGTCATGATTATAGCTCTTGGTCTGGTGGAAGAGGGGTTGCGTTTTGACCATCAAATTCTTCCTTCGATCCTTCACACCGTTAGTTTTTTCAGTTTTTTATATCACTTTTTATATAAAATTTTAAACTTTAAAACTCCATACGAATCACGATAACTTTCCTTTCCAAATCACGCTAACTTTCCTTTCCTTTTCCCTTAAATCTTGATGTCGCCTCCTCATGAATCATGATAGCTTTTCTTTCTCCTCACGAATCTTGAGCTCAATCAAATGTATGGTTTTACTTCTTTTTTTATGGTAAGCAAAACGGATATGAGCTTTCCTTTCCTTTTCCCTTGACGTCGCCTCCTTTTCCTAGAGTCCTCATCCTCGTCTTTCTTTCTTATTTATCTCCTTTCTCACGTCGTCATAGTCCATGGTCATCTCCTCATCTGTCGCCGTGCGATGACACAAGTCGACTTCGTGCTTCTTCTTATCAGATTTGTTCAATCGCGTCTGCAATCTCATCTCAGATCTGTTTGCTCCCTTGTCAAGTATAAAGATTTTTCAGATCTTGCTTTCACATTTCTCAGATATCACCCCAGATCATAAGGATTTATCTTCTCTTCATTTTCTAATTCTTCTTCTTCTTCTTTGTTGATGGTGGTTGTGTGAGGAATGAGAGTGAGAGAATGATTTTTTTTTAAAAAAAAAAAAAAAAAAAAGTGGTCACGGGTTCCCAGGAACCCATCGTAACTTTGTGTTCACCGTACCCATTTATCATGGGTTAAACAGGTTACTACACGGGTACAGACTACCCCATACCCATGTAAAATAAACGGGGGATACGAGTTAGGCCCCGGGGCAACCTCGCCCGCCCGTTGCTCAGCCCTAACAGTAACTAGCTCTCTCTCTATATATAGGAGCTATTATATAGAGTACAATTTCAATGAAAACAAGAATATTTTTCTCAGTTTTCTTTTCTTTCTCAGACTAATTTTGCGTATTAAATTCTGAGAAACAATTTAACTTTCATTATCTCTGATAGTCTCAACTTGCCAACAATACGATGAAGAGGGAGAGAAGGAACTCGAGACTCGGCAAAAAAAAAAAAAGAGAGCAAAGAGACCTTTTGGAGTCTATTAGTAAAGGGTGAAATTGCACCCATTTTAAATACTTGAGGGGCAAAATTGCACCCTTAAATGCTTTAGGGTGTTGATTTTGGGGGTGTTAAATGCACCTTTACCCTAATTATAATGATAAAACTAAATCTCCTTTTTTTTTAGAAAACTTTTAATTATTATTATTTTTTTCATTTTTTTTTCCTAAACTTTAAGACTAACATTTAAATTTAAAATCCCACGAATAATGCCCTAAATTGAATCTCATAAATCCAAAAAAATCCCTTTAATTTTGCTCTAATGACTCCCCAAATATATCAAAACACATATCAAATCTATGAAAACGGGGGAGTCATTACTATCTCTTGAAGTCCCCAAGGCCTGATCAGAAGATTTAGTATAAGTAAATTATTATCAAATTAGGCTAAATTGATGAATCCTTTCATCCAGATATCATAGATTAACCTTACTCATGATTCTTTGAGAAAGATTGAGAAGAAAAGACAAAAAACAAGGTTTTCTAGAAAATCTTTACTTTCTCTAAATTACGATCTCAAACCCCCCCTCAATCTAAGATCTAAAATTTCCTAAGAGGAATAGAACTATCTTGCGAGTCGCAAGGTTAGATGGACTTATCAAGATGAACATTGTCTTAGAAATTACATGAACAATATGATAGGGAGTCGTGCCTAGCATAGCTGTCAGCCTTCTCTCAAAACTCTTGTGTCTTGTCTAAATCCCTTAAAAATCATAGGTTTTCAATTAGGATTTAGAAAACTAAAACAATATGATTGGGAGTCGTGCCTAGCATAGCTGTCAGCCTTCTCTCAAAACTCTTGTGTCATACCTAGATCCCTTAAAAAACACAGGTTTTCAATTAGGGTTTAGAAAACTAAAACAATATGATTGGGAGTCGTGCCTAGCATAGTCATCGGCCTTCTCTCAAAACTCGTGTCATACTTAGATCCCTTTAAAAACATAGTTTTTTTTTGTTATAAACGGAGGCTAAAGCCTTTAAATTAAAATGAGGCAGGAGGGGAAAAAATTCCCATACAGTCTTGTAACACTAATGTTTGTAAGAAATTAGGACAAACATCAAAAGTGAGATAATTAGAAAATCCTTCTTTAGCTAATCTATCAGCTACTCGGTTCTGATATCTCCCTATGTGCCGAATGTCTACATTCCACTGCAGCTAAAGTAGACCTTTAATGTGGAAGATGACCATACTGGAATTGACAGAATTGCCATTATTACTCAGTAAATCAACCAAGTTCTTTGAATCTGATTCACATATAACATTCTTGACTCCCTTATCCCATGCCAATTGTTATCCTTTAAGACAAGCCCATACTTCAGCCTCATGCGAGTTACATAGTCATATTGGTGCAGTGAAGCCTGCAATCCAGTTGCCAAGGGAATCTCTCAATACCCCTGCACAACTAGCACTATCGGATCTTGGACATAAGGCTCCGTCCACATTCAATTTAACTCATCCATGAGTTGGTAATTGCCAAGCTCTGTTTACTGACATTTCCAAGGAATTTGAATGCAAATGATTTGCGTTGGAGACAAAGAATTTCCAGGATTGAACCATAACTATATTAGGTCTAATTGGCCTATAGAAGTCGTTTTGGAAAATGGATTGGTTCCTCTAATTCCACAATTTCCATATACCAACTTCAAAAATCAGATGCCAATCAAAAGAATAAGACCTTCCAAACTCCTTTTTAAGGTTCATGTGGATCCATTCTTTTAGTGAAGCAGCAAAGAATGAAGAGTAGGAGCTAGGACAGACGAAAGCTAACCACATACATTTTGCAAAATCACAATCATGCAATATATGAAGTAAGGATTCAACATGCAAACTACAGCGGTCACATAAGGGTGAAGAATTGGACTAGCGACTTCTCCATTCATTAGTCGGTAGCCTATTAAGAAAAGCAATCCACATAAATACCGTTATCCTCTCAGTACCCTGCCATTTCCATATTAATTTGAAGTAGGCATGGAGAACACTGTCATTAGGAGGTTCTAACTGGGAAGTATGCAGACTTGACAGTAAAAACACCCGATGGGGTTCCACTCCATACTAAGACATCTTCTCCTGCTCTGGAAAGAGGAGGATGAATTGCTAATAACCATTGCAACACCTCAGTTGAAACAATAGTTTTTAGCCTCTCCAAATTCCAGCTTCCATCCAAAGTCCATTATGATACAGTAGATTTTTGTTCATCTTCAGAAAGAGGTTTTAATGACATATCTCGAATCCTTCTATCACTGAACAACCAGGAGTCATTGAAAAAATTGACAGTGCAGCCATTCCTCACCCTCCATATAATTCCTTCTTCTATATTACTCTTTTGTTGGCAAATAAAACGCCACAATTGGGAGTTTCCTGCTTTGAATTCAAACAAGTGATTCTCATTTCTAGAGATATACTTATGAAAGATCACCTGGGTCCACAAATTGTCAACCCCATACACCAATTGCCAAGCTAGTTTGCAACCAAATGCCTGATTCATAGAAGTGAGTTTTTTACAGCCAAGTCCACCATAATTTTTTGGTTCCAGAAGAGTGTTCCAGCCCACTTTATGAAATCCTTGACCCCATATAAAATTACATTGCAATCTCTCCACTTCATTGCAAATACTCACAGGTAATTGCGTAATTTGCATGGGGTATAATGGTACCGAGCTAAGGACAACCTTAGCTAGCGTAAGTCTTCTTGCTATAGACAAGGTTTCCATGCTGTCTGTTTCAGGTTGACTCTATCAATAATGTATTGGAATGTTTCCTTATGTTTCCTCTTTCATGATAGAGGAAAACCTAAGTACTTGCCAATATTTGATATGATTCTCATTCTTGTAATGCTCTGAATCTTCCTTTTTTGTCACTTCAGGGACCCTTAGAGAGAAGAATATGGAGGACTTTTCAGCGCTGACTTTTTCTCCGAACACTTCACAAAATTTCTTGAGAACAAGCATAATACACTTCGCCTGTTCCAAGGTAGCTTCTCCAAACAGCAATAGGTCATCTGCGAACATGAGATGAGATCCACAAAACATTATACGTAACGGATGAAGCACAATCCATTATCAAATTGATTAGTCCAGATTCCAAACTGACATCCATCAAAGACTTGCTTCAAAAATGTCCAGCTGAGTCTATCATAGGCTTTCTCTAAGTCTACCTTTAAAAGCATGAGACATTTTCTTCCTCTATTCTTCTTCATTGTGTGGAGGACTTCTTTCCCTATGATGATGTTGTCACCAATATGTCTTCCTTTAATTAAACCAACTTGAAAGGGAGAAATAAGTTCATTCATTACAGTCCTTAATCTACTGGTGATTACCTTAGTAATACACTTGTAATGCACTGTACAGAGTGATATTGGCCTAAAATGGCTAACTATCTCTGGTCTCTCTATCTTAGGAATTAAGGCTAACAAGGTTTTATTAGCCTCTTTAACAGATATACTACCATTGAACACATTTTTAACAAAATAACTGACCTTAGACCCCACGATTTCCCAATGTGCTTCATAAAAAATAGGAGAGAAGCCATCATCACCTAGAGATTTGTAAGGTCCCATAGCAAAGATTGCATCCTTAATTTCTTCCTCCGAAGGAACCTTTCCCAAGTTGCTCAAGACATCTGAGTTTAACCTTGGAAAATTGGTTTCATTTTGTAAGGTTGTCATGGAAACAGTATCAATTTGAAACAAATCCATATAGAATGTGAGAACCATATTCTTAATTGACTCGTCTTCCTCAATCCATTACCCATCTGCATTTCTCAGAGCTAAAAATCTATTCCTTCAATTAGTCTTCAAATGGTAATAGTGGGTGTTGCAATCTCCATGCAAAATCCAATTAGCCCTGGACTTCTGGAACCATTTGAGTTCCTCTGCTTCAAGAACTTCTTGTAATTCTTTTTGGAGTTGCAACTCCAATTCACAGAGAAAATTTGAATAAGGGTAAGCATGTCATCTTTGTATGCCATTGAGTTGAACAAGAATATTAGCCTTCTTATTCTCTACAAACCCAAAGACATCTATGTTCCACTTACAGGCACTATTTTGTAATTTCTTCAAACTATCAAAGAGATGATCTTGATTATACTAGTTCTGTTTGAGGAATTCTTTAAAGGAATCATGCAACATCCACATCGCTTCAAATCGAAACGGTCTCTGAGTTCGAGGAGAATCCTGATTGCTACCTATAGACAAAAGCAAAGGATTGTGGTTAGAGAAATTAGTTATGGGTAGTACCTTGACAAACGAGTCTGGTAACATATGAAGAAACTCATCATTAGCGAGAGCTCTATCCAATCGTTCAAAGAGTCTCGTACATCCAGCAAGCTTTGGTCCTTTCCACGTCATCTTTGGGCCAATTGATCCCAAATCCGCCAAATTACATTCAACAATTCTATCATTAAACCACCTCATTCGGTTAACATTGCTACTTCATCCTCCAATTCGCTCATCTGAACTCATAATGTCGTTAAAGTCACCTATAACGCACCACGATGATAAAGATCCTCTCGATAGCCTTAGAAGATTGTCCCATAACACCGATATAAAATTGGTATGGGGAACCGCATACACCGTCGTGAGAGTAAACATTGGAGAACTCAGCAATTGGTAGTGAAGATGGAAAAATTGACGATTTTCTTCAAGCACTATCACTGAAATCCGAGAGCTCTTCCAAGCAATAGCTAATCCACCAAATCGACCCACGCTAGGGATTACCCGAATCGAGTCATAGCCTATTGAGCCCAACATCATGAACTTTCCAAGATCCTCCGTGCGAGTTTCAGCTAGGATTAATAGATTGGGTTTTGGCCCATGACATAGTAACTTTAAATTTCTGAAGAGGCTCGAACCGCAACAGACTTTGGTATTCCAAAATAAAAAACTATCCATAAAAAAACCAATATGGTTTAAGGAACAAGCCTAAGGCCAACTACAAAGGGGTTTCAGGAACCATAGAAGAGTCTATGTCCCCCCCCCAACTCTTCATCTCGTTGCTCATCCTCCATTGGGCTACCCGAAACTTCCAAAATTGGCCCAACAACTTCCTCCCTTATATCCAATGGTTCATGTCCAACAAGGTTCACAGGCCCAATATTACCATCATCAAAATGATGAGGGTATGCTTCAGGCCTTTTAATATACTCCTCTTCTCCAATCCTAGGTTCGAAAATCACGTCAGTCTCCTCCCCTATGGTCAACATCAATACCTCATTCCTCGAAACCTCAGCAATATCTGACACCTCCCTAGCTCTTTTCTCCATCCTCCTGCTTCTTTGCATTATTTGTCTCTCCTTTGCTCCTTCGATTGCCACCTTTTTCCCGAACTTTTTATACTGCATGCCGCTCTCATACCTGTTTTTTGATCCTTCTCTGTCCCCAGGAGCAATACTCTACTTTTCCTTTAATTTTGCCACTACCTCGGGGACTATCACTGCTCGCTCTGAATCATCTGTCATGGTCATGACTTCCTCACGTTTCCCTTTCCCTTCCGCTAAAATTTGAAATCTCGACCCACCTTTTTTTTTACTGATTCAGTCTCTTTCTCCTTCAACTATTGTTGCCGATGATGCTTGGACACAACTCGCCATTGCTCCACCGTAGCTTGCTGCTGATTCTGACCGACGGTTTTATCAAGATTCTCCATTGATACATCCTGATGTCCTTCGTTAACATGCTTACCTTTAGAGCAAGTCTCCTTCCTATGGCCATAGACCCCACAATGTGTGTACAAAAGGTGGAGACCTTCATATTCAAGAAAGAACTGTTCTCCATCAAGGTAAAATCCTTGCGTCAGTTGCTTCCCCAGCTCGACCAATACGTAAATCCTCACAAAATGTCCCCTTAGTTGACATGAGGTATTCATGTCAACTTTAATAGTTCTCCCAATCCTATTTCCGATGACAGTCAGGGCAACCTCATCGTAGTACTCCAAAGGAAGCTTCGGAAGTCTCATCCAGATCGTCGCCTTATGTATCTCAGCTTTATCAGGGCGGAAGTTCGCCTCCCATGGTGTAACTGTTAAATAGTGGTCATATAGCATCCATGGCCCCCCTGTGAGTGCGCTCATGTAATCTTCATTATTTGTAAACTTTACAATGAAATAGCCATGCCCAATGTTTATCAGCGTGAATGCTCCTCTTTTGGCCTACATCACCTGAAGTCTCTTCTCTAGTGCTCTGTATCCAATGCTCCATCCCAAAAGCTTCATTATAACAGCCTTATTCCAAGCCTTATAAAGCCTATTCTTCATCTTACTTGAGAAGCTAAAAGTTGTAAAGTTTCCATGTAGCCCCTCTGTGATCTTGCACCTCCAACCGTTACCTTCCTGGTTAGTATCCTCAATGGAATCATCAGACATGGAGTCATCTGAAAGGGACTCATCCTTCCTATTACTCTTTCCTTCCTAGTTTTCATCATCTCCACCAATACCTTTAAGCTTATCCACAAACGAGGTTCCTCCAGCGTTGCATGAAGACTGAATCTCTCCCAGACTTGGCCAGTGGTCCTGTAGTAAATTTTCCTCAATCGTTGGCTTGACATTCTTACTCTTTTTGGAACTTCTAACTAGCACATCGTCTTCCCCCGTCGTTCTGTCATCCACCTCCATTATCCTTTTTTAGGGTCCCGCTTTAGCCAAAGTAATCATGCCTCTCCAGCATTGTCTTTTTGGTCCACACAAAAACACAGGTTTTCAATTAGTGTTTAGAAAACTAAGGCCTAATGAGCTCAAATGAGTAAAAATCAAGTCCAATCTACTAAAAATAGTAGGTCCACATTTGGGCCCAGTTTTGGGGGTTGTTTTGGACCTTTTTTGACATCTTATTGATCTCTATTTACTCTCATCCATATACACAACTTTAATTTTTCAACCCTTCGTCATTGAGTTCAACTGATAAAGTGGTCAAACACTCTTACCGAAGGGAGGGGGTTCGATTCTAGAGTTGGTCAAGGCGCTGGAGGAGGCATCCTAACTCCTACGTGCCTAGGTAAACGCCTTAGGATAATTAATAGACGGCTCGTCCTGCCTATTATTGGCATCACCTAGAAGGAAGGAAGACTTCGTTCTATCTTTAGATCGTGGGTGAGCCTAATTCCTTTCCTAAAATTTTATATTTATATATATATATATATATATATATATATAAACTCCAATTTTTCACGTAGATGACACCTTTCTTATGACTATTTTACTTTTATCTAAAGTCTCAAAAGTATAGGATCAACAAAGGATGATGTTACAAAGGATGTCTTCCCGCACGTTCTGACAAATTATGCATTGATCACTTCCTCCGTCGCATTTGCCCATAATTGCTTTTGTAGGCAAGCGTAATTGCTGGAAACAGGCCATGTAATAACTCAAACTCTTCCTGGAACCCAGTGTTTCCAAATTCTCCTCCAATACTTTCAGTTTGGTTGCTGTAACATCATTAAATTTTTGGAATTTTGATATGTGGTGGCTTGGAATATAGGGTTAAGGTATAAAAATACACATGTGGTTTTTTCAAAAGTACACCTGACACCAAACGTTTTTTTTTTTGGTGCAAAAATGACTAATAGTTACAAAAGTGGACAAAAATACTTATTGTTTGTTTGACTTTTTTGTATTTTTAAGACTTGACATAGATGATGACTAAACTAAATTTCATCCCAGTTGGAAGTAAGAAACTTGAGAAAATTACAGAAAATAGCATAGATATTTTGGAAATAATAGTTCTGTCATTCTTTCTCTAATTCCCCTTCTCTCTCTCAATTCCAATCTTACCCATCAGGCCGACCTTCTCCGCCTCCTCACCGTCGTTGCCGCATTTTTGTAATTTTCAAAACTATTTGAGCCCTTTTCTATAATTTTCTTCAGTTCTCCACCGCTAACTCGCGATAAAATTTAGTTGAGTAATCGTCAATGTCGACTTTAAAAATACAAAAATAAATAAATAAATAAATCAAACTAACGGTTAATGTGTATTTTTGCTCTACTTTTGTAAACATAGTCATTTTTGCACACACAAAAAAGCACTTGGTGTTGGGTGCACTTTAAAAAAAAAATGTATATTTTTGCACCTTAACCCTATAATATATGTTAGATAAAAGTATGAAATGATTGATGATAAGTTATTCTTTAAGGGTTAAATACCAATTTTGCCACGGAAGTATTGGTAAGGGGGCACTCAGCACTCAGAAGTTTGTTTGGTATCATTTTTGCCCCGGAAGTTTAAGAAATTGAGCAAATATGCCCCGAAAGTTTTTTTTAGGAGCAAATTTGC
The DNA here is from genome assembly GCA_019022615.1 of Acacia melanoxylon. Lineage (NCBI taxonomy): Eukaryota > Viridiplantae > Streptophyta > Magnoliopsida > Fabales > Fabaceae > Acacia > Acacia melanoxylon. The sequence continues at coordinate 5,330,429 of JAFJYJ010000043.1, forward strand.
CCCAGAAGTTTTTTTAAGGAGCAAATTTGCCCTGGAAGTTTATAAAGAGAGCAACGATCGAATGGTCAAGATTACTATGTTTTTAAACTTCCGAGGCAAAAATGATACCAAAAAAACTTCGAGTCTTGAGTGCCCCCTTAGCAAGAATACTTAGTGGCAAAATTAGTATTTAACTCATTCTTTAAATAAATAAATAAATATTACTCCATTGATCTTTATTATAAGCACCAACTAATAATTCTCACAAATCAATAAAAGCGGTTAAAGTTACTAAAGTTTCCTAAAATTTAAGTAACTTTCAATATTATCTCTACTAATTGTACTAAATTCTAATATTATATTAATTATTACTCTCATCCACTACCCTTATTAATTATAGCCATACATGGAAAAAAAAATTAATGCGATTTGAAAAAAAGCAAGTGTCTTATAAAATAGACCAAATATAATTACTAGTTGGTACTTTTTAATAAAGACTAAAGGGAGTAAACTAAATTATTGTTATAAAAAAATTAAGTAATTAATTAGTTAATAATGGCAACTGATACAGATAAGAACAATAAGAAAAAGTATATACGTTGGGGAAGATCCTCGTAAAAGAATCTAAAGCTACATGTACAAAGCAAAAAGAGAGGGAGGGAGAGAAAGAGGGGATAAATAACTACTACTACTATTATTATTATTCTATTATACTCTCCTTGGTCCTAATTATAGGACAACATTTAAGAGTTTATTTTGGTTTTAATTATAAGACAACATTCTAATTTTTGTTAATATCTTCCTAAAATACCCATATTTATATGAATGAGGGATTATATGAAATCAACAAGGTAATTGAATTGTCAAATCTATATAAGGACATTTTATGAAAATGAATAAAATTAACTAATTTAACTCATATCCTTAATCCTTCCAAAATCAGTTAAATATGTCCTATAATTAGGACCGGAGAGAGAATATTATAATCAGATGGCAAATCCTAAGTTCTCTCCCTTATAAATACGCTATCTAACCTACTCATTTCGCATCCCAAGGCCCGCAGCTCACAAAAAACAGCCATCAGATGATTCTCCTTCTTCCTTTTACTGTTTATGTTCGTTCTCTCATGCCTGGCTGATATTCTCTCTGTCTTTTCACCTTATCATTTGCTCATTGTTCTCTTTTCTTTCCTTTGTCCAAGAGTTTAAACAGTGTCTTGTCTTTCCTTCTCAGCCATAAAAAATATTATTTTTTTCTTAAAAGACAACTAGATCAACTCCGCAACCCGCTCATGTTGACTGGGTTTATCGGGGTGAGGAACGGGTCACCCGGGTTAGGGACCAGCTTAGACCGGTTTTATGGCTAAGTCGCTTGATTTCAAAGTGATTTTTAAAGTCGGTTTGATTCTGGATTAGCTCCATCCTCTTCTTCATCTCACCTAGATTAGATTGAAATCGAACAGTTGATTTAATCTTTTATAAAAATATTATTGTTAAATATTTTTTTAATAATGTAATACTTTTTTAATATTTTTATAAATCAATCATTGATTTCAATCCAATAATCGATATGAAGAAAAGGATGGAAAGTAGATAGGAAGGGAAGAGGATGAAAGCCAAATCGTTGATTGTGAGAGTAAAACCAGTGATCAATCAGTTCTATGTCCTCGGTCTAGTTAAAATTTTCATACAGGCAGAGTTGAATTTGTTTATATTTCTTCCTAAACCTCAAACAACATTATTTGAAAAAAGAATATCAGTGATGAAATTTGTGATTTGTAACTATGTTTTTGCTGGACTATATATGCGTATTTGAGTTAGCAGTAAACTAATTTTTAACGTGATTTATAGTTCTGAAGTAAGTGAATGATATAAGTTTTATCCCAACTTATGTAAACTTATTTTTCAAAAGCCAACTCCAAACAGATGCAAATATATTATGAAGTTTATAATTTAAACATGAATATTATATTTACTTTCCACTTTTAGTTTTTGGTCAGCGCTTGTTCATCGCTGTCTCCGTCATTGATCGGGCAGTACAACGTCCAAAATGGACCATGCAATGAGAAAGAAGTATTTGCACCGGCGCATATTTAAACTTAATCATCATTAAATTTCTTTTCTGAGGGAGAAAATTGTAATTTCCCATTCACTTGTAGTATATCATACGTATCAGAGCTACGAGCACTTCCCTTTCGAAAGAAAATTGAACACGAACAAAAAAATGTTGGCGTACGAGACGGTTGAAGAAGCTGAAGCAGCTATGGGGAGAGGGCTGAGTTTTGGAGAGAAGGTTTGGTTCAAATACTCAGCCGACAAATCGGACTTTCTTCTTCACTGCCATAACATTGTGTTCTTGTGCTTCTTTTACTCTCTTGCTTCTCTTCCTTACGTCATCGTTGAGCTCAGCAACAACAAGAGGATTATTAACAAGTTCAAGGTTCAACCAAAGGTGAGCCACACTTTCTGGGAAATGTTCCGGTGTTACAAGACCGTTATGCACACTTTCATCCTTGCCGTTGGTCCTCTTCAGATCGTTTCTTTCCCCATCGTCAAGGTAATTGATTATATATTTATATTATATTCATCAATTGTCATTAATTATTTGTGGCTCAGTGACTTTTTGTATCCTTTTAATTGAATTAACTTGTCAATTTAATTTGCCTTACGGGCTGAACCACCCAACCATGAACCCACACACATATATGTTATTCTAGTTCTATTTATAATTCTTTTTTAACTAAATTACATTATTAAAGAGATGTAGTTAACTCAATGATTATGAGATAAATTTTTAAATTTTCGTTCATTTATGAATGAGTATTTTTCAATTATTTCTTCTCTCTCTATTTTCGTTGGTATAATTAATATAGGTAAAATTATCATAATCTCATTTAGTCTCAAACTAGGAGCATAAATGGGACCAGAGTTGAATATATATATATATATATATATATATATATATATATATATATATATATATATATATAGACACATACCATTTTGGTGTTTGAATTTTATTTTATTTTTATTTTATTTTTGAAAATTGGGGAAACCCCATTAGAAAATTAATTGGTAAGAATGAGCTAAATATGAGTACTAATATTATGTTTGTATAAAAATTTATCAGATCCTTTTTACAAATTAAATTTCTAATACAAAATTTCTATTTTTCCTAATATCTTGTTCTTTGGCAGATTTTAGAAGAACCAAAATGAGAGGTAAAAAAGAGTTTCTGATTATTACTTGTTTGAGAAATTATTGAAAATTTGAACCACTTAAATTAATTGAAGACCATGGAGATTAACACCACTTCCACTTCGATCTTATGTTCTTTGCCTGGTCTAGGTGAAGGACAACATTTTTCATAAGTTAAATCTGAAATTACAAAAAATGAGTTTTTTTTTTTTTTTTTAAGTTATTGATTATATAGGTAATAATTTGACGAAAAAGGGATTGTTTTGAATCAACTCAAAAGGCAATAGAATAAAATGGTTCTAGGATGGTTAAATTATATAATTTTTTTTATTTCACCTGGAATTTCGTTAGTTCAAATTGCTAGATTTTTCTTCATTTCTTACTAAAACTTTGAGCCAAAATAATAATAATGGTACTAACAAAGATTTTTTATTTTTCTTTAGTTGCTTGGGATACGAACGGATCTCTCTTTGCCATCTGGATGGGAATTATTCTTGCAATTATCGGTTTATTTTATAATAGAAGATTTCACAAATTACTGGTTCCATCGGATCCTCCATAGCCCATGGGCCTACCAGAAGATCCACAAGGTCCACCATGAATATAAATCACCAACAGGCCTTGCAGCCCCATATGCCCATTGGGCCGAAATTTTGATATTGGGCTTCCCTTCCTTTCTCGGCCCAACTTTGATTCCCTGTCATATTACTACGTATTGGTTGTGGTTCGTTTTGCGACAACTGGAAGCCATTGAGACTCACAGCGGGTAATTATTTCCATTTTATAATAAATTACCACGTTACCTGAAACTCTGTGTAAACTCTCACTTGTTTTTAAAAGTTTCTTTTGACATAAAAAATTAAGAATTTGTAGTTTCTGTACGACGAAAAAAATTATATATAAATATAATTTTTTGAAATGTGTTGTAGGGAAGGATGGAGTTTGTTTTCGAAGCTGCTGGGAGGCTCTAATTGCCAAAATTTTGAAGCGCCTATAAAATAAATATTCCATTTTTATAATTTTTCTGATTCTAAATATATGACAAAATTTATAGTAACTTTTTCCTATATATTTAGGACCAGAGGTAGTACTTGAACTGTTATGATGTCTAGGCGTCTAGCTATGATAAAAAGTTATAATTTTTATTTCTGAAATTTTATATTAATTGAAAATATATTGGATTAAATTCTTACCAAATAATATTTCCAAAAAAATTTCTTGACACTTTATTCTATATATATATATATATATATATATATATATATCAAAGAAGGGTTAGTACAAGGGGAATCATTATGTGATCAGGAAGGGATTTAACTACCAAGAAGTCATAATGGTAAGTGGTGCGTTGTTATTTCTTATATTGAAAAATTGTTATTATATATTCTCTCCGATTTTAATTATAGGAATATTTTTAAGGGTTTACACTTCTCATATGCGTAGAAGAAGAAGATTCATACACACACATAAAATAGTGGGACCCACATCTTTATATATATATATAACTCAAGCACGGACATGGTGGGACCCACATCTTTTTGTATATGATATGAGGATCACTTCTTCTACAATATGAGAAGTGTATTTCCCATATATTTTTTTATTACAAATTGCATTATAAAAGTATTATTATAATTTGGATTTGGAGGTAGTAGCGATGAAACTTTTTGGTAATTAAGTCCCTTCATTGGGACTTTATAATAATTTTTGCTTAATATAATCTTTACTTTTTTAAGTTTGTTTTCATTCTAATTTTGGTTTTAAATCACACTACTTTGGTCCTATTTATAACTCACTTTTAATTAATACTTTGACCAAAAAGAAAAATCACACATAGTAAGAAGAAGTAGTTAGCTCAATGATTGTGGTAAATTTTCAACTTTACCTTTATATACGAGTGATATCTTTCAACTCTTTCTTTTCTCTCTATTTTTATTTTACAATTAATATGGGTAAAATTGTCACAATCTCATTTATTACTTGAAAGAAGACTTATAAATAGGACCAAATTTTTTAATTAAAAAAACTTATAAATAAGATCAGATTGATAGGTTTTAGCATTCAATTTTCATTTCATTTAAAACATTAATCCCTATAATTCAATAAAAACCTAGATCCTATTTTGTCTCTTAAGGGACCAAAAGCCATTGTTTAAAATTTGAGGGACCAAACCTAAAATGAGAGCAAACTTGAAGCAACATACTATGTCAGAAAAAAGAATAAACTACAGTCATTTTTTGTGTGCTTTACGATCCCGTTAGTATTTTGAACCATAAAAATTACATATTTCGAAACCATATGAATAAAAATTTAGTATGTTTATTTTTCATTTCAAATGCAAATGTTCCCTATCATTGTTGTTGTTGTTGACTACAATATTTTGGTGTGTGATAGTTATGAATTCCCATGGAGTCCCACAAAATACATACCATTTTATGGAGGAGCTGCTTACCATGACTATCATCACTTGGTTGGTGAGAATTGTCACTGCAACTTTGCCTCCGTATTCACCTACTGTGATCTTATTTATAACACCCACAAGGTATATATTCATTTTACAGATTATTTCTTTAATTAATTGCTTATATCAAGTTATTCAATATATAGTTTGGATAGTGAAAATCCAATTTAAATCCTTTTAAAATACTAAAATTTGGTATTGTTGATTCACTAAATTTAGTAAATGTTGAGCCCTCACTTTAGTATTTTAGTATTGAACCCAAATGTAAATAACTAATCATGTGCTATGATTTGCTTATACGAGAAGTTTATTAAAGTTTGAAAGTTGATTTGTGGAAGTGTTGCATGAAACTGTTAATAGTCATTTGGTTCTTGTGAATATCTAAAACGTTGTTAACAGTTAATACTATTTCTGATCTTAAATATAGAACAAAGTTTTATAATGTAATTTGCACTGCAAATTTTGACCTATGTTTAGGACCGGAGGGAGTATGTTATTGTGAATGGACAATTGTCAGGCTACTGAGGTTGGCTATTATTGACACCAAAACTCTGACCGCCTCATTGTTATTGTTCCTTGGGCTCTGGCTGCTGGTGGCAGTGCCAAAACTCTAGATGGTTACAAAAGTGGCTTTGAAAAAAATAAAGAAAAAGTGAGAGGGCAATGTTGTAAAACACACACAAAATCCCAAATTGATCCTATAGACAGATTTAGAACATGCTAAATTCAGTTAACCAAATTGATACTTTAGTATTTAGAGGAGGATTAAAATATATTTTCTCTTTTGGCAAATCTTTGACAAATTAACAGTTCATCTAAATTACATAATACACACACACACACACACACGCATGCACAAAAATTTTCACATCTCTTTTGAACTCATAATACTTGTGTTAAATAATTACTCACATATTTCAAAAAATTGATAAGATAATATAATTCATTATCACTTTGGGTACATAAATGAATTTTTTATGCATGCAGGGGTACCAATACAAGACAAAGCTACTAAAGGAGGCATGTATGAATCAACAAAAATACAAAAAGCAGTAAATGTCACAAGCAAATTATTTGTAATTTTTGATCGTTGATTAGGCATGTTTCATATAACAAGGCCTGATCTGGTTACTGGTACAAATAATTTGTACAAAATTATAATACGTATTGTAGCGTATGAGTTAATGTTATTATGCTTTTTCATACATGTAGAGAATGTTCAATTATTGTACTTAATAATTAAGTTATAATTTCATCAGAGGAATTGAATTACATGATGTATTTGGATTTTTTTTTCCTTGAAGGCATGCAAGAGGAATTAATCATCAATCTGTGCAATGAACCTGACTTCTCAATCAAAAGGTGAATCCAATTGTCCTTTGCCACAATTTCCTGGTATAAAATTTCTCAAAAAAATAAAGAAATACTAATAAAGAACAAGCAATAAAGATGGAGATAAATTTAAGAACCGTATATTGGGTGACGCATCTTACTTTCTATACACTTTTAGAGCATTAGAGACACGTTTGTGAACTGTCATGATGATTTTGATGATAACAAAACTTTAAAGCTTGCACTTTATAGGTTAAACAATTAGATTCTTTTTATATATCAAAAGCTTGTACTTAAAAAAGATGATACTCCCTCCGGTCCTAATTATAGGACAAAGTTTTAATTTTTGTCAATTTCTTTTCCAAATACCCTATTGATACTTTCTCAATAATAATTAAATAATGCACCTATATATATTCTATAAAGTGAGTAATGCTTGCAACTCATTAATGTAACATACACCTCAATACTACTATTTTTTTTAAAAAAATTCTTAATAAAATAATTTTGAGCAATTTTTGTCATATTTAATAATGTCATCACCATTAAATTACACTTCCAACCTCCAAGAGTATATCGAAAGTTGTTGAGGGAGATTGATGACGCTAGACTGTGTGAGAGCTTAGAAAAGTTGTGTGTGAGGTAGGAGAGGTCTAACAAAGAACAAAGAATCAGAGTAATTTGATGTCATTTTAAATTTTAGAAGCTTGTGCTTATAAGATCATACCAAATGAAAAGCTTTGAAGATGTTGAAGATGCTATTGCACTTAATGGATCATATCATTCTAGAAGCATGGAAGATGCAAGTGTAGATATGTCTTAGAATGCCTTTGCTTGTATATAATTGTTTAACTATGCTCTTAAATGATGTTTTCTCACATGCCTAAGTGGTTTTACGCCTAAGTGGTTTTACTTAAATGCTTAGAAAAACTTAGTTTCATTCATTGAGAATATGAATTTGAGTCATCCATGAAATCTGAAGCTTAGAGCACAATATTTTTGCCTATTGATCGTACTATAAAATCGTCATATCTTGTTATTTTATCAAGCAACTGATTTCTTGGGACATTTGATGCTGTTCAGTGTTAATTTGCAAGTTACCCTTTGAAGAAATTGGAGCTAAAACGGTGAACTCAAGAAAAAGGGCAAATAAGGACCACAAAATTCCAAAATAACAGAAAAGGGTAACTTGCAAATTAACACTTAAATAACTTCCAATATTACCTCTACTAATTGTACTAAACTCTAATATTATATCAATTATTACTCTCACCCACTACCCTTATTAATTAAATACATTTGAAAAAATATAATTAATAAGGCTTAACAAGAATGCCTTATAGAAAGGATCAAATACATAATAATGACTAGAGGGGAGTAGTTTGAGACTGAGATTTTATCTCATTAATTGGGGTGTCTTTTGTAATTGGGTTGGATTTTGTAATTTAATTGGGGTGATGTGGTTGCATAAGTAGAGGAACCATGATCCAAGGTGAAGAGGAAGAGAGAGATAGCATTTCCATTTGTCAAACACAACTTTATTTTAATTTTTGAAATATAATTAAAAAAAAAAATGTTGGCATCTTTCTTTATCAGCATTGTACAATTCCCACTTAAATTAAATTTGATTAAGTCTGCATTTTTCATTTGTATAATTAGTAGTGTTAAAATTCCAAAAAAAGTAAAATAAAAATAAAAATACACGTTATAAATTTAAGGAACTAAACTTAAAGCTTACATAAAATCTAATTTAAAAGTATACTGTCATTTTCTTGTTCCATAAATTTCCATTCCCCCTTCTTTCCGTTCCGTTCCAGCAGCATATTAATTCCTGAAATTTGACAAATAAATTGAATTGCCACATTTGGCGAATTTTATTTTTACTACTCTATTTTGTATGCTTAAAAACCAGGTTGGCTTGACATAATTTAAGTCACAGAGGTGACCAAACCACTCCACATTAAAAAAATAAACAAATTGCTCCCAATCCAAATGGATACTAAATTGGTAATAACATTAAGTGCAACCGAATATCAACAAATATATACTTTTTTTTTTTTTTTTCAGCAAATCGTATTGTAAAATTATAAATTTCCTAAGAAATTAAATGTAAGGTACTATATATCCAATATATGTTGCTGGCATGCCAACATATACATGCTCTCCCTGTGTAAAATTTATTTATCTAATTTGGTTAGATTAAGAAAGTTAATATGTTTTATCTTAAACACACTAAATCATCTTTCTTAATTCTGTCAATCTCTCTCTTACTAGATTATTGTTGAAGGAGATCAATAAAATAAATTAAAAAAATATTGACAAATATAAGAAATGGGTCTTATATTTCAGACTAAGATTAAATCCTCAATTAAGTCTGGAAGAAGTATAAAGGAAAACGTTTAACATCATTACGTTTAATTTCACTAGATGGCATACCAAGTTCAGTAAATCTAATCAACTGGCTACGCTTAATAAAGAAGACAATGTCATGTAGAAGTATATAATTGTTTCTAAACATTAATCAGTACATATGATTCATAATGCTTCAAACCTTGATTATTTGTAAAGATATTAAACAATAAACATAATTTATCTAGAGATTAATCAGTATCATAACCCATGATGTTTCTTCCTTTGCTTTTTTCCCCCAACATAACCCATGATGTTTCAAACCTTAGGATAGATATTAACTCGGTGGGCACAAAATTTGGTAAGAACCTAGCTAACCTATCAACCAGGTCTTCTTCCACAGTTACAATTACCATTCTTACCTCATTATGTTATTCACATCAGCAGCCAAAACCAGCATCATTGATGTACTAAACACATTCCCACTCCCTGAGAATCCATTTGATTATATGATCAAAAATATATTCATATCAATTTAACTCCTTTTCTCATTCTACCATATGCAGGCTTCATGTAGTTGTAAAATGAGAGTGAACAAAGAAACTGAGAACTTCTGGAGGATCCTTCTTGCAAATTAATGATATACTCATACAAGCTCCAGCAATGGAGATGCCCATAACTTAACTTTCTTGTGAGCTAAAATGATTGTTCAGGAAGAAGGGAGCGATGGCGAAGCCCATAACTTAACTTTCTTGTCAGAACTGGCTGTGGCTAAAACCCAGACTTGTTCATTTTCTGCAGACGGAAACCTAACTATTAGTCAATAAAAGTATTGATGAAGGTTAAATTTTTCATGATTAAAGGAAACATACTGAAGTCATGCGGGTTAGGATTAGATATGTCCCAAGTATAACACTAACCAGATTCATCTAGAAACTAAAAATAACACAAGGTATGTTCTCATGTCTACCATGCATTTGAAATCAAAATTCATAGTATGGTTTGAACAAATTAGTGTTCTCTTCTACAATTTATAAGCAAACAAAAATACAATTTTGCATCAAAATCAGAAATACATTTCAAACTGTAACCAAAATTAGAGTCGGATACCCAGATGAGTCTTACCCATTGGAATTGATTTAGGTGCCCATGAAATGCATGTTATATCACCTGCGAGTGAAGAAAATAGTCAATAACTAGAAGGTCAAGAGCATGGTTTTACAGTGCTAGTAACAGAATTTATGCTAGGGCTTACTATCGTGGGTTTTTTCAGCTGTATCCAAAACCAGTCCAGTCTCAACAGATAACCATTGCAATGTGGTACCGTGGGTAGCGGCCAAAATCCTCCCATCAGGGGAAATACTAAGGCGATTGTAGGGCAAAACCGCACCAGTTGAGTCATGAAGAGGGATTGGGAACACCTTCAAAGTCTTTGGATCCTCATCAAGATGATAGCGCACTTCAATGTAAAAGAAAGAATATAAATGAGAAGAATCTAATAGTTAATAACCAAGATTTTTGGAAAAAACTTGAGCAAAAGGGCATGACTATCAAATTACAGGTACACTCTTACCAAAGCTGTGGCCATTAGACAATGAATTAGGGTGAAAACAGAGCCACTGAATCTCATCGAATTATTATGAATGGTTCATTCGATAACCAGATGATTGGCTTCTACTACAGTGAATTTACCATAGAAAATATGCGAAAAGATGAATTTAAATACTGAATGAAACATCTGCCCGTGGCAACTACATTATACAAGGTAAAAAGACTCCACAAACACCAAAGTGAAATTCAAGAGAGGAAATAAGGGGTCAAGATAGGCCCACAAGAAACACCCAAACTAACATAATTTACAGAAGGAAATGAACAGAATTTACAGCATACACAGCCAAAAATCAAAACCAATACAAAGAGAAGCCTAAATTCTACTTTCTCTCTCTCTCTCTACTCTTACAAAACTACTATTCATTCCAGTATTCTTCATTTTGCCTAGCTTATCCCACTCACTCACCCTCTAGCCCACACCTCCTTTCTCTCTCCTTTCAATAATCTTCCCATGTTTCGGCCAACAGCTTTAAGCCCATCATTTCCCTCCCCAGCAAGCTTCACATTGTATGCAAAACCACTATGAAATCCATAGCCTAAGAAAAAGGAGCTAGAGAATAGGAAAGGAGCACCAGAGGAGCCAATTGACCCACATTGAAATGCAATGGGAGGTACAGAGGGATGAGTATGATGGGGAATGAAGAAACAGGGCAGAACAATGAGACGGGTCATCGTTGTTTGGAGCTACCTCGCTTTTCGAGAGAAGACCAACTTGGATGGAGATATTGGGTCAAACGATAACTTGCTGTAAATGGGATCAATGAAGCAAAAGGTTTACATGCAATAGTAGTGACCATGGAGGGTAAAGAGTTCTTGTGGTTTCAGGCTCGAGTTGTGCACTCTAGTGGTAAGGCATTAAAATAGGGGTGGTCGAGTATTTTCATTATAGCCAGCAGAGCGGTGAGCATGAAGAAGACGGAAGAACTGTTAGCTTTGAAACAAGTGGGGTCAGTCGCTGAGTATAGTGAGGATAGGGTTGATGTCAGCACTGCTTGTAGATTTATAAGTGATAGAAAATATGGAAAAACTTATAAAAGAAGAAATTAATATTTTATTTTAGCGAGGAGCAAGTGGGTTACTTTTGTTATAAATGTTTTCCGTTTTGTTTTCTCTTGGAAATGGACCTTTCAAGTTGATTCTAAGAGCAAGTGGTTATTTTTGGTTTTCTCTTGCAAGTGGGTTGCATGTTGTAAAGCTTGCAAATTGTTTTTATTATAATTTTTTAAAAAGTTGCAAGTAGTCTCCTTATTAACCTATAAATAGGAGCTCTCATCCCTTTGTACGGACACACATGAATGAACAAGAATATGATGAATCATTTGCTCTCTCCCTCTCTCTACATGCTGTCTCTTTTCCCTCTCAACTTCTGAAACAGTTTCTCATCTCCCTCCCTCTCCTCTGTTTTTCCCTCTCCCCTGTTTCTGTCTCCCTCTCTACCTTGTCTGTTTTGCTATTCCTTTCTAATTCAGATCAGTTATTGTGAGATTGAGTGTGTGAGTGGGTTTTATATCAGTTTGGTATTAGAGCTTAGGTTCCCATGCTCCTAGGCTGTTTCCTCGACCGGGAAACAGAGAAACTCCCCACTAAAAAAAGCCCTTGTGCTCTGTTTTTGCCACTGAAGTAACAAAACACCCCTTTCCTGATATCATACTGTCCAACTGTCAATACCATCGTATGCGGAAAAATCTGGCCAGACCCTAAAGTATCGTCGCCATTCACCGCCTGACGCGCCATCAGAATGCTCTGTGCATGGGCTTCATGTGCCCCACGCGTCGTCAAAGGAGCTCCACGCACTGCCAGGCAGAAACCTCTTAACTTTGTTTTTCTGCGTTTTTGAGCTGTTTTCCAAGGTTCTTTCAACTCCTAGCTATCTTGGATGCAAGAATCATCAATGAAAGGCCTTATTTTGGGGTAAAAAGTTTCAAGTTTTGGTTTAAAGCAAGGCCGGCGACCCTCTCAATTTAATTATGACTTGTCTGGTTAATTGCAAGGCTTAAACTATTAGTTTGCTTAAATCTCTAGATTCTCTTGGGCTTTGCAATCTTGGTTTATCCATATGCTTAAACTTTAAACTTTTGAAAAACGGCTTCTCTGAGATAATTGTATTGTTCTGTTGATTGCTTAAGCAATTGGTTAGCATCACCTTCTCTAATTGTCCATACCTATCTTGCATGACCATCCGTGAGTCATCTACTAGGCAAGAACAATTAGAACTAGAAGTAATTCTTTAAACAATCATGTCCGAGAACTTCCAAAACACCCAAAATAACTTTGATGAATTTGCTAGGGCTCAGAAAGAACATGTGGACCGACGAATTGCTGAGTTAGATGAGAAATTAGACAGAAAATTTGAGGAAGTCTTGAATGCAGTACAGATACTAACTAGGCAGCAAACTGGGAAGGTAAAAGGAGGAGTGATAGAAAATCCTAAGGATATGATAGAGTCAAATTCTAGGAATGAACGACTTGTCCCCTGTCAAACTAGAACTACCCCTCTTAGATTGGTCAAACCACCGGGGTGAATAGTAGGGGGCCTAGGAGGCCACCTCCTCAGGTGTTTACTAATCAAAATCGGTTGGAGGATATGGGTGATGCTTGGGTTGAGCACGACCAAGTAGAGTGTCACTATAGACTGTATGAGCTTAACTATAGGAATTGTCACGAAAATTAGAAGAATGCCAACTGAAGACATCACCAAAAAGGTTAAAGTATAGGCCCTAGAATTTGATGGAAGTTTAAATTGTAGCGCCTTCCTAGATTGGTTGGCAAGCATGGAAGACTATTTTGAGTGGTACAACATGAATGATGCCCAGAGAGTTTGGTCACGAAAATGAAGCTTTTGGGATCAGCTAAAAAGTATTGGCAAAATGTTCAAAGAAGCGTTGAACGACAAGGTAAACCCTTGATCGAAATATGGCGCGAGATGAAAGCGAAGTTAAAAGAGAAATATGTCCCAATTCATTATAGAAGTCAATTGTATGACAAATTTCTCAATATAAAGAATCAACAATGTCGTGTTCCTCTTCATCTTGGCGACTATAAAGAGGAAATTCTTTGTAGTGTTATTCCTATGGATGTTGCCCACATTCTATTAGGTTGACCTTGTCTTTATGATCACAATGTCATGAATTTTGGGTGAGAGAATACTTATTCATTTAAGTACAATGGCAAGACTATCTTGCCACGTTGTGCTAAACCCAACACTGAATGCAAACAGCCATGCAAGTCAAAGGGCACGAAGTCCAAAGGACAAGATCTGCATCTTTTAACACAAACAGTTTGTGCAAGAGAGAGAAGAAAATGCAGTTGTGCTTGTAATATCTAAGCTATCACAACGGATTGCCTTTGTTACAACTTCGGAGATGCCTGAAAAGGTAAAACAACTTTTGAAAGAATTCCAAGATATTACTTTAGAAGAGCTTCCACCAGAACTACCACCAACGAGGAATATTCAGCACGCAATTGACTTTATCCCTGGGTCACAACTTCCTAACCTACCTCACTACAGGATGAACCCAAAAGATAGGGACAAACTTAACCGGCAAGTTAAAAGGCTGCTAGAGAAGGGTCACATCCAACACAGTCTTAGCCCGTGTGCAGTACCGGCTCTCTTGATGCGTAAGAAAGATGGCTCTTGGAGGAGGTGTGTAGATAGTAGGGCTATCAATAAGATTACCATCAAGTATAGGTTTCCTATCCCTAGACTTGAAGACATGCTTAATCTGCTATTTGGATCTAGTTGATTATCAAAGATCGATCCTCGTAATGGTTATCACCAACTCAGGATCAAACCTGGAAATGAATGGAAAACTGCGTTTAAAACGCAAGATGGATTGTATGAATGGCTTGTCATGCCATTTGGTTTATCAAATGCTCCTAGTACGTTCATGAGTGTCATGACCCACATCTTTTGAACCTACTTATAAAAATTTTTGGTAGTATACTTTGATGACATTTTGATCTCTAGTAAGTCTAGGGAGGAACATATGGATAGCCTTATCCTTACCAGACTTCACCAAGTGCTTTGAAGTTGCTTGAGATACCTCATGAGTAGGAATAGGAAGTGTCCTAAGCCAAGAAGGTCATTCAGTGGCTTCACTATTAACGACGGTTATCTCTTTCATGGAACCCAATCTATGCATCCCTCGTACATCTATTCGAGACTTCCTTATCTAGGAATTGAATGTAGGTGGGTTAGCTGGTCATTTTGGGTTAAACAAGACTATGGCTCTAGTGGAGGATAGATTTTGCGGCCATGGCCATCTCTCAAAAGTGACATGGCTAGAATTGTGTCCCAGTGTTGTACTTGCCTAATGTCTCAAGCAAAATGACAAAACACTGGGTGGTATACTCCTCTACTTGTTCTTGAAGCACCATGGAAAGATTTGAGTATGGACTTTATTTTGGGTTTACCTTGAATAGTTCGAGGACATCATTCCATTCTGGTTGTATTGATAGGTTTTCTAAGATGGCTCATTTAATTCCTTGTAACAAGACTACAAACACTGGGTGGTATACTCCTCTACTTGTTCTTGAAGCACCATGGAAAGATTTGAGTATGGACTTTATTTTGGGTTTACCTCGAATAGTTCGAGGACATCATTCCATTCTGGTTGTATTGATAGGTTTTCTAAGATGGCTCATTTAATTCCTTGTAACAAGACTACAGATACCTCTCATCTGGCAAAATTGTTCTTTAGAGAGATTGTGCGTTTACATGGGTTACCTACTACAATAGTTTCCGATAGGGATGTTAAGTTTGTCAGTTACTTTTAGAAAACCCTCTGGAAACAATTTGGCACACAGTTGAAGTTTTCTTACGCTTTTCACCCTCGGATCGATGGGCAACCGAGGTTACTAATTGTAGCCTGGGAAATTTGCTTAGGTGTCTAGTCGGGGATAAGCCTAAGAATTGGGATTTAGTTCTTCCAATTGCCAAGTTTGCCTACAACAACTTAGTAAATAGGTCCACGGGTATGAGCCCCTTTCAAATTGTTCAAGGTTTTAATCCTCGATAGCCTATTGACCTTATGCCAATCCCTTTGACATCCCACATTTCTAAATCTGCATAATATTTTGCCCACCGCCTACATGAATTACATGCTGAAATTAGGTGCAAAATAGCAATGAGCAATGAACAATATAAATTATCTGCTAATACACATCGCAGTTTTCAAAATTTTCATGTAAGGGATTATGTGATGGCACGTATACGTCCAGAGTGTTATCCTAAACATACATTTAAAAAATTGCATCTGTATATCTAAGAAATTAGGCCATAATGCTTATTTGTTAGAACTACCTCCCGACATGACTATCAGTTCAATTTTTAATGTGGAGGATCTTATGCCTTATCTTTGATCCTCCCCCTCTGCCTTCTAACGATTCTGCAGGTAGTTCCATCCTCGCCATCTAGCACACCACCTGTTGAAGAAATCAAGACCTTTATGGATGACCATATTGTTTTCGCATCGGATGGGCCCCTTCATCGCTACTTAGTTCGTTGGAAAGGTCATTCAGATTTAGATGCCACCTGTATCCCAGAGGATGTTTTTCAACATCTAACCCCTACCTTGCTGGAAGACTATAAACTCTCTACCTCTCTGGAGGAGAGTTCTTTGAAGCCAGGGGGAAATTGATAGAAAATATTGAAAAACTTATAAAAGATGAAATTAATATTTTATTTTAGCTAGGAGCAAGTGGGTTACTGTTGTTGCAAATTGTTGCCTTTTTGTTTTCTCTTGGAAGTGGACCTTGCAAGCTGTTTCTAAGAGGAAGTGGTTACTTTTTGTTTTCTCTTGCAAATGGGTTGTGCATGTTGTAAAGCTTGCAAGTTGTTTTTATTATAATTATTATTTTTTTCGTTGCAAGTAGTTTCCTTATTAGCCTATAAATAGGAGCTCTCATCCCTTTGTATGGATACACTTGAATGAATGAGAATAGGATGAATTATTTGCTCTCTCCCTCTCTCTACATGCTGTTTTTCCATCTCAACTTCTGAAACAGTTTCTCATCTCTCTCCCTCCCTTTCCTCTGTTCTGTTTTTCCCTCTCCTGTTTCTGTCTTCCTCTCTCCCTTTTCTGTTTTGCTATTCCTTTCTAATTCAGGTCCGTTATTGTGAGATTGAGTGTGTGTGAGTGGGTTTTACATCAGTAAGACAAGATGCTCATGAGTGTTTTTAAAAATGGGCTTTTAGAGGAGCTACACTGATGTGAGTGATGGGCTCGATGTTACAACAGCCCACACTTATAGGAGGAGAAATACCCCTGCAACCTGATTCGGTCTAGACAGTAGGAATGTGCTTAGGACAGCACACTTCGACCCAGTATGTCCAAGTGATGGTCTGAGTAGTTATCTAGGGTTGTGTGCCCAAGAGTGAGGCAGACAATGAGTGATTAGCTATTTTGTTGGGAGAGCCTCTGAACTCTCGAAAGTCAGGGAGGTTCTCTTCTTGCTTGTTACTCTTGTGTCCCTATTTTCATCACTGTAGCTAAGATTAGTTAGTCGTTTTCCTCTTCCATTCCCATTGAAGAGGTTGTACTGGCTTTGCCCAGTTACTCGGCTAATAATGCAGACTCAGATCCATCCATTTTATCTTCTCTGTTTTCTTGGTTTAATCAGTGAGACAAAACAATCATAGCTTTCAGAAATTGATGAGGTATAAATTTGAATCCAATACAAGCCAGCTAAAGACAATAAAGCTACTAATGCCCTTTCTAGGCAAGATGCTAAAAATGAAATTGATGGTCATTTCATTGTGGTAATATGAAGGAATGGCAGAGTTAGAAGCTGAGATGATGTGGGATGAGCATTTAAAAGAGATAATGCAGGAGATGATACAAGTGCAAGCCCCCTAAAGATAAGGAATTGCTGAAAGAGTTCCATGACCATGGGTGGAAACTCATGTTACTTTGAGAACCTATAGGAGGCTTGCACTTGTGATCTTTTGGCATGGCATGAAGAAGAATATACAAGATTATGTAGCTGGATGTGAGATCTGTCAGCAAAGCAAATATGTGGTTGTTAGTCCAGCAAGGTTACCACAACCTATCCCAACTCCCAGAACTGTAAGGGAGGATATTAGTATGGACTTTGTGGGAGGATTGCTAAGCCGAGAAGTAATCAAGTGGATACAATATTAGTAGTGGTGGGCAAATTTACCAAGCATGCTCATTTCATACCCTTTTTCTCTCCCTTCCAAATGCCAAGGATGTTGCTGACACGTTTGAGTAGTAATCAAACTTCATTGATTTCCTAGCACCATTGTGTCTGATTGTGATCGAAGCAGTGAACTGAAGTTTGGAGACCCACTTAACATGCTTTGTTGGAAATACTCCCAAGAAGTGGGCTAGGATGCTTCGGTTGGTCAAATATCAATGTGATACCACCTATCACAGTGCCACAGGTCACCTATAAAGCTTTATATGGGAGAGATCCACCAACTCTTCTAAGGAGGAGTGGTGGGCCAACAGATCAGGGAACGAAATCTGATCTTGAATGAGTTGAAGAAGCAATTGAAGAACGCTCAAGCTAGGATGAAAACTCATGCTGATAAACATCAAAGATAGGTAGAATTTGTCGCTGGGGAATCAAAGAGAGGTAGAAATTGTAGAAAAGCTCAAGCTAGCATTTACCATTCCCAATACCTTTTTTCTTGGATTGTTACGCTCCTGTTCTTTTTGAGTAATAAAAAACCTGAGTTCCTCAAGTGAGTTCTCATATTTCTTAGGTGGGGCCATTAGTGAGTGTGAGTGTGCAGGGTGATTCTATAGTTAGGTTCTACATATCAACTCTTTGACAATTGTGCAGAACAAAAATATGTAACTTCTACATACCATTGATATTCCATATTCTTATCGTCCCATCCTTGGATGCTGTGATTATTTGCTCGGAATTAGGGGTAAAGCACAACCAAGTTACTGCGCTCTGAGAAAACACAGAAAAATCACTAATCAGAGTTCAAACTGTAATTACCAGTTTATCTTAGAGGAAGTAGATCATATTAACAATTACAAAGTTATTCAATGTCAAGCAGCCAAGAAGTACAATCATATAATTTCAATTGCATTCATGCAACTATAGAGCAGAAGTCAAATCAAACTTGAAAAATATAAAACACAAGGGAAAACAATGCGCATGTCTGCGTATATCAACTAAATAAAAACAAGGTTAATGTGGTAATTATATTGTAAATAATATTATAATCAGATATTATAAGATTATAATATTATCTGATATTATATAGGATCTAGTTTGTTATAATGAGATATTATAGGATCTAGGTTGTTATCCTAGGTTAGTTAAGATTAGATTCCTTTTATGAATTTTGAAATTCCCTAGAAGATAGGATCTATTATCACAGAGTGTATTCCCTATGCACTCTATATATTCTCAATGAATGAGAACAGAACAGTTTAATCGGACTAATCAATAAAAGTCCCATTGTGCTACATGGTATCAGAGCCCGGCACTAACAGTTCCGATAATATGAATCCATCGGAAACCACAACAGGGTCGTCCCATACCAACCCTTCATCCACTCAACTCCCTAAACCCAGCGATACCTCGGTCCCAACCAACCTGACCGATAATCACCTGGTTTCGGAGAAACTCAACCTACATAATTATCCTGATTGGGCTCGCGCTGTTCTCCTGGCCGTCGGTGGTCGTGGCAAATGCAAGTATCTCACCGGAGAGATTAAGCCACCGTCGGACCTAGCCTCTCCAGCTGCTGCTCAATGGGAAATTGACAATTCCCTTGTCTGCTCATGGCTGATCAATGCCATGTCATCACAGATAAAACGAAGTTTCATGTACCTTCCCACTGCCAAGGACATCTGGGATGCTGTCCGAGACTCTTATGTTGATGCTAAAGACCTGTCACAACTGTTCAACCTCCGACGCAGAATTTGGAAGTCCTCCCAAGGCTCCAGGTGTGTCGCTGAGTTCTGGTTTGAGCTCGTGGCACTTTGGCAAGAAGAGGACCAGATGGCAACCACTGAATGGACATCATCTCCACGCCGCCCCCGCACCGGCGTAATCTCAACATTGATCGTGTCATGATCTTTCTTGCTGGTCTCAATCCAGAGTTTGATGATGCTAGAGCCCGAATATTAAGCAACTCGTCTCTCCCACCACTTCGAGAGGTGTACTCTGAAATACGTCGTGAAGAATCCCGCAGGTATACCATGCTACTCAAAGCCGTCTCTCCAAGTCCAGATGCATCAGGCCAAGTAAGTAAGCATGTTCCTTCTGGCCCCATTCCCGGTAAACCTCGTCCAACATGTGATCATTGTAAGAAGGTTGGTCATACCCGGGATAAATGATGGTCACTTCATGGCAAGCCTGCTGATTGGAAACCTCGCAACTCAAGACCTTTTTCTGCTCATCAAACAACCATTGAGGCTGACTCCATATCGAACCCAAGTCATCCCTTAATCCAGATCAGATAAGTCAACTCCTGGATATGTTAAAAACCCTAAAGGCTCCTCAAGGGCCTATTGCTTCCCCGCCAAACAAGGTACTAATTATCTCACCCTTGAAACCTCTTCATCTCTACCCAAATGGATAGTCGATACAGGCGCTTCTGACCACATGACTTCAGAATCCAGTCAGTTTACTTCATATTCACCCTCAGCTGGCAATGAGCGCATTCATACAGCCACTAATACTTGTGCCACCATTGCTGGCACGGGTACCATACCTATCACAAAAAACCTCAAACTTGAATCTGTACTTCATGTTCCTCAGTTGACATTTAATCTCTTGTCAATCAGCAAAATAACTAAGCATGCAAATTGCTCTGCTCATTTTTTTGCTACTCATTGTGTATTTCAGGATCTCTCCTCGGGGAAGATGATTGGCACTGACTAAGGAGCATGGTGGCCTCTACTATCTCGATGATTCCTCGCAAGTGCCTTGTCATCTCAAATAAAGACCTCTAGTTTTCCTTCATTAGACAATAATGTAATGCTATGGCATAAACGAATGGGACATCCTAGTTTCAAAGTATCTCCAAAAATTGTTTCCTCATTTTTCTAATAAAGATGGCACTTTTCATTGTGAGACTTGTGAATTAGCAAAACACCACCGTGTTACCTACCCTTCAAACACATATCGTGCCACCCGTCCCTTCTCCATCATCCACAGTGATGTATGGGGGCCTTCCAGAATTCCCAATCGTACTGGTGAAAAATATTTTGTCACCTTTATCGATGATCACTCTCGCATGTGTTGGGTGTATCTTTTAAAGGAAAAATCCGATGTGTTTAACATCTTTGTTGAATTTTTTCAGTATATTAAAACCCAATTCAACTCTACTATTCAGGTCCTACACTCTGATAATGGCACTGAATACTTCACCAATAAATTCAGCCATTTTCTCACCTCTCATGGTATTGTCCACAAAAGCAGTTGCTCCTACACCCCACAACAAAATGGCATAGCTGAACGCAAAAATCGTCATCTTCTTGACATAGCTCGTGCCCTCATGTATACATGTCATGTTCCCAAATATTTCTGGGGTGATGCCATCCTCACAGCCACCCATCTAATCAATAGAATGCCTACCCGGGTCCTTTCCCACATCTCTCAACTTGAAAAATTATGTGAAACTCACATGACTTCACACCTTGACCACTCACTTCCCCTTCGTATTTTTGGGTGCAAGGTTTATGTCCACCTTTATCACCCTTCTTCCAAATTTGACCCAAGATCAGTTCCATGTATCTTCCTTGGCTATTCAAATTTCCAAAAGGGGTATAAATGCTATGATCCCAAGTCTAAACATCTCTTCATCAGCCGTGATGTTACCTTTGTGAATCCTCACCTTTCTATTCCCGGCCTTCTAGTCGGGGAGAGTTGGAGTGACTCTCGGTCTGGTCTTCCTATACCCGAACCAATACCACCCTCTTATCCCGTATCTATACCTCCTATCCCGAGATCCACCCTTAATACCATCACAAACGGGGTCGCTGAACCTAAAAATCAGTATGGCAAGGTTTACTCTAGGAGGAACAAACAGCTAGAAGGGTCCACCATGCCTACTGAGCTCAGCCACTATCCCAACCAGGGGTGAATCCGATGCTAACAAGGAAGAAGACATGCCTATTGCACTTTGCGAAAGAAGGCACGCTCATGTACTCAACACCCTATCCAAAACCATTTGTCATATGGTAATCTCTCACAAACATATTATTCCTTTGTTACTAATCTTGATCAGATCCAGATCCCTACAAATGTACATGAAGCCCTAAAAATTCCAGAATGGAAGAGTCTTTGTCTTAGATGAAGTATATGCCCTTGAAAAGAATCATACTTGGGACATTACTTGACCTACCAAAAGAAAGAAAGGCAGTGGGATGCAAGTGGGTATTCACCCTCAAGTACAATGCTGATGGTACTTTAAACAAGTACAAAGCCGGTTAGTAGCCAAAGGTTTTACACAAACATATGGTTTGGACTACAACGAGACGTTTACCCCCGTAGCAAACCGGATACAGATACGAATACTTATCTCCATTGCTGTAAATCGGACCGGCCACTACAACAACTAGACATCAAAAATGCTTTCCTAAATGGGGAACTAAAAGAGGAAGTATATATGACATTACCACCTGGTTTTGACAAAGGACAGGGCAGACAGGTATGTAAACTGAATAAGTCAATATACGGTTTGAAACAGTCCCCTAGAGCCTGGTTTGACAGATTCTCACGAGTTCTGAAGGCTGAAGGCTATAACCAAAGCCTCTCTGACCATACTATGTTTACTATGAAACATGAAAATCTGATTACTATCCTAATAGTATATGTAGATGACATTATACTCACAGGGAAATGATCTCCAAGAAATGAGTAGAATCAAGATGGCGTTAAACCAAGAATTTGAAGTCAAAGACCTGGGAAATTTGAAATATTTCCTAGGAATGGAAGTGGCTAGGTCAAAGGAAGGAATCCACATTTCACAAAGAAAATATATCCTTGATTTACTAAAGGAAACCGGCATGCTTGGATGTAAACCAAGCAAGACGCCTATTAGAGTCAAGAAAAAGAAGAACAAGGCGAATCCCCCAACAACCGAACAGGAAATTGCAGAAAAGAAAAACACGGAGCAAGATGAAAAACCGGCGAGACTTGGGCGTTACGGAGATTGGTTGGAAAGCTTATCTATCTTTCCCATACACGGCCAGACATAGCTTTTTCAGTAAGTGTTGCAAGCCAACATATGCATTCACCGAAGCAAAAGCACCTGAATGCAGCTTACAAAATCCTAAAATACCTCAAAGGGACACCTGGCCGAGGTCTCTTCTTTAAGAAGACAAATCTAAGAACTATTGAGATTTATACAGACGCAGACTGGGCAGGAGATCAAGACAACAGCAGATCCACTTCCGGCTATTGCACCTTTGTGTGGGGAAACTTGGTAACTTGGCAAAGTCAAAAACAACGAGTTGTATCCAAGAGCAGTGCAGAATCTGAACTAAGAGCCCTATCTCAAGGGGTTATGGAAGGAATTTGGCTAAAGAGAGTAGCTAATGAGACCTACACATGAGATAGAGTGTCCACTTAAGCTCTCTTTGTGACAATAAAGCAGCCATAAGTATGGCATTAAATCCAGTTCAACATAGCGCAGAACTAAACATGTTGATGTTGACCGCCACTTTATCGGAGAAAAAGTTGAAGATGGAATTATTTGTATTTCCTATATTCCTACAAAGCTATAGCTTGCGATATCCTTACAAAAGGGTTACGGAAGATACCTTTGAAGGTTTTGTTTGCAAGTTGGACATGATGAGTATCTATGATCCAACTTGAGGGGAGTGTGATAATTATATTGTAAATAATATTATAATCAGATATTATAAGATTATAATATTATCGATATTATATAGGATCTAGTTTGTTATAATGAGATATTATAGGATCTAGGTTGTTATCCTAGGTTAGTTAAGATTAGATTCCTTTTATGAATTTTGAAATTCCCTAGAAGATAGGATCTATTATCACGAGTGTATTCCCTATGCACTCTATATATTCTCAATGAATGAGAACTGAACAGTTTAATCGGACTAATCAATAAAAGTCCCATTGTGCTACAGTTAACTATATTTGAAATAATTTGTATGACAGTTCTTTGTTTTATTGATAGGAATTGAGTACATAAATAGGGGAAAACAGAATACAAATCTAATCATATCCCCCGAATCTCTCCTATAATCTGGGAAATTTTAAGCGAGATAAAAACAGATTTGATATGATAACAATTATTAAACTAATAAAGGAGATTACGGTTTAGCCTCCGTAGGCCCATTAGTGGCAGCAGATCTACTTCCAACAATATTGTTCAAATAATTAACGTACAACATAAAGCATGTGGAAACAAACTTTATTATTTCCTCAAGCTGGGGTTTCTAGTATCTTCTATCTTTTTTACAGTTCTATTAATTTTTTATGCAATCTACGGGTTTTTCCTTAGTTGCGAAACACTTCACTTTATCTTAGTTGCCTTGATCTTCCTACAAATATCAAGCATGCCTTATTTTTGAAGCACGACTCGGGTGGCATATTGGCAATTTTAAGCGTATGCGAGATAATACCATGATCGCGGGTGATTTGATTAAAGAGATGAGCTTATGAAAAAACATGCAAGAGCACTTGAGGTAAAAGATTTGGGGCAAGTAAGTTATGTATGTATAAAAATTTAAAGAATATTTCCTAATTCTGACACTCTCCCTTAAGTCCGAACATCAATGTAACCACGCACAACTAGTTACAGATGTAATCATGTAATAAACCTGAGCTCTAGCCTTCCTACAAATATCAAGCATGCCTTATTTGTGAAGCATGACTCTGATGAGATATTGGCAATTCTAACTGCATATAGATAATACCATGATTGCAGGTGATTTGAAGAATGAGATGAGCTTATGAACAAACATGCAAGAGCACTTAAGGTAAAAGATTTGGGAAAAATAAAATATGTACAAAAATTTGAAGAATATTTCCTAATTCTGACACTCTCCCTTAAGTTTAAATATAGATGTAACTATGCCCCACTTGTTGCAGATGTAATCAACCTCGGGAGATTTTGTGAAGATATCGTCCAATTAAACACTATGATTGGCAAACTAACTGCACTCATTGTATATTGTCGGAATATTATGCATTTATAATGGATTATTTAGATTAGTCATTATCTTATTGTTAAATTAGATACAGATATATTATATCATATCTTAGGATTAGATATAGATATATTATATCTTAGGATATTATATCTTAATCATTTTGATTTATTGTGATTTGATTAGATTCTAGGCTTAACTCCAAGTTTGCCTATATAAAGGCTTGTAAGTACTCTATTTGATTTAGAGATTGAGAGAAAGAGATTAACGAATTCAGATTACTATTTCTCTCCAAAAATATCCCCATGGTATCAGAGCTAGTGAAGAAAAAGAAGGGAATGAAGAAGGGAAAAAAAAGGAGAAAAATATTCAGAGATGTTTTCTTCGACCTCTTGGTGCATCGTTGTCGACCTCTCTGCATCGCCAACTTCGTTAAAAATAATCAACGCTAGTAACGTTTCCAGCATCTAAAGCGCCGTTAACATCGCTGGTGAAGTAGAGCACAGTTCTTCATCAACGACCCATCTCCTCTTCGACGCTGTCATCGTCGTCGAGCTTGTCATCGTCGGTGGTAGTTCCTCTATCATCGTGCCTCACAAATTGTCTGACGACTAGTCTCATCGTCCTCAACTTGTCCGACGACTGTTCTGGTCATCCTCAACTAGTCCAACAACCTCTTCTCCGTCCGTCGATCTTGTCGTAGCCGCTGCCCATCCGTCGATCTTGTTGCAGCCGCTGCCCATTGATCTTGTCACAGCCGGTAACTCCCAATGTTGTCGTGTATCTGCTGCTTGCTAAATAAGCCTCCGAGACTCAAAAAAGGAGGACAAGCCCGAGACAAAATAAATGGGCCTCTGAGACTCAAGAAGTACAAGCTTAAAGGGGAGTAACAGTAGTATAAAGTTGTATAAGCAAGTTGAACATGATTAGCATCCATGATCCAACTTAAGGGGGAGTGTGGGAATATTATGCATTTATTATGGATTAGTCATTATCTTATTATTATATTAGATATAAATATATTATATCATATCTTAGGATTAGATATAGATATATCATATCTTAGGATATTATATCTTAATCATTTTAATTTATTGTGATTTGATTAGATTCTAGGGTTAGCTTCAGGTTTACCTATATAAAGGCTCGTATGTACTCTCTTTGATTCAGAGATTGAGAGAAAGAGATTAATGAATTCAGATTTCTATTTCTCTCCAAAAAAATCCACATATATGTTGATTATATAGTGTTGAAGGTAATGATGAAGAAGAAATTACAAAGCTAATGGAAACCGAGCAACAAAATTTGAAATTAAAGATATTAGCCCGTAGAGGTATTTGCTTGGCATGGAAGTGGCACAAACTCAAAAGTGGATAAGTGTATCTCAACAAAAGTATACACTAGACCTCCTAAAAGAAATAGGAATGTTGGGACCTCAACCTGCAAACACACCAATGGAGCTAAATTAGAAGCTAACAATCAAGCTCAATGGTACTGCAGTAAATAAGGAAAGATATCAAAAGCAAGTGGGGAAACTTATTTATCTATCTCACATGAGTCCTGATATCTATTACTCAGTAAGTGTGGTGAGCCAATTCTCAAGTAGTCCTCAGAAAGAACACATGACAGCAGTCTCTATAATACCGAGGTACTGAAAAAAGACCTCAAGACAATGAGCATGTTTGGGAGAGCTTATGGGCTTATTCACTATGAATCGGGCTTATAGTTTTTTTCTCGTTTGGATGAAAGCGGTGGCCAATCGAGCTTATGGCTTATTGGAGGAGCTTATGATAAGCTCTATTTCCTGGCTTATTTACTATTTGAATCGGACTTATGGTTTTTTTCTCTTATAATTATCTCAAAAGTCACCTATCCATAAGTCATTCCAAACAAGTTTATTTCACAAAAGCTACTTATCAACCATCAATCCAAACATAAATCACGTTTCACAATCGGGGACTTTTACCCAATCGAACTTATTTATAAGTCCGATTGCCCACCAATATCCCAAACAAGCCCAATGATTGTTCTTTGCAAGAGGTACTTTAGAGAAATTGAGCTATTTACAAATGCTGACTGGGCAGGCACAAAAAAGGATAGAAGATCCACTACTAGTTATTGCTCTGTGTGGGGAAACTTGGTTGCCTAGAGGAGTAAGAAACAACCATTAGTTTCAAGAAGCTCAGCAAAATCAGAATATAGGGCCTTAGGTCTAGCTATTTGCAAAGGGATATGGCTTGTGAGACCGCTTGTACGCAGCTTTACCCCATGCTTGTGAGACTCCTAAAGCAACTAAACATTGATATCAATGCTCTTATAAAGGTTTGGTGCGATAGTATCTCAGCAACAAAAATTGCCAATAATCTGTACATCGTTGATCACACAACATGTGGAAATAGATCATCACTTCATTAAAGAGAAGGTGGATAGTAAGGTAATTGACCTGGCTTACATTGCCTCAAGAAATCATATTGCAGATGTGATGACAAAGTGATATGCTTATTGATCAAGAATTGAGAAATAGAGTAGAAGAGACACAAGAAAGGGATTAGAAAAGAAGAAGAGAGCTAACTATGGCTCTCTCACATTGTATTCACACTCATAGCAAAACTGATCTCCCTTTACAAAATGGAGGAGTAGGCTATTTATAACCTATAGCCTCCCTCAAGTCCTAACTAATGGGTTAATGACTAATTACCCTCCTACTTATCTAGTTTACACTTAGGTCCTTAGGCTCATATTACACTTAGGTCCCTAAATGCATATTATTATCTTTACATATCAATACTCCCTTCCCAAAAACATCCTTGCCCTCAAGGATGATTGACACAAAACTGACCCTCAACAATACAAAGCTGAAATAACCAAAACATAAGCCTAAACTGTAAAATTCTGGAAAAAATTCTGAAACTTGTGCTGCTACACTCTTCACTTGTTTGCTGCTGGAACAAATAGAGGCAATAAATCCAATCCAGAACCAAATAGCATTTTAATCAGATCTCCCCTGAACCAAGTATGCAGCAAACTTTGGGTAGGAGAGCACTGAAAAAATGAGAGTCAATTTTGGAGAAACCCAGCACCAAGAAGCATCTTGACTAACTCCCCTTTGAACCAAACAAAAATCAGAATTCTTGTAGGAATAATGAAACTCAAATGCTGAGTTATTGGGCTCTTTTGTTTACTGTTATCTTCTAAGCCCAACAACGTATTAGAAGCTATTAAATCCATTGTCCCATTAAAATTGTTGCTGTTGAAAGAGAATGACATCCAGCTGTAACCCTTCAACATTCTTCTGCCCTTCCAAGAATATGCAAGCTAGCTGTAACCCTTTATTTGCAGCAGGTTGAACAGTGCTGAAAACAGGATAAGCTGGAGAAAATATGACTCTACATGGCACCAGCTGGAACCCACTAACATGTGATGTCTTGTTCCCAGCCTCACACCTGTCCATATGGCACAAAACAGCCCTAAATCCTTCAGTAGAGTCAAAGCATAAAGACCCATTAAAAGCAGAAGTGATTTTCGCATTATCCCTAGGCAATACAGAATCAGACTTGGAAGAAATTGAAAGATAACAACCCCAACTTGACACAGGGTCCTTGGTTTTGACCGGAAGACTACTTCCATCGTTACTACTCTCAAGCTTCGACACTCCTCTTGTTTCTTTTGTTACGGTACATTCTTGGGAGGAGGCTGAACAAGACTTGTTCTTTTCTCGGGCAATCAAAAGCTTCTTGTTCTTTGATACGTTCATTGGTGGAGTCTAAACAAGACCCACCAATTTCTTGGACCTCGAAGCTTCTTGCACTTCTTGTGGAGACTTTTGTGAACAGCCACCATCTTCTTTATCTTTCAAGACTCTTATTGCCTTCTCTCGCTTTCTTCTTGACTTGCCGCCGCAGATCCCATTCCTCCATTTGAGCGTAAGCACGAGCCCCACCCAAGGTTCTTGGTTGAAAGAATTCGACTAAGTCGCAGATTTCATCCTTCAATCCATTAACATATTCTTCAACAAGGTCCTCTTCTGGTATATGGAGCTGGAATCTTGTGACAAAATCATCAAAAATGTCATTATACTCCTTCACATTGCCGAGTTGCCGAGGCCACAATCTGACCCCCATTATTGGCTTGTATTGCCAATACTAGTGCTCTTAAGTCATCTCTCAAGCCCCACACCATATCTTGGAATTCATCCATGGTTCTTGCTATTCTTGATCTTGTTTGTACCACCCACCCACCCACCCACCCACCATGTCTTCTAGGATAACAGAAGGGAACAGAACCAGAATCCAGAAAACAGAACCAGAATATAGAAGAAACAGACCCAGAAATGGATATGACCATGGTTCGTAAAAACGAGTTTTAAAACGCAAAAACGCTGATTTTACGTTTTTTAGCAGCAAAACGATTTTTGTTGCAACAAAAAACGTAGACCATGGCAAAAACGTTAAAACGGCGAGTTGCAACGTGAAAACGCAAAAACGGCGAGTTTTTACAAAAAACGAAAAAATGGAACATTTGCCCTGATTCCTGAACCCTAATTACTCTGCTGCAAATCGTGTTCGAGGCTTTCAGCGCACGACTCTGTCTCTGCCGCTCTCGTCTCTCAATCCGACCCTCCTCCCAACCTCTCTCAACTCGCGTTCCGCCTCGCCGCGCGACCGTTCGACTTCCGACCCTTCTTCCTGTGACTTCTTCGGTCTTCGTGCTCCAGCAGTCCAGCTCAAGTTTCTCCTCCAGTTGAGCTTCTCGCCACTATCTGGATTCTGGTACTTCCATCTCATTAATTAAGTGCATTATAATCCTTTACTACTACTGTGTTATTTTTTTTTTCTTTTCATTTTTCAAGGGAGGATTTCCGTAAAGAATTTCAAGAGCAGAATCCAGATGTCAAGTCAATGCGTGATGTAAGTGTAGAATTCATTTTGTATTAATGCAGCCGCCTGTTTAAGTTGATTTATATCTTTAATTGTGAAGCGAGATAATGACACTACTGTTTGTGTAAAGACTTCATACTGTCTTTAGTATCTAATAAATTTCAAAGCTAACCAATTACTTTTTTCAATAAGCAGCCAATTATTCAACAGTTTGCAAGAAAGTTCAATACTATGCCGTGCAAATAGCTGCTGGACTGTTTTTTTATACCTCTTCTTATTTTCTACAAATAACCTAACTTTCATTTCAGATCGACAAGGCTTGTGGAGAGAAGTGGAAAACAATGACTTATGAGGTTTGTATTTGTAACCTTTCTTTTTCTTATTTAGCCTCAACAATCAAGAGCATCATTTAGGATTCTGTTTGTTTACTTTCCTTGGCACTTCATTTTCCAATTATTCTTTCACACGTGTAATATTCCATGTTTAAGTTCACTAGGAGAGTTATATTCCATGTTTAAGTTCACTAGGAGAGTTATATTCCAATTATTCTTTCACCAATTTTTTATATGTCACTCCAGTTTTGTTTATTGGCATTGTTTTGTTTATTGTTTGTTCCATTTATTTTTCTGATTCGCGTAGTGAATTCACTTAAAAAAGCACAGTCAATTAGTGAAAGTTTATTTGAAGAAATGGTGCTTTCTTTTTAGTGAAAATGGCTTCTAGTGGAAGTAGTGCTGCAGTTCAAAATAGTTCTACACCTTCTGTCCCAGTGAGTGGAGCAGGAACATCTTCAAGACCTTACAAGAATGCTCCCGGAAGTAGAACCTGATGTGGCATGGAAGCATGGTACTTCAGTTGATGGAGGTACCAATAAAATTAAATGCAATTACTGCCAAAAGATTATACAAGGAGGTGTTTATCGAATGAAACATCATTTGGCTTGCAAAAGTGGAAAAGATGTAGGAATCTGCATATCTGTTCCTGAGGCAGTGAAGAAAGAGATGTGGGACATTGTACGTGAGTTACAAAAAAGACTAAACAAGAAATCTAGCATTGATGATGAGGATGAGGTTGTACAAGGTGGACAAAAAAGATCACATGATAAAGATAACGAGAGCTCTAAGAATATCTTCAAGAAAAGAGGAGTAAGCACCCAACCTACCATCAATAATATTTTTAAGAAGAGTTTAAGAGAGGGTGCATGTGAGAAAATTGCTTCTTTTTTCTATAACAATGCCATACCATTCAATGTGGCACAAAGTGTTGAATTTCAAGAGATGTTTGAAATGGTTGCTCGACATGGTATTGGTTTTAAGCCACCATCCTATCATGAAATTAGTGAGAAATTTTTGAAGAAACAATATATGGAGACAATGCAAAGTCTTGAAAAAACATAAAGCTTATTGGAAGGATATGGGCTGCTCCATAATGACGGATGGCTGGACAGATAAAAGGAGAAGAACGCTTATAAACTTCTTAGTAAATAGCCCAAAAGGAAGTGTGTTTTTGAAGTCAATTGATGCATCTCACATCACCAAAACAGCTGAGAAGATATTCCATATGATTGATGAAGTAGTTGAGGAGGTAGGAGAAGAAAATGTTGTGCAAATTGTGACGGACAATGCTGCGAACTATAAAGCTGCAGGAGCATTATTGATGGCAAAAAGAGCAAGGTTGTATTGGACACCTTGTGCCGCTCATTGTATTGAACTAATGTTGGAGGACTTTGAGAAGAAGTTGCCGGTTCATCATGAGACAATTGCAAAAAGAAGAAAAATTACTACATATATATATTCAAAGACTTCTTTAATTTCCATGTTGCAATTTCATACAAATGGAAGAGATTTGGTGAGACCAGGCAAGACTCGCTTTGCCACATCTTATCTAACTTTGGGGTGCCTCAATGACAACAAAGGAGCATTGATAAGGATGTTTACATCAGATCAATGGATGTCTAGCAAGTTTGCTAAAACAAATGATGGCAAGTATATTGAGGATGTGGTTATGGATAGAGAGTTTTGGAAAAATGTTGTGACATGTTTAAAGGGTGCTTTTCCACTTATCAAAGTGCTTCGTTTGGTGGATTCAGATGAGAAGCCAGCTATGGGGTTCATTTATGATGAGATGATTCGGGCCAAGGACAAAATTCGAAGAAAGCATTCAATGGTTTAAAAAGAAGGTAGTATAATTTTTGAATCTAATATAATTTTTTAACTTTTGTTTGCTATTTCGATTCTAATATAATTTTTTCTCTCGTCATTCTTTACTCTTTAGTAATCAGCCTCTATGTGATATCATTGACGCTAGATGGGACAATCAATTGATGAGGCCTTTGCATGCAGCAGGCTATTTCCTCAACCCTCAAATACAATATAGGGTAGGATTTCGTGCTGATCCTGAAGTTAAAAATGGACTATATCAATGTTTAGAAAGGTTGGTGGAAAGTGCTGAAGAAAAAAGAAAAATTGATGATCAAATGGATGATTTCAAGTTGCAATTAGGGAGATTTGGTTCTAAATTAGCCCAAGGTGGCATTTATACAAAATCTCCAACACGGTGGTGGGAATCTAATGGTTTTGATCATCCAGAGCTCCAAAGATTTGCAATGCGCATTTTAAGCTTGACATGTAGTTCATCTGGTTGTGAGAGGAATTGGAGTTCCTTTGAGATGGTAAGTTTCTTTAATTTGTAAATTTAGGTTTGTACTTGCTACTTGTTGTATATTAATTGAATTTGTTTTTGTTTAGGTCCACTCAAAGAGGAGAAATCGCTTGAAACAAAAGAAAATGAATGATCTTGTGTTTGTGATGACAAATTCAAAATTGGCCGGGAAGAAGCAAGTTAGAAAAATTGTTGAATATAACTTTGATGATGTTTCATCTCAAGATGAATGGATTGTGGAAAATGAAGGAACATCTTCTAATGTTGAAGGTTTAGATGAAGACAATTTTGATTTGAATTTGAATACTTTAATTGAAGAAAACTTGGCTCAAGTTGGAGGAGGGGATGACACTGGTGGTGATGTTGATGCCTTTGTAGATGATATGGTGATTCCTAATTTTGAGTTTGACAATGAGGTTGATAGAAGAGAAAGAGAAGTTGCCATGCATCATGATGTAGTTGAAGATCATGTGGAGCATAATGTCTTTGATGACAATGACTTGAATGATTTATTAGCTTAGAGTGACGATTATTTACGTTTCAGTTGGATAATGAGTGGTACTGAATTTAAATTAGATTTGAATTTTGAACTGTATTGAGATGGTTTGCCTTTGTTTGAATGGTATTTGATGACAATGTTAGATATTTTGATTGATATTGCATTGATTAGTATATGTAGGAATGATGGCGGTACCTTTACTTTTCTTGATTTTTTTTTTATATATATATGCAGGTAAAATCTACGTTTTTGTATTACAATTTTACGTTTTACGTTTTTTCATTCTCCTTCCGTTTTTAGGTAAAAACTCGTTTTTAAGAACCTTGGATATGACAGAACCAGAATCAAGAAACAGCACCAAAAATGAAGAAACAGAAAAATGGAACAGAATCAGAACCAGAAACTCAAGAACAAGTTCTTGAAGGTTTCTTGATAAATTCTTGTTGCCCAAACGCTTCTGAACCCAGAAAACTGAAGCAGGGCAGACGGCGACAATTAGAAAGAAGGACCTGAATTTCCCTTGAGCCAGCCTGAATGCAGGACAGCGACAGAAAGCCAGAGCCAACTGACAGAATGGTGAAACGCAGATACTGATTGAGTGTAGAACTTGAATACCAAGAATAAACCAGAACCAATTTTCTTGCCTGTCGTTTCTTCTCAGATCAGACAGAAAAGAGTAGTACAGAACAATTTCTTTTTTCTTTTGTTTTCTTTGGTGAAGACAGAACAGATGAGAAAAGAAACAGCAAGCAAGAGACAGCCAAGGAAGGACTGCTCTGATACCACTAATATGCTTATTGATCAAGAATTGAGAAATAGAGTAGAAGAGACACAAGAAAGGGATTAGAAGAGAAGAAGAGAGCTAACTATGGCTCTCTCACAATGTATTCACACTCATAGCAAAACTGATCTCCCTTTACAAAATGGAGGAGTAGGCTATTTATAACCTATAGCCACCCTCAAGTCCTAACTAATGGGTTAATGACTAATTACCCTCCTACTTATTTAGTTTACACTTAGGTCCCTAGGCTCATATTACACTTACGTCCCTAAATGCATATTATTATCTTTACATATCACAAAGTCTCTAACTCAAAAGAAGTTTACAGGTTTCAGAAGTAAGCTGGAAATGACTAATATCTAAGGGGAGTGTGGGAAACCCAAGAGTTAATATTTAGCCAAATCTCCAAGGTTTAATTTGGTGCATCTCTTGTAATAAAACCAGATTACTATCATTATTTCATATCACTAAGAGGAATTTAGGGGATGTTATTAGACTTGTATCAAATAGGATAACTCCATTTCCCCCTTATATATTAAGTAACTCGACTTCAGTGAAATATACAGAGACCTATTATTTAGAAACTTTCAATAAATAAAATAAAGCATTGTGATTAAAGGCATAGCAAAAATAAAAAACCTTATGCCCCTTTAGCTGCATAGCTTTTGAAACTTCTTTGACTGATCCATCTTTCGCATACACAATCTCCCACACCTGCCACATAAACAAACTTTGAGATAAATCAAGCCTCAAGATCGAACAGAATTAGTAAAAACCTGCAGCTGCATTTCATTTGATAAATCTGATGGTACGATTGTAGGGCACATTTAAAGTAGGTTTTCTAACAAAGTCTCAAGCAAGTGTGCCAATGCATATCACAATGATGACGAACTAAAGGCGATAAAAATAGTAACATCAGGCTGACATATTACACTCATCAATTTCAGTGACAAACCTATGAAGCATGAAAGGTGACAGAGTTAAACTTTACATGTCAGATTATATATGTTCGAACACAAAATATCTAATATGTGAATAACAATGAATAAATCAATTCCTAAGGTTAACTAGAAAGTTACAATAAAATCTGAAACCAAATTCCTGTATTTCAGATTACA
Source organism: Acacia melanoxylon (assembly GCA_019022615.1). Classification (NCBI taxonomy): domain Eukaryota; kingdom Viridiplantae; phylum Streptophyta; class Magnoliopsida; order Fabales; family Fabaceae; genus Acacia; species Acacia melanoxylon. Next base: position 5,365,417 of record JAFJYJ010000043.1, read on the forward strand.
ATATCTAGGCATATCCATGATCAACAAGGCCCTAATTTTTATTTTTACACTTGCCATTCATTAAATCCTATTGTTTGAGTAATTGTCCTTAGTTAGCATGCCACTTAAGAATGGTCAAGTCCAACAGCAGTCCAATTAACTAGTACTTACCACTTACCAGCACATACACACATGAATACAGACTCATCTTAAAATTTATATTTGGAAAACTACATTAAGAAATCTTGCTAATTAAATTCATCCATTAATACTCACTTTCACATCTGCAGTAAATGCTGCTGCTGCAATAAAACGCCCATCAAATGATATAGCTGCCATGGTATTTTTCAACTGATTTGTATCCACATGCCCTAAATTCTTCCCAGATTTCCCATGCCAAAGAATGATGTCAGTCCCTGGATTAGAGACCACAAAAAAGAGGTAGAAGAACAATATAATCAAGCTCTGTATATCAGCACAAAATGTGTAGTGACAATAATTTCATGAATGGTCAAGATATATTGCATTTAATTGAGAAGATTATCATGCAGCATATTCTGGTTTAGTACTGTGATTTAATGTATGACTCAGTAGAAATAATGACTCAATAGTGATGACCTTGAAATTATTAAAGCCTAAAGGGCTGAAGATGGATGGGAAAAGGATGGGAAGGACTCAAGATGAGATAAATTGATACGAAAGAAGAAGAGAAAACAGAACAATTCATTCCCGAAAAAGGCAATTGGTACAGTAACACATATATATCCCTTTTAGCCTAGCCACGTCATTTCTATTTCCCTCTCTCTTCTAACAAACTCTGAGTAGATATGCTGATGTGATTATTAGATCAAAAATAGAGAATAGGACAGAAAGACACAAGAGTAGGAGTAGAAAGACACAAGAAAGAGACTAGAATAGGAGAAGAGAGCTACTAGGCTCTCACACAACTGAATACTGCAATGGCATGTCGAACATGCTTGTACAATGGGGATGGTTGGGCTATTTATAATTAGGATAGCCCTCCCAAGATAATAGGCGGTTAGTAGGTGAATAAGTGTTTAATTATCCTACTAATTATACTCTTATTCACTTAAGTCCCTCTACCCTTTACAACTAAGTACCTAGGTTTACAATTATTATTTCTATAACATATGCCCCCTTTACCCATTACTTATTTACTATAAAGTCCCTAATGGATAATTCATATATATCAACTACTCCCCCCTAAAAAGAATCCTTGTCCACAAGGATTTCTCGGGTAGGACTTGCAGCAGTGGGAAAATCAGGAAACTGAAGCTGAATAGTGGAGAGGTCTTCCCAAGTAGCATCCTCAGGTTGAGTCAATTTCCACTAAATTAAGACTTGAGTAATAGGAAGGTGGTTGCGGCGGACAAGCTTACGACCCAAGATTGCAGCAGGTTCAAGTGTGAATTGCCCCTGATCATCGACAGGTGGTAGGGACTGATGGATAGAACCAGAAGGACCAACATGCTGCTTAAGAAGAGACACATGGAAAACTGGATGTACTCAGGTTGTGGCTGGAAGTTCAAGCTCATAAGCAACAACACCAATTTGTTTCAGTATACGAAATGGCCCAAAATATCTGGCAGCAAGCTTATGTAGGGAAGAATTATTCAGCAAATTCCGGCGAAAGGGGTGTAATTTGAGATAAACCAGATCACCAACAGCAAACTTACGGTCAGATCTGTGCTTATTTGCTTGCTGCACCATCCTATGTTGTGCTTTCAGCAAATGATCTTTGAGGTGCTGCATAACCACTTCTCGGGATAGACAAGTACGATCTACCAAATCATTAGAAGAGTCACCAGCAATATAAGGAAGATGGACGGATGGAGCCATCCCATAAACAGCCTCAAAAGGAGTCATTCCAATGGCTGAGTGATAAGTTGTGTTGTACCATAATTCAGCTAAGGCTAACCACTTGGTCCATTGCTTAGGAAAATTACCAGTCATGCATCTAAGATAATACTCCAAGCAACGATTAAGAACTTTGGTTTGCCCATCCGTTTGAGGATGATAGGCAGAAGAATAATGGAGTTTGACACCATATAAGCGAAATAATTCCTTCCAAAATTTGCCACAAAAAATTGGATCTCAATTGGTAACAATAGATTTAGGGAAACCATGCAACTTCACAACATTATCCATGAAAATAAGAGCCACATCCACAGCTGTAAAAGGATGCTTAAGTGCCATAAAATGAGAAGCTTTGGAAAGGCGATCAACCACGACCAAAATAGTGGTCTTAGAGTAAGATTTCGGAAGACCACTAATAAAATCCATTGACAATTCAGACCAAACATGTTCAGGAATAGGGAGGGTTGAAGAAGACCCGGAGAAGCTACTAATTCTGGTTTAAAACACTGACAAGTAGTGCATTCGCGCACAAAATTACGAACATCTTTTTCCATACCCTTCCAATAAAAGAAGGAAGCAAGGCGCTTAAAGGTAGAATGGATACTTGAATGTCCTCCAATGCCATCTGCATGAAAGAATTGAAGCAAATCAGTACGGAGGCCCCTATCACCATTGCTACAACCAGTTTGCCCTTTCTCTTAAGTAGCTGATGCTGCCATGTAAACTTGGAGTGAGAAGTTGGATCCAGCTCCAAATCTTTAATTAAGGTCTACGTAATGAGTGATCGGTGAGCCAGAGTCTCGGACTCTATCATATAGAGGTGATACAGGAAGAGAAATAGCGAGACAGGAGACATTTGCTCCAATAGCAAGTTCAATATTATCCAAGTACTGTTATCAATTGTAGCAAACTTGGATTGGTCATTACACCAACTGGACGTGAAGAATGCATTTCTGAATGGAAACTGAAGGAAGAAGTATACATAGAGATTCCAGATGGAACTTTAGCTCCTAAAACTCTGTGTACGAACATAGCAAGTCGTTGTATGGTCTTAAGCAATCTCCTAGGGCATGGTTCGGTAGATTCATTAAAACAGTGAAAGGGCTTGGGTATACTCAAGGACGAGCAGATGATACATTGTTCATCAAACGTGTTAATGACAAAGTTACCACATTAATTGTTCATGTTGATGACATAATCATTACAGGAAATGATGAAGAATCCATTGCTCAACTAAAACAAGACTTGTCGACTGAATTCTAGGTGAAAGACCTTGGACAAATGAGGTATTTCTTAGGCATGGAAGTATCAAGAACCAAGGAGGGTATCAATGTATTTCCGAAAGTACACACTAGACTTGTTACATGAGACAAGAATGTTGGATACCCAACCAGGGGGACACAATGGAAGAGGGATGCCACTTAGAGATCAAGCCACTAAGTGTTCTGATAAGGAAGTTGTATAATTGTAGAAGAAATTGGGAGAAACAAAGAAGGGAGAGTGGTAGAACTGCTGCACAACTCAATCAATTCGTTCATCACAATCTGGTTCATACACACACCCTTTCCCTTAGTCGAAGCCCGATATATAGGATAGTGAACTTAGACTCTTAAGGCAATCCCAACGAACATAACAATCATAACAGAATAGTAACAGTATCACCCTCTTAACTAACTAACAGAATATAACAATCACCTAACTACCCTTTCCTAACTAATTATGGCCTCATAGGAATAGTTGTGCCATTATTATTTCCCTAATTACCTAATCAATGTATTTTTACCCCTTCACAGTTTACATATCAATACTCCCTCCCCAAAACATCCTTGCCCTCAAGGATGATTGACAACAAAAACAAAATTAAACCCAAAAAATACAAAATTGCTGCAATAAAAATAGAATCTGAAAAATTTCTTATCACAGCAAAAATCTATGACTTGAAGATATTGCTCCCACATGTGGCTTTCAATACTGTTGCACCCTTCTTTTCTTGTCTTTTCCACTAAGAGGACAGATTCTTCCATAAAGCATTTCCATTAACTTGCCCCTAAACCAAATCTACAATAAACTTTGTGTAGGAAGGAATTGAACAAGTGAGGGCCATTTTTGTAGCAACCTGTCTCTTAAACATTCAGCCCCTTTAAAACCCAAGTGCAAAGTTAATGGGCTCATGTATTTACTATCACCTTTACAACCCAAATACTCATCAGAAATTAGAAAAACCAGGGAATCTGCCAAATATCTTTGACACCTAATAACAATGGAAGCCAATTGGGACTTTGACTCTTCAAAATGAGGTTTAAACAGCCACGTACACATTTGACTACTACTCCTAACAAGTTTAGTCCCACTTGAATCTTGCATACGACCTTCTTGCGACTTCATCCCGTTTTGTCGCACCCACTCCCTGCATTATGGAGATTTGAAGACTCCAAGAAGGATATAGAGACCCTTGCTGTGTTCGACCCACTAAGGAAACCTCCTCTGACATCGAGACTCAAAGACCCACTGTTTCTAAAGAGAACAGTGTTAACCTTCAAAGAAATTGGAGGGACCGAACTCACTAGAATAACGCAATCTGAAACAACGGCCATCAATGGAGTAGACACAACCAACAGCGAAGAACGAGGACTCGATCAAGGTTGCACGTTAATCGGCATCGATGGAGGAGACGTAGTTGGCGACGGCGCAAACCGACGTCTTCTTCTTCTCGAATCGCAGCTGTCCTTCGACTTGCACGGACGGTGGACGACGGAAGAGTCGAAGCGGTTAGTGAGCGCCAAAGCGAAGGTTCCTTGTGTCATTTCTCCGAACAGAGCTCATCAAAGTCAAGGTTCGAAGACCCATTTCCACCAGATAAGCGTTTTGCCTTCGTCCACTATTTTGGTTCGCAACTAAAAGACCCAACAACACTAGATGCAGGCCTCGGATTCTTCTTTGTTTCTGGGTTACGAGAAGCAGAGATAACTCCACGTGTCGCATTTAAAAGTCTCGGGATGGAGCCGCAATGGTTCCTTGTGGAGGTTCTTGCTGTGCTTATGCCATTTAAAGGACCAAAACAGACCCTTAGTGCTTGTTTGTACCTTTGCCAAGAAATTGGTTTGCCCCCTTCTTCTTCCTCAAAGGCCATGTGCCATATGTAGGCCTGTTCATCAAGATATTCTTTAGCCAGACGTACCTTCCAAGTTTCTGGTGTGCCTTCGATCTCGAAGAACCTCTCACAATGGTATAACCAACCTTCGATATCCTGACTTTGGAATCTTGGGAGGATGAATTCCGTTAATTTTCTCGGGGAGTCTATTCATTCCCTGTTCTTGGTTGATGCGGACCCCTAGTATGATTTCTGGTAGTGTCGTGCACATCTTCCTGTCGTCGATGATCCTCTTGAGCGGCTATGAATGCGGCAAACTAGTTTGTAATGGTGGCTTGAACCTTTGGGGAAGGTCTGCGATCGTCGTTTCAAGGGCTGGACATGTTCGGCTAAGGGTCTCGTTTGGTTTGAGGGGACCAGGAGGAGGGAGGAAGATGGAGGGATTTTGGCCCCTCCCCTCGTTTGATCGATCATATTTTTTAGGAGGGGAGGGAATTTTTTAAAAATTTTCCCTAAAAAAACGTCACCCCCAAATCGAGACGGATTCGGAGGGATTTATAAAATTTGGCGTGTCGGTGGACAAAAATGTCCCTAGTGTTTTTACGTTATGCCAAAGAATACCCAAAGGCCTCCTTGTCGATTAGCGGCTTGAGCTTCTCTACTCTTGCGCATTTCTTCAAGCATCTTATCTTCAATGAAGTGTCATACACCTTACCTACACCAAAACCCCGAGGCTTATTCATCGGCCATTTTCTCATCTCGCTCAAGCGGCATAACCACTCCCTCATCGTCTTCATCTTCATCCTCCTCATCATCAAAGTCCCCAAAATCATTATCACCATTCCCACCATCCTCCTCAAAATCGTCGGCCTCCACAACACCAACAGCCCCAACCTGTCCTTGCTTCTTCGAGGCGCACACACCAAACCCATTACCATATATCGCATTCAAATTAACAAAGGAATGCTGAAATTCTACAGATTTGCAGCGAGCATGAAAGAAAAGTCCGTTAGAGTCAACCCGAAAGGAAAACATGATGAGCTTTTGTCATGAAACCCAGAGAATTAAAGGGGTTCGTTTGAGTAGCATTAATCAGACTCATTGAACTGCAGAGTGGCGGAAACGTAGGCGCAGAAAGCATCCTTGTTTTGTATCGTTCAATTTAGCTTCCTTCGCTTCTCAAATAAGGATAATCAGTTATTTTAATTTTCCAAGTTAATTTTAAAGTAAAATGCATATTACGGGAGTTCTTTTATATATTTGAGATTAAATTTTCATTCACCCAATCATTAGTTGATTAGTTGACCGTTAAATATTTGTTTTGATCGAAATATATTTCTTTCAAAATTATGGTGTCATATGCATGCTAATGCTTAACTTCATCATTGATTTGTAAAGCTTGATAAAATATTGTCTTAATTTTTTATATGTGTGTGTGTGTGTGTTTTTTCTTTTCTTTTTAAATGTTAATTTTAATTTAAGGAATAAATATAATTAAATGTTATTATACATTTACCAAAGTTAGGGAAAAAAATCACTTATAACATAAGTAAAGTTGTCCATGTGAAGATAATTTTCCTTCCTCCTCTCCCCGAACCAAACAATGTAACATTAAAATCCATATTATAATATAAGGGTAAAGTTGTTAATGTGAAAAAAATTCCCTCCCTCCTCCTAAACCAAATAAGGTAACATTAAAATCTCCCCTCCCCTCCTTCGATCAATCGTAATGTTAAAATCCCTCCCTTCCTTCCCTCCATTAAAATCCCCCTTCCCCTCCTCCCTCCATCGAACCAAACGAGACCCTAAGTTGTTGGACGGGGTGTTCGGAAGTTGAGAACGCGCGAAACCATCCACACGATAGCAAAGCAGTATCGACACGGTGAATAATCACGTTGGGTCGGTTTGAGTTCTGATGGTGATCACGTCGATCAAATTTCTGGTTGACAAGAATTCTTCTTGGTGTCTCTTTTTGGGAATTTTTGGGTTACTCCTTGACAAGAACTAAGGTTCTTGGAAATCTGATCTTTGTTTTTGAAGGTTTCTTGATTGTTTCCTGAATAGAACTGAGCCGTGGGAAAGGAGAATGGCTCTAGACTGATTCAAGAATGGCAGAGATGATAGCGGGGGAGCCGAGGATGACTCACTTTGATACCACTGATAAGAAAGTTGTAGAATTGTAGAAGAAATTGGGAGAAACAAAGAAGGGAGAGTGGCGGAACTGCCTGCACAACTCAATCAATTCATTCATCACAATGGTTTACACACACCCCTTCTCTTAGTCTACGCCTCCTATATATAGGATAGTGAACTTAGACTCTCAAGGCAATCCCAATGGACATAACAATCATAATAGAACGAAGAATAAGAACACCCTCTTAACTAACTAACAGAATATAACAACCACCTAACTACCCTTTCCTAACTAATTATGGCCTAGGAGTAGTTTGTGCCATTATTATTTCCCTAATTACTTAATCAATGTATTTTTACCTTTTCATAGTTTACATATCATGTTTCAGTTAATTTAAAGATACGAAGACTTGTGGGAAAATTGATATACTTAACTCATACACGTCCATATATTAGCTATGAAGTTGGAATACTAAGTCCGTTTATGCATCAGCCACAGGAAGAACACGTGGAGGCTGTATATAGAATTTTGAGCTATCTGAAGCTTAATCCTGGAAGAGGAACATTTTTCAAGAAAGGTGATACAATTATTGATCTAGGGTTAAGAGAATAGGAGTAGAAGAGACACAAGAAAGGAGATTAGAAGAGAAGATAGAGAAGAGAGCTACTACGGCTCTCATAAGTCTTTATTCATACTCATAAGCAAAACTGATCTCATTCTACAATTATGGAGGAGTAGGCTATTTATAACACTATAGCCTCCTCAAGTCCTAACTAATGGGTTAATGACTAATTACCCTACTACTTATCAAGTATACACTTAGGTCCCTGTGTTCATCTTACAATTAGGTCCCTAAATGCTAATTATTATATTTATATATCAATACCCCCTCCCCCAAACATCCTTGCCCTCAAGGATGATTGATTACAAAACACAAACCTGAATCTATAAAAAAACAATCTAATAGAGGGAACCCAAACTGAAAACATAAGCTCCATAAGCTTCTAATTTCTGGAAAATATTCAGCTAAGAGTCTTGCATTCTGTGACTTGACCTCTGCTACACCTTCAGCATTTTCTTTCTACTAAGAGAACAGATTCTCCTATAAAGCATTTCAATTAACTTGCCCCTGAACCAAACTAATAGCAGACTTTGGGTAGGAGAAAATTGCATAGGTGAAATCTAGTTGAGAGACAAAGTTGTAGGCTTCATAGATATAACCCCCAAATTATTGTCCACCGGATCTTGTAGAAAAGCAGAACCCAAAAGCATTTTAATTAATTTTCCTTTGTACCACATCGAATGAACAAATGGGTAGGAAGAAACCGTGATTAAGGCCCTTGTTCGAAATACGTTTGTAGGCCTCCTAAAAGTGGCTGAAGGCAGCATAAACTTTGGGCCATTTTCTTGAAAGAGAAAGCTCATGTACTCAAATGGGTCATGAAAATATCTCTGACAATCAGAAATGGTAGGAACTAAATTTGACTTTTCAAACTCTCTTTTCTTCATCCACGTGCAATCCACATCAAGAGTCAGAGAGTCTGAAATTATCACCAATTGCCACACAACTCTTTCACATACAGTTTCCCTTGAGCCATGACTACACTGCAAATCTTGCGTTTGTCTTCTCTGCCAAATCGGAGCGATCTCTCTCGACTTGCACCGATAGTGACGACTAAACAGAGGTGGCATGTGATGAAATCCTCCTAACCCTCACTGTCAGAGATGAAGAAAGAGAACTTATCGACATGAAACTCACCAGAACAGCCGCGGACAAACACCGCTCTCCCGGCAATGGAAAACCCAAGGGCATGATGCTATCTAAAACAATGGCCTCGAGATAGCGGAAACCGTCGGTGACAAAGGGAGATTATTCGTGCGATTGCTCGCTGATTCTTGAATAGCGAAGTCCCTTCTTGCTTTCTCTTTCTTGGCTCGCCTCTGCAGACCCCATTCTTCAATTTGAGCAAAAACACGAGCCCCACCCATGGTTCTTGGTTGAAAGAATATGAATGAGACACGGATTTCATCCTTCAATCCATTCACATATTCTTCAACAAGGTCCTCTTCCGGGTATATGGCGTTTGGAATCCGTGGACAAACATCATCAAACATTTCATTATACTCTTTCACATTGCCAAGCTGTCGAGGCCACCATCGACCCCATTATTGGCTTGTATTGCCAATACAGCGCTCTTAAGTCATCTCTCAAGCCCCACACCATATCTTGCAATTCATCCATGGTTCTTGCTATTCTTGATCTTGTTTGTACCATCCACCCACCATGTCTTCAAGAATAAGAAGGGAACAGAACCAGAATCCAGAAAACAGAACCAGAAAACAGAACCAGAAAATAGAAGAAACAGACCCAGAAATGGATATGACAGAACCAGAATCAAGAAACAGAAAAATAGAACAGAAACAGAACCAGAAACAGAACCAGAAACAGAAAGACAACCAGAAATGAAGAACCACAGAACTTGTTGGTGGTGTCTTGATGAGTTCTTGATGGTTTCCTGTTGTTTTAATGCTGGCAGAACCAGAAACCACCCCAGGAATAGAATCAGGAAAATAAAAACAGAAGCTGTCTTGAAAACAGAACAAAATGTGGTTGTTTGTTGCCTTCTTGATGTGTTCTTTAGAGGCTCTTGATGATATCAGAAAAGAAGAACCTGTATCGAAACTGAACCAGGCACTAGTTCTTGATGGGTTCTTGATGAATTTTTGTTGCCCAAACACTTCTAAACTCAGAAGAGATGAAACAGATGGCAGTTGAACAGAGCAAATAGGACTGAACCCGTATTCTTTATCTTTTTTATTCTTCTTTAGTTTTTCAAATCAGAACAGAAAGGGATGAGAATTGAGACAAAAACAGCAAACAGAAGAGGCCAAGGAGGACAGCTCCGATACCACTTTGATATGATTATTGATCTTAGGTTAAGTGAATAGGAGTAGAAGAGACACAAGAAAGGGGATTACAAGAGAAGATAGAGAAGAGAGCTACTATGGCTCTCACAAGTCTTTATTCATACTCATGCAAAACTGATCTCATTCTACAATTATGGAGGAGTAGACTATTTATAACACTATAGCCTCCCTCAAGTCCTAACTAATGGGTTAATGACTAATTACCCTACTACTTATCAAGTTTACACTAAGGTCCCCAGGTTCATCTTACAATTAGGTCCCTAAATGCTGATTATTATATTTATATATCAAAAGGTACTACCAAAAACATCAAAATCTTCACTAATGCAAACCATGCAAGAGATAGAAAGACTAGAAGGTCAACCTTAGAGTACTATACAAACGTGTGGGGAAATCTGGTTACATGGAGAAGTAAGAACGGACAAGAGTGTCAACAAGTAGTGCGAGACGTAGAACTAAGAGCTATTAAAGGAGTATGTGAAGGAATCTAGATTATGAGATTGCTGAAGGATTTGGGGATTCAATATGAGGGACCAATGCAACTACGGTGTGACGACAAGGCAAGCATTGAAATGGTCGAGAATTCAAGATATCATGATAGAACAAAACATGTTGAGATCGATAGACACTTCATTAAAGAAAAAATCGAAGCAAGCATTATGACTTTTGTCTCACATAAGATCTGAGACTAGATTGCGGATATCTTAACTAAACCACATGGCGTAACGAAGTCGAAGGATTTTGAGACAAGGGGAATGATCGACATATACTCTCCCGAAGCTTGAGGGGAGTGTTAGAATATTAGGAAATAAATTAGAAGATTTGTTAGAATATTAAGGATCCCTTGATTATAGGATCGCCAATCCATGATTTTCTCAACTAATCTCTCTCTCGATCTATATGTTTACCTTCTCTTCATTTTAATAAATCAAGAGAGTGTTTATGCCTACGAGTTTCAATAAGACGACTTGAACCCTAATAGCTTACAAATAAGAGATGAGATGGTGTCAACGAATTGAATAATCGTGCACAATTACTTTTACAATTTATTAAACTTTTATGTAGTTGAACAACAACAAAAGAGAATGTAAATTTTTAATACAGTTGCCTTTTGAAATTCTGTCCCTACTCCATTACCTTTACTATTGCTATTCTCATTTCATCTATCACTTACGACTTCCTAGATTCATGGCTAAAGCCTTTTAGTGGTGTCTTCCTTTATTATAAAACTATTAAACCAGCACTGAAACACCTATCATATAAGTTTTGGAACCAGTTTGAGCACACCATTGCAAACCGTTTAGATCTAATTCAGATGGTTCAGATTAAATTTTGTACTATTATTTTTTTCACAAAAAAGAAGTTATTTTAATTTGGACAAAATCTAAAATAAAGATTGTCTATTAACTCTCAATTTTTCAAAAAAATTTATTTAAAAATCATTATTTGAAAAATTAAATCTGGAGCGTTGAAATTATGTTTGGACCGTGTAGATCTTACTGCATTGATGAACTCTTGTGCTCATCATTGCCATGAACACTAAAACTGGTTTCCTATAAGAACGGCAAGCCTCTGGATGTACTAACTTTTAAACCATAAAAAGACACTTAACTCTTTGGATTCATTACATACATGACTGTCCTAAATCATAATGGTTCTAAATAGGATAACCTTTTTTCTTATTGTACCTTTCCTTAACTATAAATAAAAGCAGTGTTTAGTTTGTAAGTTGAAAGTACTTAATATATGAAATTATGAATATCACAAAATGTTTTACTATTTTGTATGATGCATACAATTAAGATAGATACCTTCTGAACAAGAAACTATAAGTGTACTGCCATCAGCACTGCCGTAACTTGCAGTGGCTCCAAACAGAGTCAGTATTGCCTTTTGATCATGAACTTTGTGATGCTCCCACTTAATTTCTGGGAGAGGAAGCTTGGCCTGTGGCCTATTTTCCGTAGTTTTAGGATTCTCTTCTCCATACATGTATAATGAACTACTAGAGATTATGAGTCGCTACAACAATTGAGGATGCATCATCAGAAAATGCAATTGCAGTTGGATGACCCCCGGCAGGCAAATTAATTCTCATAAACCTGCAAAAGTCAACAAAATGCAATGTATGAGTAATGCACATGATCATGATTGAGTATGTATTGATATATGTACGAGGGCCTTGAAATAAACATACTTGAAACTTTTGCTTGAGGCATCATCCAACTTAAATACCCTCACAACTCCATCAGCACAAGCTGTTTGGGCCGGAAAAAAATAATAATAAGAAAGAAGAAAGAGTTTAATATCATGCTCATACAATTGAAAGTAAGAAAAAACAAGCACGAGAGAAGATTAATAATATTTATATTAGAAAGAGGGTACCTCAATCATTCATGATAAATATGCATCAACAAAACAGGTCATGTAAAGTGTAAACAACCACCCCCAGCCAATAAATAAATCAGGATGACCCACCTTGAGTCCCATTCCCTGCTCATAGATTCTATGAGCAGGGCTGGCTGCATCATGATGCAGACTCTTTTTTTTTTTTTTAACTTTTTTATTATTTATTTTTGTAAACTAAGATAAACTAAGCTAACCTAAATTAAATGTTCAAGATAATTTAAACAATTAATAATAAAAACTGATTAAATAAACTAATTAATTTTCTATCATTCTTTTGAATCAGTCTCTTATGAAAGGGTCTTTGACAAGCACTTCAAACACATTGAAATAGGGCAAGGGTTCTATAGAGATACAGGCACTCCTATGTGACTTGCATAACTCTTACAAGTTGAGCCGTTACACAATATTTACACTGAACTCCAAAGAACTTCATGAATCTACATTAATTTTTATAATCATGACACGAGACATAAGATTAGTGCAATGACATGTAATACAGTAATAGTGTTGAGAGCGGAATTAACATCTACCTTATAGAACCAGATTGTTCATGCTATAGAAGTTAAATTCACACGGTTACAAGCTTAATATTTAGGGGCAGACATGTCATGAAGTGAAACGTATACTTCTAGAAATCACCAACCCGCAATAAATTCACATCAAAGTTAATAAGTTTAGTAAAGTTATTTTTCGTTCATATTATTAGAAAATCATTTTCCCATGGTTTAATTCCCTTATGAATAATAAGGACATTAAATTTTGATAATTGATCTACCTTACTTGTGAAACGACACTCAGTTCACTCATATACCGTAAGCTGAAATGTATCCTTCTAGAAATCACCAACCCATAATAAGGTTCAAAAAATAGATATATCGCAAATAAAAAGATACAAAAATCTAGTTGCAATACATAGAACACCATATTTATATGATGATTTATGTCACTGAATTCCTTGGTTTTGTAAGTCAAAAAAATGCTCAAAGAAAAGACAACAAATTGCAAAATCTCACATAACACTACACACAAGTAATATATTAATCTGATCCAATACATATATAATATATTTTCCCAACCAGGTTACGTCACATGAGATTTATTGTTGCATAAATCTGCTATTAACAATTAACAAATAACAAACAAATTTTAATACCTGTAGCCAAATTTCGCCCATCAGAGGAGAAGCATATCCCTGTTACAGCATCACCATGGCCTTTCAAGGTATTCAAATCCAATGGATGATGTCGCCTGGCATGATCCTAACATTCAATGAACAGAAGGTAAAGATAAATAAAAGCCAAATCGCAAGATAACACCAAAATCACACAACATAGGTGATTCAGCTATTACGCATAGTTTCTTGAAGATAGCATATCAGCTTAGAAAATCCATTGCTATGAATAGTTTAAATCATAAAAACATGTGGTGCATTGATTCGAAACTATACTTTCAGCAATTTGGGGGGGGGGGGGGATCCGATAGGATCGACTCTAAGCCAAAAAGAGCAAAAAAAATTCACTCGAATCTATTCCTGACTAATCTCAAAAGTTTTGCAGATAAGGAACTCAATCTTTCAAAAAACAATAGCCCAAGTAACGAATACCTCTGTCTAAGAACAGTCCTAGAAACCAAAGCATATATACTCCTTGGCGATTTATCAATGCATTTGATCCAAGAGGAAACATTAATTAAATTCAGAGGTAAAACTTATGTCATCCTATAATCAAAAACCCAATTTTGATTTCCTTTCAAATCCCTTCGTTCTTTCAGGAAACAAAGCAGTAAACGCAGACCTTATCAGAAGAGTGGGAATGGGATTTGGCTTGGGACTTCTTGGAGGATTGTTGAGCCGGCTTGGAGTTCTTCTTGGGGTCTGAAAGAGTCTCCGGATTGGCAATGGTTCGAATATCGGATTTCCGTTTGCGAAAATAACTTGTGAAGAAGGCAAGGGCGATGAGAGCGCCGAGCAGAACCGAGAGCACCGTAATGGGTAGGACCGGATCCATTTCAGATTATCCGGAAGACGGGTGGTGCGAGAAAATGTCTTCAAAAAGTAGAAGTTGGAAACGAAGACTGTAGATTTTGGGCACTCCAAAAAGTTCTCATTCTAAACCAAATCGAAAAGGATCTCCGTTTTGTTACATGGAAGCACGGCTTGATGACGCGTTTTGCGTATTTTCTGTACATGCAACGAGGTCCAAAGTGGGCAGCATTTTTTTTTAATTAAAAGGAAAAATGATACTCCTCCGATTCTAATATAAGATATAGTTGATTTTTTTTTGGAGAAATTAAGAAAGGAAAATTTAATTAAATTACTTTAGAGTATTTTATTTTTTTCTTCAAAGTAATTAGTTTGACTAATAAACTAATATATAATCAAAGATATCTAACAACATATAAAATGATTAAGTAAACTTTATTTGAAACTTTAATCTCTCCAAACAAAGTGTTATGTCTTTATAATTAGGGAATGGGAGGTATCTTCGCTTATAAGACATAAACACATAGTTGACTTTGTTGGGAGACATTAAGGAAGTTTTAAATAAAGCTTCTTAATCGTTTTTATTTGTTGTGTATCTTTAGATTATATATTAGTTTATTAAATAAACTAATTACTTTAAAGAAAAAATAAAAATACTTCTAAAGTAATTTAATTAGCAACTTTAATTTCTCCAAAAATCAATATGTCTTATAATTAAGACCGGAGGGAGTATTAATAAGTATTGGGAAAATTCCTTAAAAAGAACTTCAAATACGTGAAAAAGACAAATAACTATTATGAATATATATAGTCATCCGATAGAGTCTTTTTGAAAACTAAAAATGAAATGATAGAATTGGCCCTTTGATCTAAAATGAAAAGAATTAAGTGAAAGAGAATAGTGGGCGCGAAAGAGGGCAGCAATAGAGGGAAAGCGTATGGTGGAGCTTCTAGAGACTCGGATAAGTGTTTAATCGCTTCTCATTGGGGGATTTTATCTCACTCGTCTACGCTAGTCCAGATTGTCTATATACTCTTGTCAAAGGTCTATAGTCTCTACCATACATCCGAGTTTACTTGCATCAAAATCACTTTTGGGGTTGTAATGTTGAATGGCTAAATGAATGGATTACGTGTATGTAGATTTAATGGAATGATGTTCCTACATCGTGGGTATCGTTAAATGAAATACGGGGAGAACCTTAATCTTTTCTTATAATCTTTTTATATGTTGCTCTTTCGTACTCTTTTTTTCCTTGCAATGAGTTTTTTTAAAAGCAAAAACCTGGAGAGCATCCCACTATTTCACGGCACTTGCATTTGCGATTGACATGCTTTCTGAAACATCGTTAAGTCAATTCAACTACGTTACCTATACGGCCCCTGCCATAGCGGTATGTGAAGGCTCAGTGGGGGTGATAATGGATATGTGAAAGGAATGGTTTGTGTATGGCTGATTCGGGGTGGAAAACAAGTGCCTTAATCATGCAAATATACTCATACGCAAAAAGGCCAAATCCTGAAACTAGGACAAATCAAAGAAAGTGCTAGAACTCTGAGAGCATATTCGATGAATTTAGAATTAAACGCTCAAAGATCCTTAGTGTGGCTCGTTACGCATTTACTTCTTACTGCGGATCTTCTAATTTATGGCTGCCTTTGATTCATATCCCTTAGATAACTCTACTCTACATGTTTTAGACAGTGCTTTCTTTATTTCCCAGAACTAAAACTTACATAATTGGAAAACAATTTA